>ML798804.1:78298-122012 GCA_009831015.1 Picea engelmannii
ATTATTATCCAGCAAATGAAGGGATACAACCTACAACAAAACCCGTTGTAACTTCCTCTTCTTTCTCTCACAGTCTCCTCTCTCAGAATACAATATTCACCATCATCCATAGTCGTAATACATTTCCCTCATAAAAGAGGGTTTCCTTCGAGGGCAAAAAACCCTAACATAATCTCTACCGTTAGATCTGCGACCTTATAATGAACGGTCCAGATTTACAATGAAATTACAATATACTTTTACAAGGCATTTTTTTCTTCGGGGGCTTCTCCCCCGAACCCTCGCTTTCCCCCAGACCCACCAGCTGGGGGGATAGGCCCCCCGGACCCCGCAGAGGGGGTACCCCCCCTCTGCAGTCCCCCACGTGGAAGAGTGTACATACTTCTGGGGTGTAAATACTTCATGGGGTATAAACACAGTTGAAAGAAAGGACCTCTGAATCAGGAAGATAATCAGGCTCCACAACCAACAATTTTGTCTTACATGCACACTCGAGATTTGATATCTCAGGTCAGTGAACAACACTCAATGTAATAGAATGGATGACGAGGTCTTAATAATCACTGTGCCAAAGCAACTAGTTCTTTGTGGGCTCGGATAATCACAATTGGCATAAGTGTTCTCAGTGCAATGCTCGACAGGATAAATAGAGATCATCGTAATGGACTCTTCCAATGGGTAGGATCACCTCAATCAATGCAATTCCATCTGTTATGGCACGATCCCAACGGTCTAGTGGCGAACGTTCCATCAATAACTGTGTTTCCAGCTGTTCTGGCGCGTCGTTCTAATGGTCAGGACACCTCCAACGGTCATATTGTTTTGTCATGATGAGGTGTCAATTTATGCTATTCTGATATCCCAGCAAAATTCCAGTTCTGCAAACCTTCCTTCTACGAAGTTCGCTCTGGAACTTCCTGCAATTTCTCTAACATTTCTTTCTTCTTACTGAACTTTCTGGCCTTCTTTCCTGAAATCTAAGTCATTGGTTTTCTCTTTCCATTATCATTCTTATCTCCTCTTAGCATGGTAAATTTGCACTGCCAAGGTTCTTTTGAAGGGTTTGAGAGTAATACTTCTTCTTTTTCTGGAGTAAGTTCTCTACTCTATTGCATGGTTAAGTTTCTTAAGATTTCCTACATTCGTTCAACTACGACATCCATATCGCTGGTCCTTAGTAGCTTCGATTAGTCCTCTTGTTCTTCTCGCAAGTGCGCTATTCTCCTAGCCATGAAACCTCTTAGTTGTTTCTTTTTCTGTTCTAGATCCTCCTCTTCTTGTTTCCTTCGTATCTGATCTTTTTCAATCCAGGTTTTTCCTAGCAAAATAGCAAATGGGGCATTTTTCTCAACAAATTTAATGATCTCAAATTCTTCTTCTGCCGAAGTGCCATGAGAACTCATAGGTATCTGACTAAGTATTCCACATAAGGTTATTATATTTCCTCTAAATAATCATATTCCTCTAAAATTTCCCAAGTAGTTTATGTCATAATGTTCACCTGTGTTTCTACATCCAATACATAGTCTATGTCGAAGTCTCCTATCTTGTTTCTATCCACTCTTTCTCTTTTAATATCTCTAATAAGTTGTTATCTCTGTGATCATTCAGGGTTTCTTTCATGTTCAATAACATAACCTCTGATTCTTTCTGGTTCTTAGTCTCTTGGCCTTCCTCAGGGTTTTCTTGTCTCATATTCATGTTTTCAACTTTAGCAATCATTCTAGGGAAGTCCAAAACTTCATGGTCCATAGATTTACTATCAAGACAACTAGGACCTCTACCAGGGAATTACTTAGCAAGATGTCTAGGTCTTCTGCAACTATAGAAAAGAGTTAATCCTCTCTTTCTTTTAAATGACCCCCAACATTTCTTGTACTGCACACTGGAATCACAATAACTAACCTACAAAAATTATTTCTAGGATCCTGCATCCACTTGTTAGTCCAACAATTCTTTCTATGCATAGGAATAACATATCTTTCACTGGTTCTATCAGATCTATTCATATCAAATCTTTTTTCTTCTAGTTGTACCCTAGTTTTCAGACTAGGACCAAATCTATTAAACATACCTAGATCCATTCTTTCGAAGAAAAAAAAAATCACTTATCTTACCTTTATCAGAGCACAAATATTTAAGATCTTACCTCTTTTCTTCAGATCGAACTTCTCTTCTTAGTACAAAGATTCACAAGTCAAGTAGAATACTGTGCACTAGGGAAGCAGATCTACGCACAAAGCTTTCTCTTTTCTTCAGTTCCCAACAATCACAGTTTCAGGTCCCGACAATAGAACCATTTTTTGTCACAGGGGCAGACCCAGGGTTCCACGCTTCAACAACGCACCAACAAAACCTTAACTACTGACCCTTTCAATAACACTTGTGAAGCAAATGAAGTCTCACCCGAGGTAGAGGCAGGGGGGGTTGCAAGAGTCAGATGTCTGCAACCTAGCTGGGACATAGATCTATGATTACAACACTTAAAAGAGCACTTTAGCAGTTAATATTCATTAGTATTTATCTCTTATTCACATCGCAGGTCAGAACCCTAGTTATAGAGAAGCGCAATATTCAACAACATCTAATACATCCAACACTTAGCACATAGAAATAGATCAGATCTAGCATTCATTCACATTACTAAGAACTAATATATTATATCAGATGCATTTAACATATATCATTCCACTAAGAATACATCACATCAATAACATAACAAATATAATGCACAAATCAACCACAACACAAGATGTACGTGGTTCACCCTAGTGTGGGGTTACGTCCACCAACCCTTCTCTTCTTTATTGTATTCTTTCAATCTTCTACAAGCACAGAGCCACAGGAACCCACTCCGCATAGGACATGATATTTGTGCACACCTCACCAGATCCTCCTTCCTCGAGCTAGGTATAAGCACAAATCCTTCTTATAATCTGCACACAAGCTTCTTACAATCACTTGCACTAAGCTCTGCAAGTTCTCAACACACAGTATGCACAAAGCCTCTAGCTCTACTTTAAGCCGATTCTACTAGATCTTCCTTACTTACATCGCCTAGCTTTCTATTTATACATTACAAAAGGGCCTAAACATGGGTAAACCCATGGGCCTACATCTTGTTGGGCACTTTAATTGTCTAATTGAATGGAAAATCAAAGTGTTCAATATAAATTGTCAACCCAGGGAAGTCTGTTATTTCAAGATAATTCTGCACAGTCTATGCTAGATTATGAAAGCATCTCTAATCTAATTGTAGTAGGGAAGTTCTTTTTAACATAACAAACAAACAATATCACTAACACAATTGTGCTGATACAGTTGGAGTGCTACAGAATTAAAATCATAATTGCAATCTAAACTGATGAATATATAAAAACCCCGAATTGCCTACCCTAATCTAACTTTCTAATTTACTTTTGTAGGAAGAAACTCTATACTATTGCAGAAAGGAAATTTACTTATTTCAAGAAGCTACTTCACACTTTTATTTCTCCAAAACAAGATTTTAACCTAATGCAGAAAAAGGGAAAACAATTCTCCAACAATGTTCAACAACTGATTTCTAATTCTCATGAGACAATTTTAGCGTATTTACCAAGAGGGAACTAAACTGTAACAACAGTTGTATTCCAAAAATATCTAACAGTTAAATCATTCGCAAAAATGACTAATCTAGAATTCGAAATAGAGGGGAATCGGTGAGGAAGGTGGGCCCTTTCCTTCTCACTGAATCCACTCAAAGAGATAGGTTATAGTCTGCTAAAGAAATTTGATCCATTCTTTCATTCAATTGCCAGAAAATGTCTGAGTATAATAAGCGCTACTTCTCTTTCTTTCTTGTCAAAGGAAAAAGACTAACAACCCTTTACATTACAAAAGCTTTGCTATTTAAAGTCAGAGTCAATCAGCGTTCAAAAACAAAACAGTATTGAGAATCCCTGATTCTCAAGCTATTCGTTAGATATCATTAATAAAAAATCTAGAATTCTCCTTGATCAACATCGTGAGCTAGCACATCTAATCAACAGGTGTTGCAGCAGTCGTAAAACAACAGGACTGGTGGCGTTTGTTGTAACAGTTTCTTAGATTAACAGGATTCTGTTGTAGTATTTGTGTAATAGCTTCCAGGATTGGTGGCATCCATTGCAAAAGTCATGTAACAGCTTCTAGGATTGGTGGCATCTATTGCAGAAGTCATGTAACAACTTCCAATATTGGCACATAGCTGTAACAACAGCAAATTTCTCGAAGTGGGCTATTCTAAAATTTTGATCATTAGTTAAATCATTTCATGGGTAAAATATGTGAACATTACCAATCAAACATGATAAGTAAATGAAAATATAAAAGCAAGATGAATAGTTCATACCTTGGGAAAAAGGGTCTTGGTACTCATTATAATAGTCATTTAGCTTAGGAATGAGAAGGCTGAATGTTCAAAAGATGTAGTGAAAAAAAGGACATTTTTGGGTCCTAACATACCCCCCAACTGAAGACATTGCATGTCCTCATGCAAAAAACATTCAAACCTTACTATGTAACTGAAGTAGATAACTATCTCCTCCAGTGCAAAATTTCTACGTGTCGGTATTGAAGAATGTTGTGTCAAAAAGGAAAATCTGTTGTGTCAACAATCTGTTTGAGTTTCTTTATTCTTGAGAATGGAAACAGTTTGAGTTGCTCGAGTAACAACTCGTGAAGGGAACATAGGTTCTTGTTTGCAAGCATCTGTTATACCAGCAGCTGAATTATGATGATGAGATCTCCTATGTTTTACTGATTTTTTTGTAGCATTAAGTTCATTCTCAGTCTTGACTGAGACAATTGTTGGTCCTGTAGCGACTGGAAATTTGACTACCTCATATCCTGCCTCATAGTAAATGTTTCCGCACTCAAAACACATAAGTTCTTTGTTTCTGCCCATAACAGCTTTTGTCAATGCTAGGATGTCCAAGGTTATCCCATCTGGATTTTTCTGTCGAGCAGCTGCCACCTCCTATTTCAGGGTTTTTAACTTTTCTTTGAGGTTATAATTCTCAGTTATTAGTGCAGCGATCCTGGAATTTTCTGTATTCTTGATCTTTTTCTCTATTTGGGCAAATAATTGGCCAAGCAGCACATCCTCAGCATGTTGTGTAGCTGGTTCTTGTGTAACAGTTGTGTCTGTCAGGACTGATTCTTGTGGATCAGTCTCAACATGTGTAGTTAATTCTTGTGTAACATCTGTGTCTGTCAGGATTGGTTCTTGTGGAACAGTCTCAACATTGTCAGTTGGTTCCGATATTACTAGCTCTGGTGGGACAATCTTCTGTGGAGCAACTGATTCTGGTGTAACAACTATATCTATCGGGACTGGTTCTTGTGGATCAGTCTCGACATGGACAGTTGGTTCTTGTGGAACCATCCCTATATCAACCATATAGGATAGTGGATGAAGAATAGGAATAGCCTACTCCATATCTTGCCATCCAATTGTAGCTTCGACAAACCTGGTGGACCTGGTTCTTCTCCTGGGTAACATAGAAACGAAAGTAGTGGTTTTTTTCTTCATTGTTAGAGGAGGAACGGGGTTTTCTTCCTCAACCACACAAGGATGATATTATTTTATACTGGGGTCTACGATGATTTGGACATCGTCAATGGACATAGGATGCATAGAATCATCAAGTGGCACCGTTGATTCTACTGCGAATTGGGTACATTCCTTTTGAAAGGAGAAGATAGTTTCCTGAAGTTTTGTGCATAAAGTAAAACCTGGTAATTGTACCTCTGTAGAATTATTTGTCACAGTAGCCAGAGGGTTATGATTTGTTGTTGATCCAATTTGATCAAGGGATCTCCGAGGTTTTCCTTTGAATGGACGTTTCCTTTTCTGCGAAGATGCACAGGTAATGATAGTAGGCGCTTGATCGGTTTCATTAGCAATAGGAGAATCATGTGTGATTGCAACAACAATAGGAGTGGTCTGTGTGATTGTTGGTGCCACAACAGAGGAGGTAAGCGGTCTTGATGTTATAGTGGACCATGTTATCCTTTCTTGCTTTTTAGGTAACGCAGAGATAGGAGCAGGGGCTTTCTTGTCAGAGGTAGGGGGTAGGATTTCAATAATCAATGTTGCAGCCAAGTGATGTGACACATGTTTTGGTCGAGTGGTTGGCTCTTCATCTGCTTGTTCATCCACAACTACAGGCTGTTGTAATGCAAAGTTGTCAAGGCTTGTCATTCTGGTGCCAAGATGGTTTTGGGTTATACGGTTTCTTTTTTAAGTTGTCTTATGGACTGCGACAGTAGGGGTTTGGAATACTATTAGCTGAGGGCAGAGGCTCTAGAAGAGGTCCATGGGTTTCGTTTTCAAGGATTGGTACAATCTTTTTTGTATTTTTAGACTGTGGTTGGTCTACTGCAACAGGTAATGGGTTATTGGAAATGCCCATACCTCTGCGAATTAATAGGCCGATGAGTCTGTGATTAGAAACACAATTCGTAGGGTTCTTGGATTTTTTTACAAAACGAGCCATGTTATGCAATGAATGGAGGAGAAAATAAAAAATGCTTATCAATTTTTGATGTCACAGATGTGATAATAAGATGAAATCAGAAAAATAAGCAACTTGGTATCGACCTTCATAAGTAATGTACCTTTTAAGAAATTCTGCGACTTTTCCCCATGGCTCTGGTAAGGAATTGACGTCTACACCTCTTCCCTTGGTCTGAACTTGCTTAGTGTTGACAAGGAACCCCTTATGTGCATCCGGAAGATGTGTTTTTCTGTTAAACCATCAGTCTCCTATTCTTGGCAACCCTGTTATAGCAGCAATCCTTGCTTCTGATACTATAATCCTTACCCCATTCACCATTGAATACCCTTTGGAAAGATTTTGACTAAACTCTAATACCTCGTTCTCACTAAACTCTTTCAACTTATTAAAATAAGATATCTAGCTGGCCTAAACAAATATTTGCTAGGCCTCTGGGTGTAGTAGAAAGTTGTCCAGAGTTGTGGGTTCATATCTCATAGTTGATCCTCCCACGATGTGGCTTGAGAGTCTAACAGGAACATAGGAGGAGAAACTATCACCTAAATCATAAACACAATAAGCTCGAACGTGGTTTGCAGAAATATAGTTAAAAGAAGTGTGGGCGGAAAGGTGGTGGAGGTATGTATAAAATTCAGAATGAACGGCTAGATTTATGTTTCCCCCCCAACTAAGCGGATTGGCTCCAGGTATAACCGGTTAGTAAATAGGAAATCGTGCTTTTATATCTTCATTACTTTAACACATAGGATTAATCATGTACCTCAAATCTTACCACACATAACGACCTATTGAAGTAACCGCACAATCCAACCACCATCTGAGTGGCGCGGAATAGTTGACATGATGAAGGTTCGTGAGAGAAATGACAGCTTGTGCAGAGACGTAGTCCTTACTGTAGTTATCCAACTGGAAATCGTCGAATGTGAAGTCATGTCATAATGAAGCAACACTTTCGGATAGAAAGCATCAGTATTGTCTAATCAGCGGTGTTGTTGCATGAAGGATTGGAGGGTTGGAGCCGTAGTATAGGAAAAAGGCGAAAAAGAAAGAGTGAAGTGGCAAGAAAGAATTTTAGTAATTAGTGTATCAGCAGGTTCTTTTTCAAAAATGGTGGAGGTAGGTGTAACAACATTGAAATCGGCCAATTTATCGGAAGAAGGTGTAACAGCATAGAAATCGGATAATTTATCGGAAGAAGGTGCAATAGCATTTAAATCGTCTAATTTATCGGAAGAAGGCATAACAACATAGAAATCGGGCAATTTATCGGAAGAAGGTGTAACAACATAGAAATTGGCCAATTTATCGGAAGAAGGTGTAACAGCATAGAAATCAGCCAATTTATTGGAAGAAGGTGTAACAGCATAGAAATCGACCAATTTATCGAAAGAATGTGTAACATCATTGAAATCGACTGAACGCTACCTTACTTTGATTCTAGGAATTTTTTCAACTTCCATGAACTAATCATTCCTTTCTATTCATCAATCTACCTGCACACACATAATTGCTTGATACCTTTCAAAGATTTATTAGCATAGTAAATAAAATAGAGAAATTTCAACTAAAAATAGAGAAATGCAAATTTTGCTGAGATTATTTATATACAAGGTTTGAGCAAAAGAAGTCCTAAACTTCAGAAGGGGAAGGAGCAAGCTCCTTTCCGTTTAAAATCTGATAATCTATATCAACTATACAACTAGTTTTGAATTCTGTCTTGGACAGTGCACGCTGATACAGATGCAAGAGATGACCATTTGCATGTAAGTGTGTATTGGATCCATCAATAGTAATCAACCAAACTGTCCCATTGGGAAAAATGGTGTCTACCTCGTAAGTTCCTAGCCATCGTGTATGTAGTTTACCTTGAAATTCCTTAAAGCGTGAATCATACAATAGAGCCCAATCTCCTTTCTGGAATAATTTCTTCTTGATGACTCGGTCATGCCATTTTGTTCTTTTTTGTTGAATCACTGTGGTTTGATGGATAGCGTCCAAACGCTTTTCATCAAGCTCGTTGAGCTACTATAGTCTAGATTTTTGTGCCATAGTCAAGTCGAGGTTGACTGCTGATGTAGTTCTTAAGCTTTTGATTTTGAATTCAATGGGAAAAATAGGGTTTTTTTCATATACCAGCTCGTAAGGAGAAAAACCAGTTGTGCTCCTCCAAGTAGTTCGGTAAGCCCATAGAGCTTCATGCAATCTGTCAGACCAATCCCTACGATTTTCTCTCACTGTTTTAGTAAGAATGGCTTTGATAACTTTGTTGGTTCTTTCCACTTGGCCATTGCCTTGTGGATGGTATGGAGAATCTATTCTATGTAAAACATGATATTTACTGAGTAGAGCTTCAAATTTATGTGATGTGAAAGGGGCTCCTCCATCAGTGACCAATTCTCTTGGAATGCCAAACCTAACAAATATATCTTCAAACAAGAATGCTAAGACAGATTCTTCTGACACTTTGATAAGTGCTTTTGCCTCCACCCACTTGGTCATGTAATATGTACAGACCAATATATAGACTCTCTGATTGGAAGGCGGGTGAATGGGTCCTACAAAATCCATGGCCCGTCTCTCAAAAGGCTCTAACACTACGTGTGTTAGAGCCTTTTGAGAGATGCGTGATTAATCCTATGTAGGCAAAATGTTGGGCACTTTAATTGTCTAATTGAATGGAAAATCAAAGTGTTCAATATAAATTGTCAACATAGGGAAGTCTGTTATTTCAAGATAATTCTGCACAGTCTATGCTAGATTATGAAAGCATCTCTAATCTAATTGTAGTAGGGAAGCTCTTTTTAACAAAACAAACAAACAATATCACTAACACAGTTGTGTTGATACAGCTAGAGTGTTATAGAATTAAAATCATAATTGCAATCTAAATTGATGAATATATAAAAACCTTGAATTGCCTACCCTAATCTAACTTTCTAATTTACTTTTACAGCAAGAAACTCTATACTATTGCAGAAAGGAAATATACTTATTGCAAGAAGCTACTTCACACTTTTATTTCTCCAAAACAAGATTTTAACCTAATGCAGAAAAAGGGAAAACGGTTCTCCAACAATGTTCAACAACTGATTTCTAATTCGCATGAGACAAGTTTATGCGCATTTACCAAGAGGGAACTAAACTGTAACAACAGTTGTATTCTAGAAATATCTAACAGTTAAATCATTCGCAAAAATGACTCATCTAGAATTCGAAATAGAGGGGAATTGGTGAGGAAGGTGGGCCCTTTCCTTCTCACTAAATCCACTCAAAGAGATAGGTTACAGTCTGCTAAATAAATTTGATCCACTCTTTCATTCAATTTCTAGAAAATGTCCGAGTACAATAAGCGCTACTTCTCTTTCTTTCTTGTCAAAGGAAAAAGACTAACAACCCTTTACATTACAAAAGATCTGCTATTTAAAGTCAAAGTCAATCAATGTTCAGAAAAAGAATAGTCTTGAGAATCCTCGATTCTCAAGATGTTCATTAGATATCATTAATACAAAATCTAGAATTCTACGTGATCAACATCGTGAACAATCATATCTAATCAACATGTGTTGCAGCAGTCGTAAAACAACAGGACTGGTGGCATCTGTTGTAATAGCTTCCAATATTAACAGGCTTTTGTCGTAGCAATTGTGTAACAACTTCTAGGATTGGTGGCATCCATTGCAAAAGTCATGTAACAACTTCTAGGATTGGTGGCATCTGTTGCATAAGTCATGTAACAACTTCCAGGATTGGTGCATAGCTGTAACAGTAGTGAATTTCTCGAAGTGGGTTGTTCTAACATTTTGATCATTAGTTAAATCATTTCATGGGTAAAATATGTGAATGTTACCAATCAAACATGCTAAGTAAATGAAAATATAAAAGCAAGATGAATAGTTCATACCTTGGGAAAAAGGGTCTTGGTACTCATTATAATAGTCATGTATCTTAGGAATGAGAAGGTTGAATGTTCAAAATATGTAGTGAAAAAAAGGACATTTCTAGGTCCTAACACATCCCATACCCGTTACATAAACCCTAAACCCAAAAAATTCCCTAAGAAGGGGTCGAGATCCCATGATATTTTCTTCGCCTTGTGCTCCGCCTTCGACCAGCCTGTCGAAGTCCAAAATTTTATCAAACGTGACCAAGGTTCTCCAAAACTTGGTCAAGGGACAATAAGGTCTGAGCAACGAGAGATTCTTATGTATCATATTCATCAAAAATTCCATCAATATCCCAAAATGAATTTGTATATTTAACTTTTTCATTTTCCTCTCCTTGTTCCTCATCATCATTAAATCCTTTTGGACTTTACCCACTAGGTGGTATCTATGTATTCTTTTTGAAAAAATGTTGCGAAATAACAGACTTCCCTAGGTTGACAATTTATATTGAACACTTTGATTTTCCATTCAATTAGACAATTAAAGTGCCCAACATTTTGGCGTCATTGTCGGGGAAGATAATTGTAGATTTTGGGAAGCACACTAGTTTTCTTTCTTAGGAATGAATAGTTTGCATGAATCACAAAATGCAAGAATGAATCCCCCAAAATACTAACCTTACAGGTACCAAAGGACGTGGAGGAAGAAATCCTAACATACTGGGAAGACAGACCATTGTTGATGAGATTATAGCCACAACAGATTTTTCTTCAGGATCCATTTTTTTCCCTGCCAATTCTCCAAGAAGACATGATCCGCAGTCAGTAGAAACACCCCCTCTCAAAACATCGTTCTCATCAAGGGTTGAAGCTGAAGCTGAAATCAAAGCTGAAGATTTTTCACCAACAAATCATCAAGCAACACTGGAGAACATTGAAGATCAAGGAAGTATAGCCTGGAACAGGGAAAATCTAGAAGAAGTTGTTTATCAGATCAACGGTCGGATAGTCACTAAGGAAGAGTGGGACGTTGTTCAAATTGAGTGGAGGGGGAGAGCACATATGGAGAATCAAGGGGATAATGAAGAAGAGCTCTACCAAGAGAATCCACAGAACAACGAGGATCAGGTAAACAATGAAAAAACTATCTCTACCCTGGTTTTTCCTATTTCTGATGTTCCCACATGAGGGATGGCTCCTATGAAAAACATACCTCTCTCGGCTCTCCCAAATTTTCATGGATTATATACTGAAGATCTGGATGAGTTTCTATTTGAATTTGACATTTTGTGTAGAAGCTATGACTACACTACCATTGCGCAGAAGCTTAAACTATTTCCAACTACATTAAAAGGTAATGCGTTAAGATGGTTCATGAGCCTTGGAGGAGAAAACATTTCAACATGGGTACAAATGAGGCAGCTTTTCTTGAACAAATACCAAGACTACTGTCGAACAAGGGAACGAAGAGAGGAACTGTTCAAAATGTAACATAAGGAGGACGAGACCCTTGAAGACTTTGTGGAGTGACTCCAATACAATCTACAACAGTCTGGCCATCCAGATGTGAGTAAGGACATTCTAAAAACCATTTTGCTAAAAGGGGTTAGAGAAGATTGTTTAGATATGATGAATATGATTGGCAAGGGAGATATATCTAAGGAATCCTATGAGGAAATTGTAGATCTCTGCAAAATATGTTCTCGAGGATCTACAAGGAATAAGTCAGCTACCAAGGATACTACTTTTTCAAGGGTACAAAAATCAGCCAATGGAGGAGCAACAAGAGAAGAAATAGGTAATATGTTAGAAAGTTTCAAAACAGAGATGATTAACTCTTTTGCCTCACAAATGGATACTTTGCAGGTCAAACAGAAACAAGCAGAATCAGAGCAAGTATTATGAATTTTCTCTCTGAAATGCAAGAAGAAACATCCACCAAGGGAGTGCCCACTGAACAGTGTCCAGGTATGCCTTATTTGTGAATTAGACCAAGCCACTAACCAGTGTCCTTCTCTACCAGGTGTAAAAGAATCAATGAAGGAAACTAATGAGGAGGAAGAGGTTGTCTATATAATAACACAAAGGCTTCAATGGAAGCCAAGAGGTCAAGGTATGAATTCTCAATTCTCTCCTCCATCATTTAATTATTGGAACAATCAGCTACCATATGGCCAGAAGAATGCCCCCCCTCCAATTCAAATTCCACCTTCTTATCAAGATCCCAATGCATGGTTACCTATTCCCCAACAACAGAATCACTATGGGCAATGGAACCCATACGGGATAGGCCCTCAACAACAACTCATTTATCAAATCCTTTACCAACTGAACTTATTTCAACAATAGTTCCAACCCCCATACCAGAAGCAACAACTGCAATTGCCTCCCAATAACTCACCAAACAATCCTCCCTTACGACCTCAGATGCCTGTGCAACCTAACCCAAACCCAAATAATAAGGCCATTCAGAACATAGAAATACATAATGTGCCAGCCTTATCTATTACTCATATGCCTTGTGATGAAATAAAATTAAGATTAGGGAAAATAGTTGAGCCAATAGTTGAAGATGCTCCATCTTCAAAATTAGATAAGGAATCAGGGGAGAGACTATCTGCTGAAACAGAAGAAATTGACCAACCCATTCTAGAATCAATAGACCCACCATTCCATGAAAGACTAAAAATTACCAAGCCTGTGGAATTACCATCTTTCAATCTCCTTAGAGAATTGCAAAATCTGCATGTTAATATTCCACTACTGCAAGCAATAAGGGATGTCCCTATTTATGCCAAGACTGTGAGGGACCTCTGTATTAGAAAACCTGGAAGAAAACCTAAAGATCCCCTCACAATGCATGTAGTGGGGGATTTTTCTGAGCTAATGTTAGGCAAAACTCCACCTATTAAATATGGCGACCCAGGAAACCCTGCAGTCACAGTTAAAATTGGACAGACATCTATTCCACCTGTACTAGTTGATTTAGGGGCAACAATTAACATCATGCCAATAGAAACTACGTAGTTTCTACAACTCGAAACAAAAATATGACCTAATCCTACTATTCTAGAATTAGCTGATCACTCTACCATCAGACCAGAAGGAGTAATCGATGATTTAGTTATTCTAGTAGACTCATGGGAGTATCTTGCTGATTTTATCGTTTTGCAAGCCAAATCTAGTCTAGGAGGCCATCCTCTAATTCTGGGATGACCATGGTTAGCTACAACTGATTCTTTCATAGGTTGCAGATCTGGTTCTATGACCATCTCGGATGGTTATGACACAAAAAAACTTACCCTGTATCCTCATGCTACACCCAGTGCAGAGCTTAGAAACTCTCTATGGATGGACACTGAAGATGAAAGTGCTCTGCCTGTGCTAACTATAGGAAAGGCCCTGAGTTTCAAAGATGAGACGAAGGATGAGTTAATCAACTATTTTATTTTTGGCCCCTCTGCTGTTACACAACACACACACCACCAATTGATCAAAGTCTTTGACCCTATGGCCCAGGAATAAATGAACTCGGAAATGTTATCAGAAACTACTGACAATCAGAGTGATTCAGCTGTAACAACAATCATTGTAATAGAAAACGTTGTAACAACAGATGATGAAACAACAATAGCTGAATTATTTCCTAGAGTCAGTTCTAAGAGCATCGTTGTAGAAATCGAACCTGGAAAAACCTTGAACATCAATCCCGATCTCTCTAACGTTGAAACTCGTCGACTGATGAATTTAATGAATGAACATAAAGAAGCATTTGCATGGGATTACATGGATATGAAAGGCATTCCCTCTGAACTATGCACCCACCATATATACATCAAAGAAGAATGCCGACCCTTTTGCCAACCGCAAAGGAGGATGAACCCAAACCTTAAAGAAATTGTTAAGGAAGAACTTCAGAAACTTGTCAATGCTGGATTCATCTATCCTATATCAGATAGCGAGTGGGTATAACCATTGGTTATTGTGCCTAAAAAGAATGGTAAGTGGAGAGTGTGTGTGGACTATAGATCCCTGAATAAGGAAACGCAGAAGGATCATTTCCCTCTTCCATTTATTGATCAGGTTTTAGATAACTTAGTTGAAAAAAAATATTTTTCTTTCCTAGATGGATTCAGTGGCTATAACCAGATACAAATTGCCCCACAAGACCAAGATAAGACCACCTTTACTAGCCCTTGGGGTACATTTGCCTACAAGGCTCTCCCATTTGGCTTGTGTAATGCACCAACCACTTTCCAGAGAGCTTTGATTGGTATTTTCTCTGATATAGAGAATGACTGTATGGAAATATTCATGGATGACTTTACACCTTATGGGACTGATTTCAAAGACGCTTTGTCTAATCTGGAAAAAGTGCTCAAAAGATGTAGACAGTCTCATCTTTCTTTAAGTACAAAAAAGTGCCATATGATGATGCGTGAAGGGGTAGTGCTGGGACACTTCATCTCTTATGTAGGTATTCAGGTAGATCCAACTAAAATCCAGGTAATTTTGGACATTCCAACTCCATCAACTCAGAAAGAGGTAAGAATGTTTTTAGGGCATGTTGGGTATTACAGGAGATTCATTAAAAATTTCTCTAAACTTGCCTCTCCATTGTTTTTTTTACTAACAAAAGATGTTAACTTTCGTTGGACTGATGACTATGAATTGTCCTTTGTAGATCTTAAATAGATATTGTCCATAGCTCCCATCTTGAGAGGGCCCAATTGGGCTCTGCCTTTTCACATTTCTTCATATGCCTCAGACACGACAATTGGTGCAGTACTAGGGCAACAGGAGGACAAAGAACCCTACGCTATCTACTATATCAGCAAGAACATGGCTCCTACTGAGTTAAATTACACAGTTACTGAAAGAGAATTCTTGGCAGTAGTATATGCAATCAATAAATTCAGGCATTATGTAACTAGTTACCCAAATTTTATTCATACTGATCATACAACCATTAAATATATAATGAATAAACCTATTACTAATGCCCGAGTGACAAGATGGTTGTTAGTACTGTAGGAATTTGACATCACTATAGTGGATAGACCAGGAAAAGAAAATGTTGTTGCTGATTTTCTCTCGAGATTACATATAAATGATGATAATTCACCTGTAGACGATTCCTTTCCTGATGAACATTTGTTTGCAGTATCTTCTCACTCACCTTGGTATGCAAACATTGCTAATTATTTGGTTGCAGGGAAGGTACCTACACATCTATCTTCTCGAGAAAGAAGGAAAATTATTCAAAAGAGTGCTAGGTACAGTTGGATAGGAGGATACCTCTTCTACACAGGCCTGGACCAAGAAATCAGGAGATGTGTGAGGGATGATGAGGTTTATGATTTGTTGAAAGTTTGCCATGATGGCCTTTGTGGGGGTCATTTTGCTGATAAAAGGACTGGGCATAAAATTTTAAGGATGGGCTATTATTGGCCCAACATATTTCAAGATTCCAAGAAGTATGTCCAAACTTGTGACAGTTGCCAACGCATGGGTCAGCCAACTCACCGGGATGAGATGCGTGATTAATCCTACGTAGGCAAAATGTTGGGCACTTTAATTGTCTAATTGAATGGAAAATCAAAGTGTTCAATATAAATTGTCAACCTAGGGAAGTCTGTTATTTCAAGATAATTCTGCACAGTCTATGCTAGATTATGAAAGCATCTCTAATCTAATTGTAGTAGGGAAGTTCTTTTTAACAAAACAAGCAAACAATATCACTAACACAGTTGTGTTGATATAGCTAGAGTGCTACAGAATTAAAATCATAATTGCAATCTAAACTGATGAATATATAAAAACCTTGAATTTCCTACCCTAATCTAACTTTCTAATTTACTTTTGCAGGAAGAAACTCTATACTATTGCAGAAAGGAAATCTACTTATTGCAAGAAGCTACTTCACACTTTTATTTCTCCAAAACAAGATTTTAACCTAATGCAGAAAAAGGGAAAATAGTTCTCCAGCAATGTTCAGCAACTGATTTCTAATTCTCATGAGACAATTTTATGCGCATTTACCAAGAGGGAACTAAACTGTAACAACAGTTGTATTCTAGAAATATCTAACAGTTAAATCATTCGAAAAAATGACTCATCTAGAATTCGAAATAGAGGGGAATCGGTGAGGAAGGTGGGCCCTTTCCTTCTCACTAAATCCACTCAAAGAGATAGGTTACAGTCTCCTAAAGAAATTTGATCCACTCTTTCATTCAATTTCCAGAAAATGTCTGAGTACAATAAGCACTACTTCTCTTTCTTTCTTGTCAAAGGAAAAAGACTAACAACCCTTTACATTACAAAAGCTCTGCTATTTAAAGTCAAAGTCAATCAATGTTCAGAAACAGAATGGTCTTGAGAATCCTCGATTCTCAAGATGTTCATTAGATATCATTAATACAAAATCTAGAATTCTTCATGATCAACATCGTGAACCATCATATCTAATCAACATGTGTTGCAGCAGTCGTAAAACAACAGGACTGGTGGCATCTGTTGTAATAGCTTCCAAGATTAACAGGCTTCTATCGTAGCAATTGTGTAACAACTTCCAGGATTGGTGGCATTTGTTGCAAAAGTCATGTAACAACTTCTAGGATTGGTGGCATCTGTTGCATAAGTCAAGTAACAGCTTCCAGGATTGGCGCATAGCTGTAACAACAACGAATTTCTCGAAGTGGGATGTTCTAACATTTTGATCATTAGTTAAATCATTTCATGGGTAAAATATGTGAACGTTACCAATCAAACATGCTAAGTAAATGAAAATATAAAAGCAAGATGAATAGTTCATACCTTGGGAAAAAGGGTCTTGGTACTCATTATAATAGTCATGTAGCTTAGGAATGAGAAGGTTGAATGTTCAAAAGATGTAGTGAAAAAAAGGACATTTCTAGGTCCTAACACATCCCATACCCATTACATAAACCCTAAACCCAAAAAATTCCCTAAGAAGGGGTCGAGATCCCATGATCTTTGCTTCGCCTTGTGCTCCGCCTTCGACCAGCCTGTCGAAGTCCAAAATTTTGTCAAACGTGACCAAGGTTCTCCAAAACTTGGTCAAGGGACAATAAGGTCTCAGCAACAAGAGATTCTTATGTATCATATTCATCAAAAATTCCATCAATATCCAAAAATGAATTTGTATATTTAACTTCTTCATTTTCCTCTCCTTGTTCCTCATCATCATTAACTCCTTTTGGACTTTACCCACTAGGTGGTATATATGTATTCTTTTTGAAAAAATGTTGAAAAGGTTTATTCGAAACTTCAGCTAGTTTTCCTTTAACATCAACCATCTCATTTGCTAACGTTTTCATGACTTTCTATACATCTTCCACATCAAAAACATTTTTAACTTTCCTTTCATCTTTGACAATCGTTTTCTTGGTTGTTATAGAATATCTTGAATCTTCTCCTGGAGATTTACTTGCAATACTAGATATATGTTTTTCTACATCTAAAGCTTCTTGCATTTTTTCTGTAACATCTCCCTCTTGCGTGCACATGATTTGAATTATTCTTTGAGGACACTTACGTGCTAGTGATCCGGTTTAGTATATGGTTATCTGTTTAGATTATGAATTTTGATGATGATGTTGTTGGATTAGATGTTATGCTATTTTATATCTATGTATAGACATGTGCTATTGATAGGTTCTCGTGAGTGTGCAGGGAACTTGACAGATTGAGGATGTCGATGGAATAAATGGACCTCCTTGGACTCTAGATTGAGTCACGGATTGGACTGTATATGGTTTGGTTATTTCTATTTATGCATATGTGACATATGATCGGGTATTTTATGATGTTATTTATGGATCGTTGACAATGTTTCATTGATGGGTGCAGGCTGACGATTGTTTTCTAATCAGAATCACATAAGGAGTAAAGGGGTCATGCACAACAAATAGATATTGAGGGGGAGGTGTGGAAGCATCCCCACCACAGCCTACTAGCACTCTCGTCATGGCTCGAATTGTAGGTTAATGATTACCTAGTTCGAGAGATCCATGATGTCCAGAGGGAAGACTGAGACAATTGCTCACAAAGATTCTAAGGGGAATGTAATAAGGTAGGGTCCTTATTCCTTAGAGGCCCTTAGTCTCTCATGAGGTCACCTGATGGAGTATTGACTCCAAGGGTTGGACAACTACCAAAATCAGTCAAAGGCGAGTGGCACCCTTGGAGCACGTAGTGCGTCTTGAAGGGCACGCCGCATAAATAAAACTTGAATAAAGGTGAGTGACACTCTTGGAGCATGGAGTGTTTCCTGAAGGGAACGTCACAATTTTAATAACGGTGAGTCAATGAACCTAGGTTCCTAGAAAACAATTTTTTTTTTGACATTGTTGGACTTAAAATAATTATTAAATGAGTAATTTTTATTAATTATAAAATGGCCTAAAAAAAATTATAATCCTAGTGTAAAAATTTGAGCCTAAGTTTAAAGTGGGTAAGAACACTAAAGAAATTAAATTATAAATTTAATAAATGGTGGGGGATGAAGAAAAATCGAGTTAGGAATTGGAAGAGTAAAAATTTATATCTAAAGATTTAATTATATAAATATGTGCAAAAGAATACCAAATTGGAACTAAGATAAGAAAGGAAATAAATGTAAAAAGGAATGTGGAAGCAAAAAAAGGACTCTAGTATAGTCTAACTAAAGAACTTTCCTAAATTAAACACAACTAAGTTTAGAAAGGCATCAGTCATTAAAAAGGAAATACAAGGAATACAAGGACAACTAGGAGTGATTTTAGGAGTGTTTTTAGGATGGGTGAGGGAATTTGACATTTAATTGAATTAAATAGTGAATTTTTGGTGCAACTAAGGGAACGGGTGACAAGTGTAGGGGAGGGGATTAATTCCTAATTAATTTTTAAAAACAAATTAAATGTGCAATTGCCTAGGGTCAATAAGAAAAAATCTATAAAAGAAATGGCTGAGAGGAGGAATGGGAGAGGACTGTTATGAGTAAAGTTATGCTGTCGAAATTTCTTCACTAATTTTTCTTGTGAGAGTTTGGATACCCAACTCGAGAAGGAGAGTGGTAGCTCGACCTTGCAAGGAGAGCTGGGAGCTAGAGTAATTTGGTTGTTGTTTTGCATGGCCTCTTTACAACTCGAGGGGCTAAGGGGGAAGAAGAGTACCCCTAGCGTTGGCTAGGAGGTACCAATGAAGTATTCATGGTTAGCAAGCAGGGAGATGGATAGGCACAAGCATAGAAGGACGTATTCGACTTCATCGCCTTCGGTTATGGTATTCCTCACTAAATGTTGTAATTACAATGTATTGAGTTTATTGTATTTCCATTGAAGTCACAATGTATTAAGTTTTTATTATATATATTTGGGGTAATCTCTGCGTTATTAATTTCTGGATTGAGATATCATTAAGGTTTTTCCTCTGCATTGAGGTAGTCACTCACCCAAATCCTCCCTCTTAAAATTTATGAGTTGATTATCTAGTTTGGGAATTTTTGGGTGTTATCCGTACGATTTTTTCTTCAAGATATCTATGTTGGCAAACCTTCCCTACAAGTTTTATGGGAACTATATTCCGATGATTTTAACACTCATCACCTCTATGATTTTATTTGGTTACACTCAGTGAATATTCTTCATTGGCTCAACAAAATTATATCATCTTACCTAGAGAATATAGCTTTACTTCTCATCGTTTTTATGCCCTCCAATTAACTTGTTATTGGTGTATTGAAATCTAATTATTTCTAGGTGGGATTAATGGTTGTTGCATAAAAAAAAAAACAATTCACCCAGAACTTGGGATCCTCCTGGAGGGGTTACCTTATGGTTCAACTAATTTACCTCTGCATTTTTAGAAACATCTTATAGCAACGACCTTCCTTCACCTATGTGTGTGTAAATTTTCCTAGCATGAGAGACTTTAACCTCTACAAATTGATGCACAGTTCTCCCAGCAAGGGTTATTGCGTGAGAGATTTTAACCTCATCATTTACTTAAAACACAACATTTAATTTATACCTCGACAACATTTTACCTCTACTTTTTTAAATTCTACCCAACTATTGTACAATGAATTTGTACCATCTTCCCTCTATCGAAATTTTAAACCTCTGCAATTTGTTGTTTCTCTGTCTAATCTTTATTGTAGAACAAACTGGAGTTGTAGCCACAAACTATTTCAGGAGGTCAATTTGTTTCTCTTTTTGTTTTTCCAACTTGCTCAACATTTTTTTTATCCCAGCATCTATACCTCTCTCTACATTTTAACTACAACTAGCTTGGCAACCTGCATTTAATCCTCAGTGATTTCTCACTATCTTGCTCATAAATTTCCACTTTTACCACTCCACGTTTTGATTTCCTTGCCCATAAATTCCTCTTTTACATCTACGTCTGATGGGGAATTACCCTCTCTACATCAATTCCCTGCCCGATTCTTTTCGTTTAGCCTTGAATTCAATGTATCATTTATTCAAGGATAGTCTTGTAAGTTCAAACTGCAACGACACATGTCCCTTTAATATATGGGCTGATCACTTTCCCTCACGAGGATTCGATAGCTGGCACAGAGCGGTTTTTCCTATCTTACTCTAGTTTCCAAATATTTTTAAGGAGGGTTCTGGGTGATCAATTTAATGCAATCATCAAATTTTATTGACATTTTTTGTTATGCGTACATAGCTTGCGTAGAATCAAACTTATTATTGTTTTCTCGAAGGTTACTAATATTGGGTTTATTTTATTCGGGTAGAAGTTTAATTAATGGGTATTATGACTAGGAGATCCTAATATACTATGTAATGATTAAAGTAAGGAAGAGGTACCTTTATTGAATTATGTTTTACTTTATCCTTGCATAAGTTAACTATGTGTAATAGGATTAGGAGATCACAATCTACAAATACGGTTAAATTAAGAAAGAGGCACTAACACCGAATTATGTTTTCTTTAATTCTGGCATGAGTGTAAATTATGGTATAATGATAATGTAATAACAATAATTAGGGGAGAAGAGGCATGAATCCTGGGATATGTTTTGTTTTATTCTTGTATGTGTTGAATTTATTGATGCATGATGGATTGATAGCTAGACTACTAATTCACCAGTTAATGTAGTTGATGTGTTGTTAATTTGGAACTAGATTACTTTTGCCCTACAAATTATAGTCGATGGGTGGTTGACGTAACCACTATTACAATTGCACCCTTAAAATTATTGATGACTAATTGATTATGCTTAGATTACTTGCGCGCATTGTAATGATGTTTTTTATGTCTAATTCAGTAATCAAATCACGTGCATTCCTTGAATTAATGTGGAAGCATGGTTTAATTTAGTAATTGGATTATTCGCGCACCTTGAAGTAAAGTAGATGTTTGATCTTGCACCCTGAAATTATAATAAAGTTGATTAATTTGTGCATGAATAATGCAATGTATGGATGGTTATGTAATTATTTTACTCTAGTGCCATGAACTTATATCGATTGTATGATTGATTGAGTTATTAGAGTTCCTTGCACCTTGGATTAACATCGATGTGTAAATGATTAAGTACTTAGTCTCCTTTGCACCTTGAAGATGAAGTTTTTTATAAGTTATGCGTCATGAAGTTAATGTTGTTATGATGAGTCATGTAGATAGTTTATGTATGATCGATTGATTACTCGAATTTGTTGCACCATGTAATAAATCGATAGTTTAAACTCTTGCACAATGATTATTTATTGATTGATGAATGATTAAGTTGTTAGTCCACTTGCACCATGATTTTAATAAGTGATCTATGACTAATTAAGTAATTAGACTCCTTGTGCACACTGAAATTATAATGTAATGTATGGTTGTTTAGATATTGGACTTTTTGCATAAACGAAATTTAATGTCATGAATGATGGTTTTAGATATTTGTCTTATTGCACGAAATGAAATTTATCATGACGGATGATTGAGTTTTTTTATTAGGATTTTTGCCACCAATATAACTAATAATTGCTCTTGTACCTTGGATTTAATGTGATATATGATGAGTTATGAGAATGATTACTCACCTTCCATGTTTAATTGTGGATTAGGATTGATGGATTGATGAAATAGATTATCGTTGATGTTGTTGATTTAGCATAGTAGGTTGGACTTGATTGTGTTAGTGGGATGTAGACACCTCCTTGTTCCTCAAAATAGTCGCTAGCCCTGAGACCTTAAATGGTTAAAATCAATTGGAACCTGGGCTTAAGCATTGCTTATGTGTCGTGGAGGTCCTAACCTTGCAGGATAGGTTGGGCAGGTGGTATCTTTATGTCATATTGATGTTACCTTTAAGTTATTGTTATGTTATCTCATGTTATCCTTGTGTTATATGATGATTATATTGATGTAATGAGTTGGGCGAATAAAAGTTGATGATTCCAGTTGATCATGATGAGTTGATCTTGTGTCACCATTCATGATTCTTGTAGACTATGCGCCATTATTTAAATGTGATGTTGTGTTGAAATTGTGTCATTACAAATTATTTTGATGCATCAGCTGTGATATTTGTTGATTACGACGATGAGACGCTGGTAATTATTTTCTTATTGATGTCGTTGATTATGTGTTGATGTTAATTTTGTAATGCAAAAAAAAACAAATCTTACCTTTTATGCTTCTCTTTCCTAGTCGTAACGGAGGATTCGTTACATATGGTGTCAGAGCGGGTTCAACCCTACGACTGTGGATCGTCACGCCATCCACTGTATTTTACACTTGATTAATAATTTGGCGCTAATTAAAATTTTAACATGTCCATGTAGTAATCATGGTTATAGGACATCGCAGAGGTTCATAATGTGGTGCTAGGGGAGGAGGCATGACACCTCCATTAGCACCCGCACCAGAAAGGTCCAACCCCCTAAGAGAAGAAAAATTCATTGGGTATGAGCAGATTGTTGTGTGGGATGTGGTTGGTTTGACAAGGTCCTTTCAGATGATGTCATAGGCCTTGATTAACCGTGTAGATAGAAATGATGCCGGGACACTTGTAACTAATGAGGGTTCACAGTGCGCTCCAACTTGTAGTGGTAGCATTCATGGAGAACTCAAGAAGGTTAAGTTTCCTAAGTTCATGGGTTCCACGGACAGCTCAACCGCCGAGGAATGGTTGGAGAACTTAGTGAGGTGCTTCGCACTTCATGGTTACAACCTCCAATGTGAAGGTATGCATGGTGGTATTTTAGCTAAAGGGAAGTATTCTTCTATGGTGGAAGACGCTCCTACCTCAACTGAACATGGTCATTGAAGACGTGTCATGGGAAATTTTCAAAGAACGGTTCCATGAGAGGTATTTACCAGAGGAATTTATCGAGAACCAACTCAATGATTTTAATGCCTTATGATAGGGTGGTCGTATGGTGCCCGAGTTGAGGCCTGGATCATGGAGCTGCTTGGTATGTTCCACATATGAACACTCAGAAGATAAGGGTCAAAACGTTTGTGTTCGACCTTAACTTTTGCATTCATGCGAAGGTGAGGATATTAATGCTTCCAAAATTGCACGAGGAAGTCCAAAGGGCCATCATAGCAGAGGAAGAGATGACCAGCAGGGGCCAGGGCAGGACTCCTACATTACCAAATGGATAGAAGACCTCAGGTAGGCCAGCAACGTTTGCTTCAAGGACCAGGAGTACTGGACCAAGGGCCAAATGTTGGGCCCATGGAGAGCCGCATCACCAGCAAGACTGTCCAATTGAGAAGGCCAGAGAAGTCAAGCTGAGAGGACACACCACATATGGATATTTGGCCAAGGCCCACTAGATTCATGCAGTAGTGAATAACTACCAAGCGAGAAACCTTCCACTGTGCTTGAGATGTCAGGCATGGGAGAAGATCAAAATTTTAGTATTTAATAGAAATCGATGCTACAGAAAGTTTTATTCTAGTGCAATGTTGAAAGGATTTATGACAAAGGAAGTCGAACAAGACAAGTTTAGATATGTAGAAATTACTTTGGGTGCCAAACCAAAGGTTGAAGGAAATATTACGATTGTCGTAGTAACCTAGGATATTTTTTCATGAAGGCCAACCTGTGCATCGCGATCTTAGGATCTTATGACGTAGTGATCAACATGGACTGGTTGGAATGGCATGATGTGATACTCAACTGTAAGATGAAACAATTGAGTTTGACAGATGATGAGGGACAGAGATGAGTGATTGTAGAAAGAAACCAGGGAGTTCCCCTAAGGTTTAGTCTTCCCTATAGCTATAGAAGATAATGTGAAAGGGATGAAAGCTATATGAAATCCTAGAGATAAATGACAAGGGCATGGCAGAAGGATTAGAAAACCTTCCAGTAGTATGAGAGTTTGAGGACGTGTTTCTAGAAGAGTTACCATATTGTCTCCCTAAGGAGAGATGGAATTTACCGTTGGCTTAAAACCTGGATCTGAACCGATAACAAGAATGCCTTATTGGATGTCGACCCTTGAGTTAGGGAGTTGAAAATGAAATTGAAGGAGTTGTTGGACCTAGGACTTATAATTTCAAGTGTGTCACCTTGGGGTGCCCCTGTTGTTTTTCATACGGAAGAAGGATGGGTCATGGAGACAAAGTATTGACTGTCATCAATCGAACAAGGCAATGATCAAGAACCAGTGTATATTGCCAAGAATAGATGATTTTTTGATGAAATGAAAGGCGCGACGGTGTCTTGAAGATAGACTTGAGATCAGGATATCACCAGTTACAAACAAAGAGGAAGATATTCCTAATACCACATTCAAGACAGCGTTCATAAGTTATGAGTTTACCATTTTACGGTTTGGACTGACAAACACCCCTGGGGTATTCATGAGCTTGATTAATGGAGTGTTCCACGAGTACTTGGACAAGTTTGTTCAAGTATTCATTGAAATCATTTTTATATATCTGTAGACGATGGAAGAACATGATGAACATTTGCACTTGGTATTACAGTGGTTACGAGAGAACATTTTATGGGAAATTGTCGAATGCTCCTTTTATCAATCGAGGATTCATTACTTAGTGCATGTTATATCCGATGAAGGCATCGTTGTGGATCCAAAAAAGGTAGAGGATATTATGGAATGACCTTCATTGACGAATGTACCAAAAGTATGTAGCTTTATGGGTTTAGCAGGATATTATCAACGGTTCGTTGAAATTTTTTCGAAGATAGAAAATTTGATCATGGAATTGCAAAAGAAAAACAAGAAGTTTGTATGGATCGAGAAATGTATGGAAGAATTTCAAAGGCTCAATGAGATGCTAAATAAAATGTTGATACTAAAGTCCTCGACATGGAAAAGGACTTCTTGGTATGCATAAACGCATCCAAGGAATGCCTAGGCGGAGTCTTGAAGCAAGACGGTCGAGTGATCACTTACATATTTAGGAAATTAAGAAATAATGAGGAGAACTATGTGATGCATGATTTGGATTTATTGGCCATTATCTATGCCCTGAAAGTGTGCAGACACGACCTGTTCGAATGAAAATTCGAACTAAAAATAAACCACTGTGGTTTGCAACACATTTTTACGCAAGGTGACTTGAACGCGCGACAAGGGAGTTGGTCGGAACTGCTTAGCGAGTAGGATTTTGAGATTACCTACATAAAAGGGACAATGAACAATTGGCATATGCATTGATTCGGAGACCATGCATATTTTCGATGATACCTCTCCAGACGAATCTTCATGAAAGGATTATAAATATGGTGCGACGATGACTAGTATAAAAAGGTTAATGAAAATATCGGAAAAGACACCATGAATGTACCAAACTTTGAGGGATTTATTGTGGACAACGACAGATTAATGAGGTATAATAACCATATTTACGTAGTGCCTAATGACGCGTTGAGAATTTTGATCTTAAACGAAGCTCATAGATCAGTGTACATGGCTCATCCAGGAGTCATGTAGATTAGGGTAGAGCTTAAACCCTTATTCTTCTTGAAAGGAATGAAGGTGGACATAGTCAACTATGTGGTGAGATGTCTAGAATGTCAGCAAATGAAGGCTGAACATACACATCCAGAAGGATTACTACCTCCACACGCTATTCCAAAATTGAAATGGGAGGTCATTGTGATGGACCTTATTCTTGGATTGTCACTAACAGAAAGGAGGCATGACTCAGTTTTCTTGGTAGTAGACACTCTGACGAGAGTGCACATTTTGTCCTTGTGCATACGACATATCAAGCTCCATACACAGCTAGATTTTTTATCAGCGATATTGTTATATTTCACGGATTGCCTAAGAGGGTCATATCCGATCGAGGATCGATGTTTATAGGATGATTTTGGAATAGTTTCCAAGAGGACTTGGGAACCCAACTTAACTCTAGTACAACATAGCACCCTGAGACCGATGGGTAGACAAAAATAAGAAACCAAATTTTGGGAACATTTTTGGCGTATGAATGTAATGGACCAACATGAATGTTAGGGAGAGTCCATGCCACTAGTAGAGTTGTCTTACGACATCAACTATCAAGGTATCATTAAGATGGAACCATTGAGTTTCTCTACGGGTGACCATGTCAGACACCATTGAGTTGGGATTGACTTAAGGATAGGGACCTGTTAGGGCCAGAAGCGATCCAAGCAAGGGAAGAACAAATACAAATGACAAGAAAAAGGGATGGAAAAATAAAAAGATCGAAAGAAGAGTTATGTCGAGGTGCATCGCGTTGAC
The DNA here is from genome assembly GCA_009831015.1 of Picea engelmannii. NCBI lineage: Eukaryota > Viridiplantae > Streptophyta > Pinopsida > Pinales > Pinaceae > Picea > Picea engelmannii. The sequence continues at coordinate 105,442 of ML798804.1, forward strand.
CATAATTGTAAAGTTGGCCTATTAACTAGCCGTGCCTCATTCCTTGAGGTATTGCACGACATTTATCTTGTATATATTTGTGAAATTATGTTAGTGATCCTATGCATGTGATTGACATGAGCTCTTTGGAGGTGTTGGACGAGCATGATCTCAGTAGAGACAATCTGCATTCTAGACCCTCACATTCGACATCTACGACTTCGAACATTCGATCAGGTCAAGCTCCAATGGGACAATTAAAGTCCACACCCATCTACCTGGGAGGATGCATATGATAGGCGCCAATAGTTTCCAGTTTTGTTTGATAGTTAGACATTTAGATATTTTCAGATACTTTATTTACTGTACATATACACTATGAAACTTTGGGACAAATTTTAAAACAAGAGGGGGTGTATGTAACATCCCTCTCTTGCACACACATGATTTGACTTATTCTTTGAGGACACTTGCGTACAAGTGATCAGATTTAGTATATGGTTGTATGTTTAGCTTATGGATTCTGATTATGTTGTTGTTGGATTACGATGTTATGTTATTTGATATCTATATATATACAGGTGTTATTGATGGGTTCTCCTGAGTGTGTAGGACACTTGACAGATTGCGGATGTCGATGGCATCAATGAACCTCCTTGGATTCCAGATCGACTCAGGGAGTGGACTGTATATCGTTTGGGTATTTATATTTATGCATATGTGACATATGATCATGTATTTTATGATGTTGTTTATGGATCTTTGGAAATGTTTCGTTGATGGGTGCAGGTTGTCGATTGCTTGCTAATCAGACTCACATAAGGAGTAAATGGGTCATGCACAATAACCAGATATTGAGGGAGAGGTGTGGCAGCAGCCCTACCACAGCCTACTAGCACTCCCCCCGTGGATCGAATTGTAGGTTAACGATTACCTAGTTCAAGAGATACGTGATTTCATGAGGGAAGATTGAGGCAGTTACTCACAAAGATTCTAAGGGGTGCACCATAAGGCAAGGTCCTTATTCCTTATAGGCCCTTTGTCTTTCATGAGGTCACCCAATGGAGTATTGACTCCAAGGGTTGGACAACTACCAAAATCAGTCAAGGACGAGTGGCACCCTTGGAGCACGTAGTGCGTCTTGAAGGGCACGTCGCATAAATAAAACTTGAATAAAGGTGAGTGGAACCCTTGAAGAACGGAGTGTGTATTGAAGGGCACATCGCAATTTTAATAAAGGTGAATCAATGAACCTAGGTGCCTAGAAAAATATATATTTTTTGACATTGTCAGACTTAAATTAATTATTAAATGAGTAATTTTTATTAATTATAAAATCCCCTCAAAAAATTTATAATCCTAGTTTAAAAATTTGAGCCTAAGTTTAAAGTGGGTAAGAAGACTAAAGAAATTAAATTATAAATTTAATAAATGGTGGGGGATGAAGAAAACTCAAGTTAGGAATTGGAAGAGTAAAAATTAATATCTAAATATTTAATTATAGAAATATGTGCAAAAGAATACTAAATTGGAACTAAGATAAGAAAGGAAATAAATGTAAAAAGGAATGTGGAAGCATAGAAAGGAATCTAGTCTAGTCTAGCTAAAGAACTTTCCTAAATTAAACGCAACTAAGTTTAGAAAGGCGTCAGTCATTAAAAAGGAAATAGAGGGAATAAAGGGAGAACTAGGAGTGATTTTAGGAGCGCTTTTAGGATGGATGAGGGAATTTGACATTTAATTAAATTAAATAGTGAATTTTTGGTGCAATGAAGGGAACAGGTGACAAGTGTATAAGGGAGAGTAATTCCTAATTAATTTTTAAAAACAAATTAAATGTGCAATTGGCTAGGGTCACTAAGAAAAATTCTATAAAAGAAATGGGTGAGAGGAGGAATGGGAGAGGATTGGTATGAGTAAAGTTATGCTGCCGGAATTTCTTGACTGATTTTTCTTGTGAGAGTTGGGATACCCAGCTCAAGAAGGAGAGTGGTAGCTCAACCTTGCGAGGCAAGCTAGGAGCTAGAGTATTCTGTTTGTGGTTGTGCATGGCCCCTTTGCAGCTCAGGGGGATAAGGGGGAAGAAGAGTACCCCTAGCGTTGGTTGGGAGGTACTGGTGAAGTCTTCACGGTTAGCAAGTGTGGAGCTGGATAGGCGCAAATGCGAAAGGACGTCTTCGACTTCGTTGCCTTTGGTTACGTTATTCCTCATGGAATTTTGTAATTGAAATGTATTAATTTTATTGTATTTCCATTGAAGTCACAATACATTAAGTTTTTATTATATATATTTGGGGTAATCTCTGCATTATTAATTTCTGGATTGAGATTTCATTAAGGTTTTTCCTCTGCATTGAGGTAGTCACTCGCCCAACTCCTCCCTCTTACAATTTTTGAATTGATTATCTAGTCTGTGAATTTATGGGTGTTATCCCTGCGATTGTTTCTTCAAGATATCTATGTTGGAAAGCCTTTCCTGTGAGTTTTATGGGAACTATATTCCGATGATTTTACCACTCATCGCCTCTGTGATTTTACTTGGTTACACTCGATGAATCTTCTTCTTTGGATTAGCAAACTTATCTCATCTTATCTAGTGAATCTACCTTTACTTCTCATCGTTTTTACTCCCTCCAATTAAATTTTTATTGGTGTATTGAAATATGATTATTTCTGGGTGAGATTAATGGTTGTTGCATTTAAAAAAAAAAAAAAACAATTCGCCCAAAACTTAGGATCCTCCTGGAGGGGTTACCTTCCGGTTCAACTAATTTACCTCTACGTATTTAGGAACATCTTACAACAATGACCTTCCTTCACCTCTATGCGTGTAAATTCTCCCAGCATGAGAGCTTTTAACCTCTACGAATTTATGCACAGTTCGCCCAACAAGGGTTACTGTGTGAGAGATTTTAATCTCGACGTTTACTTAAACCACAACATTCAATTCCTACCTCGAAATTTTTGTACCTCTACTTTTTTAAATCCTACCCAGCTATTGTATAATAAATTTGTACCCTGTGCCTTCTATCAAAATTTTAAACCTCTACAATTTGTTGTTTCTCTATCCAATCTTTATTATAGAACAAACTAGATTTGCATCCATGAAATAGTTCGGGAGGGCGATTTGTTGCTCTCTGCGTTTTTCCAACTCGCCCAACGTTTTTTTTTATCCTGGCATCTATCTCTCTCTCTACATTTTAACTACAAACAACTTGGAAACCTTCATTTAATCCTCTATGATTTCTCACTATCTTGCTCATAAATTTCCTCTTTTACCTCTCTGCGTTTTGATTTCCTTGCCTAGAAATTCCTCTTTTATATCCGCGTTTGATGGAGAATTTCCCTCTATGTGTTGATTCCCTGCCCCATTCTTTTCGTTTAGCCTTGAATTTCATGTATCATTTAGTTAAGGAAATTTCAGTTTTTACACATTATTTTGGTCACCCATGTGATCAATTGACGATATGTGTATGACTCACTTCTCTATTCCCTAAAGCCACTAAATGAGACTTTCTCCATGATAAATTGAATCAACTTTCTTTTCTTTAAAAACCCTATAAAAGGAGATCGTCACACCCTGATAAATGCTTGGGGTGTGATTATTCTTGATCATCACATGATGCACCAAATTGGACTGCGACGTCACCGCAGGTTGCTTGTGCTTGGGGTGCGACTATGCTCAAATAAGGGAACAAGGTGAAATTCACGAAAGTTCTAGAATGGAATCTTCTAGAAGATGAGGTGGCCTTTGATTGGTTTGGATGTTACTCGCTTCTCTAATTTATTAGGATCACCCTAATATCCTCATACATCCCTCTTTCACCCTATATAAAGAGGGATATCTCATGGGAAAGGTTAGGCTTGCTTATGCATGAAGAATTTTGCTGAAGATTGTACTTCTGATAGCTTTTCTTTAGCTTTCCAAGTCAGGTTGTGAATACACTTCATCGAAATGATTTGAGAAAAGGTGTGTGTGTTGAAGAAAAGGACCATTGGAAGGGACCTTGCAACATCAAGGCACAGGTTTTATTCTCCACTTTCATCAATATAATGCAATGATACATTTATTCCCTATAAAAATGTCTCAATTTTTATTTTATAACTCTTTGATCTTAGGCATAGGCTTCATTGGAATATATATATCATTGTTCTCTCTATTTTTTGGTTTGTGCTTCTTAACAGGTTCAACATCCCACAAATCCAAAGATGGAGAAAGGACGATACTAGCGAGTATCAAACGACATTTAAAAGGTATGTTATTTGTACCTCTTTGAACTAGTTTACATTACAATGAAATCTAAGGAGAAGCTTGTATGCTGCTCTATTTTGTTCTAATTTCTTATTGAAGTTAGGGATATTAGTTTGCGTCCACACTTACCGATTTGTTTGATAACAAAATTGGTGACTCCACTGGGGAACGTCCTCTTTTGGCTTTTGGATTTTTCCTCCTTTTTTTCTTTTAGCTTGCCTGCTTTTGGTCAATTTCATTCTCTGAGTCATTGGGTGATCCATGTTGACTCCGTGGTCCTAAGAGTTCATTGAGAAACTCTGTCCTCTATACATTTTTTCCTTATTTTCATTCATCGTTGCACCCTTCCTGTGAAAACCAGGGCGATGACGTCACACTCTATATTCCCCATTTCATGTGATGATCCTTGCTCATCGCACTATGCTCTTCTACAACCTGCGTTGATTCCTATAGAATTTTTTTGGAGTGACAATCAATTTTTTCTCTTTGCCCAAATTTGTCATCATTTCTTGGGGTGAATTTTTGGTCCTGTTGAGTGATTAGTCACTACTTGGTTTCCATATTTTAGCCTGAATTTGATTGTTTCTCAAGTGTTGAGATTCTTTTTCAAAAGCTTCATAGTTTTGTCTTTCCCTTCTTGCTGCAAGGGTATAATCTCGAGGCTTCATCCTTGGGTGCTTTCTAGATAATTTTTTATTGATCTTTTTGAGTTTTGGATTGTTGTTGATTGGAAAACGATTTTTGATTACATTAGAAAAATAAGTTTTCTTACTTTTACATTTTTTGTTGCATTATGAGTTGAGTTTTGGAAATTGCGTTGTGAGTGCATCCATCTTCTTGGACAACTTTTTCTTTTTGAATTAGATCTCTATTTTTATTTGAAAAGAAAAGAATTGAAGTTTTTTTTTCTATTGGTAGTGGTTACAAGAAATTTTTGCATCCAAATATCTGTTTAAAAAGAGAAAATTGGAAAATTTGATAGCTATGATTGTTTGACATCAAGATCATTCAAAGATTGAAGAAGTTGTGTTTTACAACTTATTGTATTCTGAAAAAATAAAACCTTCTACCTTATGTAATTAGAGTTCATTGAACGAAAAGATTGCATCTCATCTCTCTTTGCAAATTATTGGGTCAAGGTCAAAATACTTCATCAATTTCATCTCCGCTTCCTTTTTGAGCTAAGAAACATCCATTAAAATTCAGCATAATTTTAAAATATATCTAGTAACTTTTATTTTCTAGAGATCTTATACACGAACATTAGCTAGGGATAGTGCTTTGGAATAGGTTGTGAGGAATACTCTCCAAAGCATCAAAACACACAATAGTATCTTATGATAGGGAGAGTTAAATCCACTTGCTACATTTTGTCCTAGGAAACCCTTCTAACACAAGGGTCAATCATGAGGTCACATTAGGGCCGACATAGTTACTCACCCTGCTTTGTTGGTCTTAGTGTAGATATTGCACGTATTATTGGGGGTCACTTGAGAATAAAATCCTGTGCAGACCTTATTGAGGCGATTTCGGGCTTAGATACCTTGCCCTTGCACATGTATCAGATTGTCGATTTCTTCCCCAGGCATCATTATCATAATTCGTAACCTTAGTAGCCTATCTCTTTAGGGTCTTCACACGAGGTGGTTTTGGAGGGGCAAGTCTTCATGGTACCTGGAATTGACATTGTCCAAACTCACTTGATCACCTTGGAGGGTATACCCATGATTATGTGTGGGAGCTTGCACCAGGGTGTAAGTCTATTAAGCAGGTCATCAATGTAAATTTTCCACCCATTTTATCCCAGCCCCTTATTATCTTGATCTCATGACGTTGGATTTCATCACCAACTAGTGATTTCGAAATGAGAAGGTTTGTTTGTGTGCTTGATATCTAGATTTTATTAGTCAAGTGTTGTTTGTTTCTCTAGTTGGCCATAGATATTTATTATTATTTTTTGGGTGCAGACAACATTGACCCTCGTCGTTCACGTAGGGTGCAAGGGTTTCCTCTAGAAGAACCAGAAGAATATTCCCCCTTTCTTCCTAATTCACTAGAGGGTCCTTCTGCTGAAGGAGCAGTCAATAACGACATGTCCTCTGAGATCAAGAGTTCTACTCCATTGTTAAAATCATCACTTCCTGTAAATATACTATTGAATGTTATACAATATCCAATTTTGCTCCTAATAAACTATTCGAGAGACGTTGTTGATGAAGATTATACTAGAATACCTACTGGACCTTTTGTAGAGTCCGGTTTGGATGATCCACCATTTTTTAGTGAATCATTTAGAACTTTGGTTCATACTTATGGAATTTTTAATCCTAGTCCATTCCCTATCCATTCTTTTTGGAGGACTTCCTTGAGACACAATATTTTTTATAAACTAGGAATGATTCCAAACAAACCTATGTCATTGTTGGTTAAACTTACTTATATCATGTCGGATTTTGTATTGAGTGACCCAGGGTTCATGTCTGTTCGGGGTTCCAACAAAGTCTCTAAAACTATCGGCCCTCTTGCTAAACCAGAAGGCAACGCAACGCACAGGGTGCACTGCGTTGTCTCACCCGAGATAGTCTTAATGGATGGCTGCAATACTCATGTGTTTGCATCCTAGGATTGAGTGGGAGATCTAAGAACTGTACGCTAAGAGTTCTATTGTAACTTACTAACACAATATATTGTTATTATGAATACACAAAGAACATAATAACTCATTCATTTAGCATATCAATATCTATTTAAGACAATAAAGAAACACATAGATTAAATCACATAACACATATGTTACCATGGTTCACCCCCCCTAGGCTACGTCCACAAATATATGGCTTTTAGATCTTTTATTATAGTCGTTATGTAACTATAGCGTTGTGTGATTTACAACTCTTCTAAGTCAGGTTAAGATCTATTATGAGGCAGACTAGATTGCACCAGGCTCCTTAGCCTGTGATCTAACCCTCAAGATATACCTTCCTCGGTCCTCTCTAGCTCAATAGCTTAAAAATTAGGTAATACAACAAAACATTACATAGTATATGTTGCTTCATATTCCTCTCTCTATATCAACCAATCTTCAAAATATATGTATCTCTCAATCAACTAATAATACCTAGCATCCTCGCTATGAGATCTAAGTATCTATATTTATATGTTACCGCCTCTTCAACCATTACAATATGTTGCAAAAACACTAACCCTAATGTCCTTATATATTCCATGCATGTGTGTGTTCTACTCTTCCTTCCAAATGTCACTTTCCTCATGCATGCATTATTTCCAAAAATCGCCTTTCTTTCCTCTTTGGCCTGCTTCCAATAGGCCCCCAACACTGACATGTGGCTCGTCCCAAGTGACCTAACCTTTGTGCGCTTTGTCGATCTCCCTGGTGATCACTTGGAACTTTTCCTTGAGATCTGTTGCTTGTGTTTGAGCCTACGTTGTCTTCTCCTTGAGTGTATCTATTGTCTGGACTGCAATCTCATCATTGATCAACACCATGCACTCTGTTTGGTTTTGTGCTGTATATTTCTTGGCTTCCTCTTCCTGTGCAATGACTTCTGCTACGCATTCTTGGAGTGGTTCCATTTGAGCCTAACGCTCCTTTTTCTGCGTTTGCACCATGCTGAGTTTTGCCTGTAGTTTCTTCATATCCTATGCCCCTTTGACATGCTCCGTGATGGACATTGTCTTCTGCCTCTGCTTAAGGTCCTGGATAGTTTCACTTATCCTTTCTTATTCCTTTCCCACTGCTGGAATTGTTGATCCTCTTCCATATTTTTCCACAGTTGTGTTGCATTATCGAACAAGTCTGCTGCTGTGCTGACCTATCACTCTATCTCCTGTAGCTTCTCTTTTGCCTCCTTCTTCCTTTTCTCCCTTACCTCTGGTGGAGTGGTGGGTGTGAGTTGCTCACAAATATTCTCAATATCCTTCTATTATTGATCGATTTACTATGAAATCTGATCAATCTTCTCTACTACTGTGAGTTCGTCCCTCTGCGCGGTATTTGGAATCTTCTCATAAGTTCCAGCCACTTTTTGTTCCAATCCATTCATGCACTCCCTCTCCTCTTGGGTCTCAATCTTGTCCTTCTCATATATCAATTCTAGTGCATCACGCTTCTCCTTTGCCTGTTGTAATTCGACCAAGTCTATGCATGCATGAGACTATACCTCTTGGGTAATTCTAACCTATAATTTGTGTAGAGATTTGGATGGAATCCACGACAATACCAATTGGAGTTGAGCTAAGTCCTTTAGGGGTGTCTCCCCCATGATCTCGTCTATGTGCAGCATGTTGGGTGTAATGTGGAATGTTGCACTCAGATGTGGTATTGTGTGGACTATATCTCACTTTCTTACTTCATGTTCTTCCCCTGTCTATGATGTTGATGACCCTGTACCTATGTTGTTGCCCACTGCCTACGCTTCCCCGATATTCCTGAGGAATTGTCACCTGTCTACCAACTCCTCCTAAATTTTGTCCCTGTGGCACACAACATTCTCAAAATATTCAGATGTACGATCCCAAACCATTTGGGCTATTGTCTCTGCATCTTCCTTCCTGATCATGTAATCCGGAGGTGTTCTCTATGCCTTTGTCTTCTTGTGTGTGCCCCCCATCTGAGTAGATGGTATCTTATTCAGGGTTGGTTCTTGGGGATTGGGACTTGGTGTAGTCCCCTACATGGCCTCGACCTGTTTATGTTGTTCTTAGGCTGGCTACATATTATTATTCTTCCCCTTTTGGGTCCCGATCTTAGGTGACCCTTCGTTCATCTGCTTTTTTGTGTGTGGCCCATCCTTCATTTCTTGGGAACTAGGACTTCCTAAGGTTGTGTTTCTTCCGTCCCTGTCTCCTCTTCCACTGTGTTTATAGGTATGTCTTGGGTGAGGACTAGAATCTTCCAGTCATCCTCCCAATCCCTGATAGCCATTTTGATGTCACCCTCAGTGATGCAGTAGCGCAATTGTAGCCACTTCTTGTTGGGGTCCTTTCACGCCTGTATCCAAATCACATGTCGAGTGGCCTTGAAGTTGGCGATGTCCCGATAGTGTGCAAAATTATGTGGTGTTATTCTCCAGAGGTTGGATATGGCCTCCTATAAGTCACGAAGGTATCCTTCAAATACAGTTGCGTTCATATTTGTGTGTTTGGCATTTGATGCAATGCCAAGTGATAAATACCTCACTCCACGATTCAACTTGGGTCTGGTGGAAAAAAATGTGTAATATAGTTCCTTCCATCCCATGATGGCTATTAGCATGAGTAGCCATGAATAATGAAATTGTGTTCGCAGATCCTACACATCCTTGCAGTCATCCAGAAACAAATTCAAAACATAGGGTGCCTAGCTAACTGTGTTTCCCTCGGCACATTGTGCTACAACTATGACAATTCTCGTTGGGACTTCCTCCTTGCGGAATTTTATTAGAAGCTTGTAGGCCAAGATTTTTGTGGCCATTCATGTCGTGACATCATTGATCCTCTTGATGATTATCCCTTGCATCCCCCTGTCAGTGTCGTATTTCTTTTTCATCTCTTCTGCGAGTGATTTCTCCTTTGTTTTTTCATCAAGAAATTGCGCAGGATCCATGCCCCGAGATGGAAACCCTGTGATAAGTGAAATCATCTCTACGTCTATAGATATGAGCTTGTCCAACCATATATCACTGCCATGTGTGACTTCCATCAGTTGTTTGACACAACTTCTTACGTACTGTCATCTTCCAAAGTGTGGTAGCACTAGAAAACCTAAAATCCTTGTTTTCTCCAATCTTGTTGCCCACTGGAGTGGTTGATCAATCGATTTCCCTAACCGATCCAGACCCACACTCTATAGATAGAATTTCTTTGCAAACTCCAGGAACTCTTCCGTGTCTGTTACATCGTGGTCTGAGTATTTTAAATTATCAACAAAACCTAGCAAGTTTTCTTTCACCCGTACCCCATCTAGTATACACAGAAAAACAATGGTTGCGACGGGTTGCTTCCATGGTGACCTAGGTACCTGCTTCTTATCCTTTTTCGGTAGCGGTTGACTAAAGGTTCCAGCCTCCGACGATTGTATGTCGACAAGACATTCTGGCCAGCCCCTGACATCTTCCACTGTTCCTTCCTGTGGGTGGTTTGACACGGTTATTTGATATTCGTCTGGCTCGACTATTGTTTCTTGATTTGTATCCATCCCATTGACTCCTAGAGATCCTTCAAGGTTCTTTGGTTGCACCTCCTCCAGGGTTCTTGTGCCATGGTTCTATTGCTCCTATCCTTCTATCGGCATATCCACATTCATGCCCTCAGGTGTTGTATGTTGGATTTATTCAACCACAGTTGTGGGGTTTATCATTGTCGTATCTGGTGAGGAGATTTCGTTGATATTGACAATATCCGGTGGTTGGTGTTCACTTTCCTGTAATTGTACATGTGCCCTAGTTATAAACCTAGAGTGTCGGGCAGTCTAGGTCGAATCTGCTTGTTTTTGTGGTGTCATGATTGTTGAGGTCAATAGTCTCTAAATCCTCTGCGAACTTCGTTATGTTCTCTGAATGCACTCTCGCTCTCCCTTTATTTTCTAGTCTCACAATAACTTGCTTTCTCCCGCGTCTGTGCTTTATATGGGCATCGTATGATACTTGTCAAAGACGCTACCTTTATTATGGATTCAATGAACCTCTAGTTCCTTCATACTTTCCATTACTCTCCCTCACCAACTCCAGTTGGTGGGATTAATGCGGCGTCCCATCGGTCCTTTTCGACATTCAATTCTGCATCACTTTGTCGTTTCATATTGGTTTTGTCGTCTTTACTTTTCCTGCTTGTTTCCATTGTGACCTGGTCGTTGGATTTTTCCTCGCCGATTTTTTATTCCTACGTGTGCGTGCTCCATCCCCTTGCGAATCACTATACCTCTGTTGGTACCATTTAATACCCTGTGGTTTTTTTTTTTTTTTTTACTGTGCGGTGACTTTTCAAGTTGTGGGTGGTTGACTGTCCTTGTACAGCTTCAGTTGGCTCCCGTTGATCATCCCTATGAGTTTTACACCTACTAAATATTCCAACTGTATACCTCCCCCATCTGTGATAGTTTTTACTTCGTACGGTCCTAACCAATGCATTCTAAGTTTTCATGTGTGCTTAATGGATCTGTTGTCATACATCAACACTAAATCTCCTTCCTTGAAAGTTTTCTTCTTGATGTGTCTGTCATGCCAAGATTTGTCCCTTGCTTTCTGAACTTGTTGGTGGAATCCTTCTAGGATATGGTCTTCCTCCATGGTCATCAACTTATTTAGTCTCTCTTGTATTGTTCCTTGTTCCGTCATGTGTGTGATTGTTGCTACGCACAAACTGGGTACCAGAAATTCTAATGGAACCACTTCTTCTTGGCCATATACCAATTTAAATGGCGTGTTCCCTATCAATTTTTTGCACATATTCCTATAGTCCCACATTACTACTAGTATTTTGAAGTCCCAATCATCTCTGTTGACATTACAGATATTTGTCAGTGCATTCTCAAGCATTTTGTTAAATTCTTCTACAGTGCCATTTTCCTGTGGGCGATATGGTGTGCTCTTCTGATCATGGACTTCAAACTCTTCAGTTAGAGCATTGACAGTGTTGTTAATGAAGTATGTGCTTTGGTCACTCATCAAAACTCTTGGGCACCCAAATCTAGTGATTACTTGTTCAAATAGAAAGTGTGTTGTTGTTTCTACACTGCAACCCTTCACTGGTGTTGATTCCTCCCATCTTGTTAGGTATTCTGCCACGGTGATGATGTACCTTTCTCCTGTTCTTTTTTTTGGTGGGTTGATTGGTCTCACAAAGTCTATTTCTCATTTAACAAATGCCTGCAATGTTATGTTGGAAAATGTTTAACAAGTAGCATATGCTTGTCATTGATGGCAAGTACAGTAATGAAGATGGCATGGGTACAGGAAGAATGTACAGAGGATTGTTGGCATGTTTTACAAACAGCGTATGCTTGTCATTGATGGCAAGTACAATAGTGATGATGGCTTGAGTACAGCAGCGATGATCAGCAGCGTAGTGATATTCAGGAAGATAATTTCAAGTTGATCAAATGATCGAAGGCTCGTAAAGCTTGAGAAGCATTTCTGATCGTTGGATCCATTCAAAATTCTCGAAAGAATGAGGGTCGTCAGATCTAAATGAAGACAAGAAGAGCGCACTGAAAAGGAGGATAGATCTCAGATGTTAGATCCAAGCGCAGGACCCGACCACCGTTGGATCAAGGAGAATTTGCACGATCCTTAAAGAACAAGGAGAAGCGGGCGTAATCGCGATATGCGAAATCACGACTTAATCTAAGCCGTCAGATCGAGGTTGAATCTGGACCGTTGATCCCTGTCCATGTCGGAGTTTCAAGGATCGCATGTTGGAGATGTCAAAGAAACAATGCAACAGGAATCCCTATATCGCGATATGCGAAATTGCAACGTAATCTGAGCCGTCAGATCAAACTTTGATCTGGACCGTTGATTCCAGTCCGTGTCGGAGTTTCGGGGATCGAGAGTTGGACATGTCAAAGTTTATTGACATCAGGAACCCTGAAATCGCGATGTGTGAAATCCCGACTGAACCTGAACCGTCAGATCAAGATGTGATCTAGACCTTCGACCCAACTCACGACAATAGACCACGTCAGCTAGGGACATGTGGCACAATCAGGTAATGACAAGTGTCAGACTGATTCAACATTTCAGGCACATGTAAGTCATGAATCAGAGTGACACGTGGCAGTATTCAACACGTGTCAATCCATGTGTGACGTCAGTAGATGGACACCATATCCGAGTTTCACGGATCGCGACATCAAGAGGAATAGAAAACAAGGAAACAAGAATGCCGAAATCGCGATATGCAATATGGCGATTCAATCACAGTCATTAAATCAATCTTGGATCTGGGCCGTTGATGTAACTCCATCTTGGAGTCTCAACTATCGTGACTTTGAGTGATGAGACCCTTCATCACAGGAACTGCGAGATGCGAATTCACAAAGAGATTTGGACCATCAATACACCAAGATTCTGGACCGTTGATCCAGCTCCATCTCGGAGCTTCGCCTATCATGACTTGGAGTGACGAGAACCTCCATCTAAGGAACAACGAGATGCGAGATCATGAAAATATCAGGACTGTCGGATCACCAAGAACGTGGATCGTTGATCTGAGCTCCATCTCGGAGCTTCGCCTATCGCGACTTGGAGTGACAAGAGCCTCCATCTAAGGAATAGTGAGACGCAAGATCGCGAAAATATCTAGACCATTGATTCATCGAGATCGTGGACCGTCGATCAGGGTCGATGAAGATCATGAGTTCGCAGCGCCTTTTAGTATAGACACTAGTTACCACCTATGGTCACGTGGAGGAAGGAGATAGCGCATAAAAGCTTTGTTTCAAAGTTTCGGAACTCGCGACATGAAGAGTCAAGATGCCTCATCGCAGAATCTTCGAATTGCGAAAGTGAGAAACGCATAAATCACGACAATATTCTTCAGAGCTAATCCAATGGTGCAGATGAAACTGAAGGAGATCAGAGGGATACTGTAGCACGACATAGTATAACTGCCAGAAACCACTGATGGTTCCAGCGAGAGGACTTGAAGACACATGGGATGATTGATAGAGAAGGTGAAGAGCCACTGGGAATCTTCAAGAGGAATGAAGATGTTCGTGAAGGTGATGGACAGTTGGATGGGCATTGAGGCCTGTAACTGAAACAAAGAAGGTGAGCTCGACTGTCACAGAGAAGATGAAGAGTCTCAACTGCCAGAGAGGCTGAGGAATCTCAGCATAACACCCAGTGATGTTGAACGCATGGGAAAACCGCCAGAGAAGCTGAAGAGTTACCATGATGATCGGGTAGAGCACTCGAGAGGTGGAGGATATCGGTGCGGTGTGAGCATGTAGAAGAATGGTGAATATTGCATGCACAAGATGAACAGAAGCTATATATACACGGTACAGAGAAGAGAAGGGTTGTTGTTGCCATTGTTGTTGGAGTTGTTGTTGTCGTTGTGTAGGAGAATTCAGGGGTGTGCAAGGAGGCAGAGCGCAGGAGAAGAAAATGCATAGTAGAGGAATGTTGCATTGAAAGGATATGGCGCAGAGAGCATAAAATGGAGAAGAACAGAAAGTGCAAGGGGTGTGCAGAAGACACTGATGCAAACAGGGCAGAGTAGTGTAACAGAACAGCGACAAGGCTGGTAAGCCATTGAATAACTTTATTTCACTGTAATGAGTTGTAGTAACAAATATTTATATTTCAGGGTGGTTGGGAGGTGCTCGGGAGGACTGTTTTCCTCAGACGTTCAAGTTGGTGCTTGAACACAGGGAGTTGTAGCTTCCATCTGGTTGCAGCCAGAGAAACGAGGGTGGTAGGGTGGTGCAAGGGAGAACTCTTGTTCTCTGTTATACAGGTTGGTGCCTGTATGATTGGAAGTTGGTGCTTCCATCCAGTTGGTGTTGGAAACACTCAGGGAGTTGGTGCTTCCTTCTAGTTGGTGCTAGAGAAACTAGGGAGTTGGTGCTTCCTTCTTATTGGTGCTAGAGAAACCAAGGAGTTGGTGCTTCCTTCTAGTGGGTGCTAGAGAAAACAGAGAGTTGGTGCTCTCAGCAAGTTGCAGCTTGCAAAACAGAGGTTGTAGCCTCATTATGAGCTGGTGATCATATGTATGATAATGTAAAGAATGTAACTATTACTTATCATATAAAGAAAAAGAGTTTTTTACCCTATATGGGTTTCCTCGGGAAATATTTGTCTCTGTGTTTCTCATATATGTGTGACTGATGCTGAATGTGCCATTGTTTATTTCCCTGCATTAATGTGATCGTCATTCAGTGTTTTTGCAAAGATTTTAAAAGAAGCATAATTGTTTAAGCACGGTAACAACTGATTCACCCCCCCCCCCCTCTCAGTTGTCCAACAATTGGTATCAGAGCCGGCCCCATTTTATCTAAGGGTAGATCCTAGAGCTTAAACATGACAAGCCATGAAGGGACTTCAGTCACTAGGCCTCCTCTATTTTATGGAACAAATTTTACCTTCTGGAAGGTTAGAATGAGAACATACCTAATGGCCTTAGGAGTTGATGTATGGGATGTAGTAGAGACTGGATACATAAATACTGTTGTGCTAGCTTCCAAGGATGATAAGTTAGAATTTAGCTTTAATTCTAAGGGAATGAATGCTATCTTGAATGGAATTGCAGAAGCCGAGTTTGTGAAGATGATGCATATTCAAACTGCTAAAGAAATGTGGGACAAACTCATTAATAGTTATGAAGGTAATGAGAAGGTGAAAGATGCCAAGCTTCAAACCTACAGAGTACAGTTTGAAAAGATACAGATGAAAGAAGATGAAACCGTTGGAAAATACTTTCTGAGAGTAGAAGAAATGGTAAATGCAATGAAGGCACTTGGTGAAACAATTGAGGAACCCGCTTTAGTTCAGAAAATTTTGAGATCTCTGCCAAATAGGTTCAACCCAAAGGTCTCAGCTATAGAAGAACTTAATGATATAAAGACTTTTTTCTTTGATCAACTTATAGGAACGTTGACTTCATATGAGATGAGGATAGTTACAGATAAACCCACCTCTAAAGAAGCATCATTTAAAGAAGATAAAAATGAAGATTCTGAGCCTGATGAAATTGAAGCAAAATTCGTGAGAAGACTAAAGAAAGGATTAGGCAAGTACCAAGGTAAGATTCCCTTCAAATGTTTCAACTGTGGTAAGATAGTTCATTTTGAAAATAAATGTCCTCTCAAGAAACTGATCAAAACTCTGAAGATGAAGAGAAGCACAAATCAAGAAGATTTGATAAGAAGAAGAGTTTATGTGTAAACAATGATGACTCCTCAAAAGACACCGATACCGATTCCTCATGTGAAGATAAAGTAAATGACTTCTCGATTATGGCCAAAGAGGATGGTGATAATGAAAGCAAGGTCAGTGATGAGAATGATGAAGAAGTTGTGGCTGATATGGAAGGAGAATTGATCAGTGCACTGGAAGATATTGACAGACTCAGAATTAAGAACAGAAAGTAAAAACAATTGCTAATACAATTTGAGAAAGATAGTAAAAAACCTGATGAAGATTTTGCTTTGCTAAAAGTGGAATTAGAAGAGGCAAAGAAGATAGAAGACATACTGAAACAACAATTGTCATAGAAGAAACTCAGGTGTGAAGCCCTAGAAGAAGAAATAGTAAAGACTAGAAAAGAAATGGAGAAATTCAAAGGACTGTATCATCAAAATCTGCCAAGTATAAAAGCATCAGAAGAATTAACCTCC
>ML798804.1:122720-133128 GCA_009831015.1 Picea engelmannii
AGATGTGCTCACATCCAAAGAATGTAAGGTAAAGGTAAACTCAGGACAAATGGTGAATAACAATATAAGAACAAACAATAATGTTGATGTCAAATCCTCCCCTGCAAGTAAAGAAGAAGATTCAGATACAATAAAAGAATGCTTAGTCAACATTTATCTCACGAAAGAAGTAGGAGAAGAACAATGTCATAAACAAGAAGCAGAAGTATTGAAGGTTGAGAAGGCAGACACCCAAATCAAGTTCTTGAGCAGATCCATGACTCTGGACAAGGTCTTGGATAGCTAGAGATCACCAAATGACAAATCCGATATTAGACTCAACAAGGTAGAAATCAGTGCTCCTAAGAAACCTGATATAGGTCCTTCATTTGTGAGAAAGAAAAGCAGGCATGAGAGTGGGTGTAGCAGTTTTCTCCTGTGATTGAATATGGACATAAAATCCCTGGATTGAATGCATCATGGAAGAAAAATGAAAATTGCAGCAATAGAGATCGATGAGATTCAATGGGGAGATCCAAGGGCTATATAAAAGGTACAAGGTACAATTGCACAGTGTTCAAGTAGGACAACAACATTATGATGTACAATATGATGTACATGACATCCTGTAGAAACAATAAGAGAAAAGATCTTGTCAAGGAAAGTTAACCTTTTGGGAACAAAGGGGGAAAATAGTCAAAAGCAGAGAGATAATAGTGACAGGGGGAGTCATCCACTCATGAGAAGATTGATAAAGGAGTCTGAGTAAGAGAGGTGGGCATTTTTGAGTATTCTACAGAGGATACAATGGAAGTTGAAGATGAACAAGTCCAAGAATCAGAAAGGGAAGACTCTGGTCTAGACACAAATATTCTGCAGGCCTCAAATGAGAGAGTCCATCCCATCAGGGGGAGTTTGCATTGATTTAATATCTGATACCTCCTAAAATACTGCAACAGCTCAGGGGGAGCATGTTCTCTTTGACATTAATGTCAAAGGGGGAGAAAACAATCTAAGTGTCTTTGTTGCCATCAATGCCAAAGGGGGAGATTGTTGGAAAATGTTTAACAGGTAGCATATGCTTGTCATTGATGGCAAGTACAGTAATGAAGATGGCATGGGTACAGGAATAATGTACAGAGGATTGTTGGCATGTTTTACAGGTAGCGTATGCTTTTCATTGATGGAAAGTACAACAGTGATGATGGCTTGAGTACAACAGCGATGATCAGTGGTGCAGTGATATTCAGGAAGATAAGTTCAGGTTGATCGAATGATCAAAGGCCCGTAAAGCTTGAGAAGCATTTCTGATCGTTGGATCCATTCAAAATTCCTGAAAGAAAGAGGGTCATCAGATCTGAATGAAGACAAGAAGAGTACACTGAAAAGGAGGACAGATCTCAGACATTAGATCCAAGCGCAGGACCCGACCACCGTTGGATCAGGGAGAATTTGCAAGATCCTTAAAGAACAAGGAGAAGCAGGTGTAATCACGATATGAGAAATCGTGACTTAATATGAGCCGTCAGATCAAGGTTGAATCTGGACCGTTGATCCCTGTCCATGTCAAAGTTTCGAGGATCACATGTTGGAGATGTCAAAGAAACAATGCAACAGGAATCCCGATATCGCGATATGCGAAATCGCAACGTAATCTGAGTCATCAGATCAAACTTTGATCTGGACCGTTGATTCCAGTCCGTGTCGGAGTTTCGGGGATCGAGAGTTGGACATGTCAAAGTTTATTGACATCAGGAACCCCGAAATCGCGATGTGTGAAATCTCGATTGAACCTGAACCGTCAGATCAAGATGTGATCTAGACCGTCGACCCAACTCACGACAGCAGACCACGTCAGCTAGGGACACGTGGCACAATCAGGTAATGACAAGTGTCAGACTGATTCAACATTTCAAGCACATGTAAGTCATGAATCAGAGTGACACGTGGTATTATTCAACACGTGTCAATCCATGTGTGACATCAGCAGATGGACACCATATCGGAGTTTCTCATATCGCGACATCAAGAGGAATAGAAAACAAGGCAACAAGAATGTCGAAATCGCGATATGCGATATGGCGATTCAATCATAGCCATTAAATCAAGCTTTGATCTAGGCCGTTGATGTAACTCCATCTCGGAGTCTCGGCTATTGTGACTTGGAGTGATGAGACCCTTCATCACAGGAACTGCGAGATGTGAATTCACAAAGAGGTCTGGACCATCAATACACCAAGATTATGGACCGTTGATCTAGCTCCATCTCGGAGCTTCACCTATCGCAACTTGGAGTGACGAGAACCTCCATCTAAGGAACAATGAGATGAGAGATCGCGAAAAGATCAAGACCATCGGATCACCAAGAACATGGATCGTTGATCTGAGCTCCATCTCAGAGCTTCGCCTATCGTGACTTGGAGTGACGAGAGCCTCCATCTAAGGAACAACGAGACACGAGATCGCAAAAATATCTGGACCATTGATTCATCGAGATCGTGGACAGTCGATCAGGGTCGATGAAGATCATGAGTTCGTAGCTCCTTTTAGCACAGACAGTGGTCACCTCCTATGGTCACATGGAGGAAGGAGCTAGCGCAAAAAAGATCCATTTCGAAGTTTCGGAACTCGTGACATGAAGAGTCAAGATGCCTCATCACAGAATCTCCGAATTGCGAAACTGCGAAATGCATAAATTATGACAATATTCTTTAGAGATAATCCAACGGTGCAGATGAAACTAAAGGAGATCGGAGGGCTATTGTAGCACGACATAGTAAAACTGCTAGAAACCACTGATGGTTCTAGCCATAGGACTTGAAGACACATGGGATGATTGACAGAGAAGGTGAAGAGCCGCTGGGAATCTTCAAGAGGAATGAAGATGTTCATGAAGGTGATGGAAAACTGGATGGGCATTAAGGCCTATAACTGAAATAGAGAAGGTGAGCTCGACTGTCACAGAGAAGATGAAGAGTCTCAACTGCCAGAGAGGCTGAGGAATCTCAGCATAACACCCAGTGATGCTGAACGCGTGGGAAAACCACCAGAGAAGCTGAAGAGTTACCATGATGATCGGGCAGAGCACTCGAGAGGTGGAGGATATCGGCGCAGTGTGAGCATGTAGAAGAATGGAGAATATTGCATGCACAAGATGAACAGAAGCTATATGTACACGGTACAGAGAAGAGAAGGGTTGTTGTTGCCATTGTTGTTGGAGTTGTTGTTGTCTCTATGTAGGAGAATTCAGGGGTGTGCAAGGAGGCAGAGAACAGGAGAAGAAAATGCATAGTAGAGGAATGTTGCATTGAAAGGATATGGCGCAGAGAGCATAAAATGGAGAAGAATAGAAAGTGCAAGGGGTATGCAGAAGACACTGATGCAGACAGGGCAGAGAAGTGTAACAGAACAGCGACAAGGCTGGTAAGCCATTGAATAACTTTATTTCGCTGTAATGAGTTGTAGTAACAAAGATTTATATTTCAGGGTGGTTGGGAGGTGCTCGGGAGGACTGTTGTCCTCAGAGGTTCAAGTGGGTGCTTGAACATAGGGAGTTGTATCTTCCATCTGGTTGCAGCCAGAGAAACGAGGGTGGCAGGGTGGTGCAAGGGAGAACTCTTGTTCTCTGTTATACAGGTTGGTTCCTGTATGATTGAAAGTTGGTTCTTCCATCCAGTTGGTGTTGGAAACACTCAGGGAGTTGGTGCTTCCTTCTATTTGGTGCTAAAGAAACCAGGGAGTTGGTGCTTCCTTCTAGTTGGTGCTAGAGAAACGAGGGAGTTGGTGCTTCCTTCTAGTGGGTGCTAGAGAAAACAGAGAGTTGGTGCTCTCAGCAAGTTGCAGCTTGCAAAACAGAGGTTGTAGCCTCATTATGAGTTGGTGCTCATATGTATGATAATGTAAAGAATGTAACTATTACTTATCATATAAAGAAAAAGAGGTTTTTACCCTGTATGGGTTTCCTCGGGAAATATCTATCTCTGTGTTTCTCATATATGTGTGACTGATGTTGAATGTGCCATTGTTTATTTCCCTGCATTAATGTGATCGCCATTCAATGTTTCTGCAAAGAGTTTAAAAGAAGCATAATTGTTTAAGCATGGTAACAACTGATTCACCCCCCCCTCTCAGTTGTCCAACATGTTATTTGTGGCCGTAATGGCATATCTTCCCTTCTGTTGGGTTTACCAACCCTTTGACAGACATCGCATCTCTGGAAGTACTCCTTTGAGTCTCTATGAATGTCCGACCACATAGTCCTATGCGCAATACCTTCTACGCGGTATCTTTGATTGCATAATTTCCTCCTTCTATTCCCTCATGGGCTTCTATTAACACTCTCAGTCTTTCGTGTTCTAACACATATCTTCGCAAAATGCTATCTGCATCCAGTTTGTATAAGTTTCCTATCACCAGTTGATAGTCTGCAGCCCAGACTACTAGGTTTTTCTTCTACGTGGTGTTAGACTCCTGTGGCGTTGCACCTGTGCTCAAGTACTAAATGATATCTGCAAAGTATTCATCAACGATTTGGAATGAAAATAAATGTGTGCCCAGTAAGTTGTCTTCTAGATTCATAGGTTATTCTTCGCTTGTGACCCTTGATAGGTGGTGAGGTCCTACATTCAATTTCCCTGTCTTGACTATTACTTCAAAATCAAATTCTTGAAACAGTAGTAACCATCGATAGATTCTCCCTCCCAACACTGGCTTGTTGACTAGGTATTTAAGGGTTGAGTGATTTGTGAACATCTTAAAGTTTTTTCCCAATAAGTAATGTCTGAACTTCTGTAGTGCGCAGACCATAGCTAGGACTTCTCTCTATGTGGTGTTATAGTTATGTTCTGATTCTGATAACTTCCTACTCACAAATGCTATAGGGTGATCCAAATATCTCACTCCTAGTTGTGCCAAGATAGATCCAAGTGCTATGGCTGATGCATCTACATGTACGTGGAATTTCTTCTCCCAGTCTGGAAATACTAGTATTGGCGCGGTGACCATCTTTTCTTTTAGCGTATCCAGACCGTGTTGACAATCGTCGTTCTACTGAAACTTTGTATCCTTTCTTAACATTTTTTCCATTGGCGCAGTAATCTTCACATATCCTTTGATAAAATTTAGTATCATGTGTGTCCCAATGTCACTCTTAGTTGACAGACTGTTTTTCGTGGTGGCAAGTTAATAATTGCTGCAATCTTTGTAGGATCTACTAGTAGACCTTGTTTTCATACTATATGGCCCAATAGTAGCCCAAATGGTGTTCCGAATATACATTTTTTTATGTTTAGTGATATCTGGCACTGCCTACATCTTTATAAAATCATCCATAATACCTCTATATGGTCTTTCAATAGACTATAGACTGTCCAATCATCCAAGTATACCTCTAGAAACTGGTGGATGAATTCCTTAAAAGCAACGATGACTACTCTGGAAAATATTGTTGGTGCATTCTTCAGTCCAAACAACATGACTGTGTACTAGTAGGATCCCCATTCTATAGCAAACATTTTATTGTATCTATCTTCCTGTGTTATCTTGATCTGGTGGTAGCATGAAAAATCCATCAGTGAATGAGTAAGCTTCGTGTCTTTCCTACATTCTCCAACACTTCATCCGTGAAAGGTGTAGGGAACGGGTCATGTAGGCATACATCATTCGACTTCCTTAAGTCGATGCATATCCCTATCACTCCTTTTTTTTTCTCCTGAACTACCATTGGGCTTATCCATTTTGATTCTTCCACTGGTTCTATGATTCTGGCTTCTAGCATCCTATCGATATCATATTTAACTTTATACTTATATGTTGGGTTGAATCTGTATGGTCATTTTCTGATTAGTCTCACTTCAGCTCTAAGTGGTATCTTCATTTCTCCTAGCTCTCCTGCTATACCTTTCATCTTTGTAAATATTGTGGGAAACGGCTCGTTGTACTTGCGCAATAACTCTGTTATGATTTCTACTGTTTTCTCATCCTAGTAATCTCCAATGCTAGCCATTTTGGGATTCTCGACTGTCCCAATGTTGACTGTCTTCACCTTGATCAGTGCAACAATGACTTTTGATTCTATAGGTGGACCCTCTACTTCTCTTTCACATTCCTCTTCCTCGATCTGAATATTGCGCGGATCGTCTTCCTCTGGTGCGTCCTCATGTACAAGGTAACATGACAATAGTTCCTTGACTGTATTTTTGTTCTGTTGTTGTTCTTCTGTTATGAATTCGACTTCTGGTTCCTTGATGAATATCACCCCTCTTATTTTCTTAAGAGCTGCATCTATGTTTTGGTTCCCATGCTCAAATGAGAAAGTGACTGTAAAATTTTGTTGCAATGTCGTCCAGGTCGCAGTTCCTGGTCTGTATACCAGTTCGTCAGTATTCCCTATAGAGTGTGTATGAAAATATGAGGCCATTCCTCTAGGGGTTTCATTTTCCACAGTGTTTTGCACTTCTCCAAGTGTTCCACTAGCGCCCCTTGTCCATCATACTTATACTTCTTGTTATTTTTTTGTTCTGCGCCGAACCTTGTGTGCATTAACTGCTTACATTGGTATCAGTCTGTAATTGTATCTTTGTGTGTGCTCCACCATATTGCAGGTGTGGCCTTGAGTGCCATATCAAGAGCTAAAAGTCTATGATTCTATAAAACATCATCTTCGTACTGTGTCAAGAACACTTATAGGTCATTTATTTCATGGAAACTGGGTGGTTCCCTTATCTCTGTGCCTACCCATATTACTATGCGTTCTATGCATGCACATCTTCTCGTGGAAACTTTGTGTAGCCTTTGTTTCCAGTTCTCTAAATCGGTATCCCATTGACATTTGGGTTCACATAATCCTCATCGCGCGTAGTTGTTCTATACAACTGGATGATTTCCTCTAAGTATAAGCAAGTGGTTTCTACAAACATTTCCCCTTCTGATGGGTCTAGTGGTGCGATGAACCTATATTCACCTGACTCAAATTTCATTTTCCGTGTCTTCAAATTGATTATGGCTTGGTTTTCAAATGCCCAATCTAGACCAAGTAACGTTGGATATGGTGTTGAGTCATCTACTATTTTGATTAATTCAAAGTCTGCTTTAGTGTGCACCCCATCCAGGTCTATTGTCACTCCTTTAAGTCTACCAATTGGTAGGACTCTGTGTTGGTTTGCTAGTTTCAGTTGAACAGGTGAGTATCCTAATGTGGTCTCTCCCATTCATTGGGATGTCTTTTTGGGTAATACATTAACTTCAGATCCTAGATCCAGTATGATATCTCCCATGTTGAAATCTCCGATGTTGGCATTCAATCTGAACTCCCTACTTGTTCTTCTCCTTGTATGTAGGTAATTGACTATTTTTTGTTCTAGTTTTACTTTTGTCTCTATACTACATCTTTCTAATATGTTTTAAAATATTTTGACAGATGATGGATCATTTAATACTTTTATGCATGATTGCAAAAATCCTTTGATTGCACTTAGTTGTCCCATTGATTGAATTCCATTGATATGATCCAATAACGGAGACATCTCATACTCTGGTGTTTCCTTTCTTTGTTGCGCAGTTGAGGTCAACACAATGTCTTCCCTCTAAAATTATTGTTTGGCTTGCTTAGATATCTCCTTCTCATTCTGCATGTTGAACTGCTTCCTTGGTTTGACGTTCTTCTTCACCCACTGGTGTTGTACTGGCTCTTGTCGAACTGCGTCATTTCCTATTTAAGCTCCTCTGCAGGTAACTATGTTGATGTTTCATCCTTCATCCCTCACTTTGGCTGAAATCCATTGAACATACTGGTTGTTATGGTTCCTCTTTTCCTAGATATTTACTAATAGTGTCGGACATTCTTTCGTATCATGGTCCGATGTGTGACAATACATACAAGTTGTTGGTGGAAGTGGACATTACCTTTCATAATGTCCCGATTGTTGAAAATTGTGACATACCACTGGTCCTCTACCTCTTCCAAAACCTCCTCTTGCTCGTCCTCCACTTTTGTAGCTCGCTCGATCTCCTCTCGATGCATTATACTGAGGCACATGATTATACTGCATGGTATTTTACTGAGGTTTTGTTTTGTTGTACTATGGCTGCGCAGTATTATATGTTTGTTTTGTAGTATTATATTGTTGTTGCATAGTGTTGTATGGGGTTGGGACTTGGTTAAATTGTCGTGTGGCTTAACTAGTCATCATTTCTTCCTACACCCTATATGCATCTGATGTTCTTTCTCGCATCAAATCCATAGTTCTGAAATCTTTTTCGTCATGGCACACCGACTTGCAAAAGTTGCAATATGAACTCTTTGGGACTGTCTGGTATTTCTGCATGATTGGCCAGTGATATGGATCATGGCCTGGTTTCTTACAAATTTCGCACCATACTCCTCCTATTGGTAACGGATTTGGCATTCCTACTTCCATATACTGTGCAAATGTTGGACATTCATTCTTGTGGTGTCCTTCCATCATGCATGTAGTACACCAAATAGCTTCTCGTTTGTCCTTACTTTTATTCTAGTTCATATGGAATGTTAAGTTCTTCAAATCCTCCTTCAGTTCTTCGATGGATGGATCCATCTGTTGATACTAGTTTTCTTCCAGTTGCAAGGCTGCCTGCAGAGCCTCTACTTGCGTCTGAAAATTTTGTTGTCGCAATGGGTATTTTAAGTGTGGTAGTAGTTAATTGATGAACAAGTTCATATGTTTCATATCAGTTATGAGATATTTCAACATTCCCTTCATTCGCTTGAATCTCTGGTCAATCTCCCATACAGATTCTCCCATTTTTTGTCAAATTTAGATCATCTCATTCATGTACTGATATTTTGAACTCGGCTTTTGGAACTCATTTATCAATATTTTTTTGATGTTTGCAATTATTCTGGTTTTCCCTGGTGGATTTTTTGTAGCTAAACTCATATACCAATCCATTGTGCGATCCCTGAATGTAATCGCTAGTTGTGCCAGTTTAGTATCTTCGTGTGTGATTTGTTTTTTTTCCAAATCTTCTCACGGAAGAACACATGTTTTTCTGGGTCCTCTGACGCTTCTCCTTTTAATTCTGGTAACCTGATGGTGGGATCGTGAACCAGGAGGCTCCCTAGGCTCAAAAAATGCTAAAAAATAAGAGTTCTCAGAATTGGATGAAACCAATTTTATTGTGACCGACTCGTCATGTTGATTCCGATAGTATATTTACTTTCTCAAACGAGCTCCGTATGAGAGAGTTATCACACTCTGGCCTCTTTCTCAAACAGCTAAAAAGTCAAAGGATTGGCAAAAAGTCAATGCTAACATCAGCATGACATCACCAAAGACACTTCATGAGGCTGACGTGGCAGAAGAAGGTGTTGAAAAGTGGTGATCTGTGATTGGGCAAATGTGGATGGCAGATCCAATCAGATTTGGACACGTGGCAAAGTTTGGGCAAATGAGGTGGTGCCACGTGGCCCAGGCATGGGCGACCACGTGGCACTCAGAAATTTGTATGGAAAGTTCCAAAAATTAGTTTGGGGGTCCATGGGTTTTGAACCCACGACCTCCCACCAAGCCCAAGCCTTGAGAAATGACCCAACACCAATGCGCCCACATATGTTGCTTGTTATTAAAACAAGTTTAAATATATTTAAAATATAATATATGACTATATGGGTGGAAAGGGGGGGCCTGGGGCATAGCCCCAGCCTACGGTTTTTATTACAACCATGCAACCACAACCATATGGGTTGGGCACTCCACCATTTTCACATGAAAGGTGCTATCCATTAAGCAACAGTCACATGCCATGCGCCATGTAACCAGGAATTAGCACGGGTTAAGGGGCCAGTGCTTAGCCCTTTGGGCTAGCACTTGGCCATATGAAACCCATATGACCAGTTTTAGAGGGAACGTTCATATCCCAAGGGGTCTACTCTATGTATTTTTAAATAAAAGTGTTTTTTAAACTATACAAAATTGATTTTTGACTGATATTATGCCCAAAAATTGTTTTTTTGAGGATTTTGAGGCTATTTGAAGGGGGATTTGATCCCAAAAAGAGGCCATATCTTGAGGGAAGTTGGGATTCCTCATTTGAGCCTTGAAATCTATATAAAACAAGATTTTTGAAGCTTGTAGGAGACTTTTGGATGCAGGGTTTTGAAGGGGTAGTTTGTAAATTTTGGCCTTTTCTCATGTTTTGAGGGGCATTTTTGCCATGCTTTTTAGAGGAATTTGATGGAGCATGCTTGAATATGAGCAAGAAGGTCTTGCACAACAGATCTAAATCACATTATGTAACAACAAAGAGCCTATGTAAGAGAACTTTGAGCATTTTAAAGAGCAATAAAGAGGTCCTCCACTTGGAAGCGGGCCCGGAGACGTAGCCAACGATTGGTGAACTCCATTATCAACCTCTTGTCTCTATTTCTCTTTCTGTTTTGTTGTTCTATTCT
>ML798804.1:134574-164457 GCA_009831015.1 Picea engelmannii
TGATAACAATTTGCATGTAACCAAGCAATGTAAAATTAAGTTTGCAATCACTTCTAAGTATCATGATGAAGTAGAGCTAGATATAGTGCCACTAGACATATGTGGGATTGTCTTGGGAAGGCCCTACCTTTATGATAGAAAATCCATATTCTACAGGGAGGATAATAAATATTGCTTCAAGAAAGATGGGAAGGAGTACATTGTTCGTGCTCATCGCATGAAAACTAACAGATCTTTTGCAGCTACAGGGCAGTTAAAAAGAATGGTAAATTCAAGAAAATTTTTAACACTTATGTCTCTAACAAAAAATGAAGTTGGTGATGCTAAACATGAGATGATTCCATATGTTTCAAACAGTCATGAAGTGTCATCGGAGGTACAACATAAGGTTCAACTGCATAACTTGAATATTGTTCCTATTCAAAAGGGGAAGAATGTTTTATCATTTTATTTTGCATACTCATTATTGTTGATTAGTTTGTTGTTGTTCAGTGGTGTATGGCTACAAAGTGTGACAAAGAATGTAGATGATTGTGCGGTAAATGAAATGATTACTTTGATCAACAATGCTATCTCATTTTTCATGTTTGTTGTGATTAGTCAGGTGATCATTATCCCTGCAAAGAGGATGGATGATATAGGACAAAGTGGGGAGGCAGTACCCTCACTTCTTACCTGATTAAAAGTAGACTTTTGGTGGTCCAAAAGCTTTCAAAGTGGGGAGGAATGATCCAAGAGGCTCCCCAGGCTCAAAAAATGCTCAAAAATAAAAGTTCTCAAAATTGGATGAAACCAATTTCATTGTGATCGGCTCGTTGCACTGATTCCAGCAATATATTTACTTTCTCAAATGCGCTCTGTATGCGAGAGTTATCGCACTCTGGTCTCTTTCTCAAAAAACTAAAAAGTCAAAGGACCGGAAAAAAGTCAATGCTGAAGTCAACATGACATCACCATAGACACTTCATGAGGCTGACGTGGTAGAAGCAGGTGTTGAAAAGTGGTGATCTGTGACTGGGCAGATGTGGATGGCAGATCCAATCAGAGTTGGACACATGGCAAAGTTCGGGCAAATGAGGTGGTGCCACATGGCCCAGGCATGGGTAGCCATGTGACACCTTGTTAGAAATTCATATGGCAAGTTCCAAAAATTATTTTGGGGGTCCATGGGTTTTGAAGCCACGACCACCCACCAAGCCTAAGCCTTGAGAAATGACCCAACACCAATGCGCCCACATATGCTGCTTGTTATTAAAACAAGTTTAAATATATTTAAATATAATATATGACTATATGGGTGGAAAAAGGGGGGCTAGGGAATAGCCCCAGCCCATAGCTTTTATTACAACCATGCAACCACAACCATATGGGTTGGGCTCTCCACCATTTGTGCACGAAAGGTGCTATCCATTAAGCAATGGTCGCATGCGATGTGCCATGTAACCAGGAGTTAGCACGGGTTAAGGGGCCAGAACTTAGCCATATGAAACTCATATGAACAATTTTAGAGGGTGTGCACATATCCCAAGTGGGATACTCTGTGTATTTTTAAATAAAAGTGGTTTTTAAACTATACAGAATTGATTTTTGACTGATATTATGCCCATAAATTGTTTTTTTTAGGATTTTGAGGCAATTTGAAGGGGGATTTGATCCCAAAAAGAGGCCAGATCTTGATGGAAGTTGGGATTCCTCATCTAAGACTTGAAATCTATATAAACCAGGATTTTTTAAGCTTGTAGGAGACTTTTGGATGCAGGGTTTTGAAGGGGCAGTTTATAAATTTTGGCCTTTTCTCATGTTTTGAGGGGCATTTTTGCCATGTTTTTGAGAGGAATTTGATGGAGCATGCTTGAATCTGAGCAATGAGGTCTTGCACAAAAGATCTGAAGCACATTATGTAACAAAAAATATCCTATGTAAGAGAACTTTGAGCATTTTAAAGAGCAATAAAGAGGTCCTCCACTTGGAAGCAGGCCCGAAGACGTAGCCAATGATTGGTGAACTCAATTATCAACCTCTTGTCTCTATTTCTCTTTATGTTTTGCTGTTATATTATCATCATTTGAAGCATGGATATTAATGGTTGATCTCTTTATTCATTAATAAGCATCAAGTAAAAGTCACATTTGATATTCTGCAACCAGATAATAAGCTTTATGTATTTCTCATTCTTAATGATCCGATGCCTAAAATACATTAAACTAACTTGTGATTTATTAGTAATACCTTCAGTTTTGGATCAGATCGTGTCCTTCCATTCAGAACGCTAAACTAATACCTCTGTGCGGTGTAGATACTTGAATAGTGTTGCCTGAAATAACTCCTCTAGTTGTTGTTCCATGTGTAGATGTACTTCCTACTATCTGACTTCTTCCAAACTTCGGTTGTCTAAATGGTGGTGTTCTCTTTGGTGTATTAGTCACACATGGGTTTATGGGTTCCACACTGAAATTAATATGGATAGGATTGTTTCCTTCTCTTCCCTTTCTTGGATCTCTCGTCTTTCTCTCATATGTTGCACGCAGGATTTCCTCAATCTGCTCCACATCTTAGAGATCCTCTACCTGTTCCTCATCGCTCGCCAAGCCTTCCCTCGTAGCTATGGATCTCTTCTTGGTATTCACCTTGTATTGGTAGGGTACTCCGCTACGCATATTTCCAGTTGTCACCATGATTTTCTTGATCTAGTTGTCATCCATCATGATTAGGTCCAAGGGTTCCTCCTTATTTCCCTTATCCTTTCCTCCTTCCATCTCTCCTCTTTCTGTCAGTGCTTTCCCTCTTCCCTGATGCATGCAAGGAAGTTTAGTTGTCCAAATCCATTGTCATTACCCCTTTGTTGTAGTGCAGTATCTTAATAGAAGTATACAATGATCTAATGTAACTTCCTCGAGGCCCACATAGAAACTCTTGCTCTGTTGTGTTGTATGACTTCAGTGTATCTACTGCAAACTCTGTTATAAATCCTACCACAATATTGTCGAGCCAAAAATCTTCTGCGCGGGTGAATTTGTTGTTCACTTGATGTAACTACTCAATCTGTACCGGTGTCTACTCTAACCAGTGGATCCAGTTCATTGTGTGGTTATCCTTCAACCTTAGTATCCACTCAAGTAATAAGTGGGGAAAGTCACAGAAAAATACTTCATGAAAATCAGTAAACACGTATTTCTCAATATATTTGCAAGGTGTTATTCTAGGGTTTATGTTATCTTTCTATCCAAACTCCAGCTCTTTTGTCCTTAGCCAGCTTTTGATATCTTCTTTTGTGGGATTCCACGGTCTCAACATCCCATTCTAGTGGATCATTGCTTTCTTCTCTTCTTTATTATTCTCTTGATCTGCCTCCCACAAGTCTTACGTATCTTTTAGCCTATCTCATCTACTCAATCCTCTATTTTTCCTACCAATGGAAACATAACCATTTGTTGGTTAAAATTACTTATATCCCATCTAATTTTTTATTGAGTGACCCATGGTGCATGTCTGTTCGGGGTTCCAAAAAATCCTCTAAAACTATCGGCCCTCCTGGTAAACCAGAAGGAAATGGCACAGCGCACAAGGTGCACTGCGCTGTCTCACCTGAGATAGTCTTAATGGGTGGTTGCAATACTCGTGTGTTTGCATCATAGGATTGAGTGCGAGATATGAGAACAGTATGCTAAGATTTCTATTGTAACTTACTAATGCAATATATTGTTATTACGAATACGCAGGGAACATAATAACTCATTCATTTAGCATATCAATATCTATTGAAGACAATAAAGAAACACATACATTAAATAACATTACACAGACGTTATCGTGGTTCACTCCCCCTGGGCTACATCCACAAAGATCTATCTCCTAGCTCTTTTATTATTGTCGTTCTGTCACTACAACATCGCCTTCTTTACAACTCTTCTCAGTCGGGTTAACATCTATTATGAGGCGGACTAGATCGCACCAGGCTCCTCAGCCTATGATATAACTCTCAAGATATACCTTCCTCAGTCCTCTCTAGATCAACAACTTACAAAATTAGGTAACACAACAAAACATTACATTGTATCGAATTCTTCCTATTCCTCTCTCTATATCAACCAATCTTCAAAATATATGTCTCTCTCAATCAACTATTAATACTTATCATCCTCGCTATGATACCTAAGTATCTATATTTATCTGTTACCAACTCTTCAGCCAATACAATACGTTGAAAAAACCCTAACCCTAACGTCGTTATGTATTCCATGCATGCATGCGTGCATCTCTTCCTTCCATCTATTTCTTTCCTCGTGCATGACTTCTTTCCCAAAATCGTCTTTCTTTCTACTTTGGCCTGCTTCCAACAGTCATCACATACACCTGTTACTTCTACTACTTATACAGTACCTTTAGATCATTTTACTAGCATGTCAAGTAATGTTGTTATGGTTTCATACCCGTCGTTGGTTGGCACTCATACAATCCTTCCTCTCCAACTCACTAGTTTTACCACAGTCCCACAAGTTACACTTGTTTTTGTCAGAAGTAAGGTATCAAATTAAGATCCTATTGGAATGCCACTTCCTCCTAGATCAAATCCCTCACTTCTACCTAGGAATAACACTATTAATAGTTCTATTTCTAATTATACCCAGGGTCCATCTAGAGGACCTAATCTTTTTGTTCCACCTGGGTATAATGCTATTAGTGGTTTTGTTCCCAAAACCTACCTAGGTTATATCCAGAGGGCCTAGAATTCCTCCACCACCTAGAGGATCTAATCATCTTGGCCCAAGTAGCTCCAATCAGTTTGGAGGCACAAGTCATTTTGTCCCTTCTGCGTTTCAACTTCATGTTGGAGGTCAACCTCAAGTTGGGGGTCATAACCTAGTTTACGGGAAGTATACACCTGGACTACAAACTCAACCTCAGAATTTTCCTTTCCAAGGAAATAAAAAACCACCCGGGGGGGAATCCTCAATTAAATTCTTTTGTACCCTCTAATCCCGAGAAATCTTATCTAGGCTCTGAAATCCTACCTAGGGTCAATATTTTCAGTCTAATGCTCCTTTCCAAGGTAGCATGCCAAATCAAAAAACAAATGTTGGCTACTTGACTCAAAACCCTCCACCACCAAATTTGACAGGACACTTTAACTATTTACAGACTGCTTATGGTCCTATTGGTATACCTACAAGATTGCCTCCCCAAAATTACCAGTTTCCTCAAGTGAATAGACAGTTCTCATTTCTAGCTACTTTGGATTTAGCGGATTTATCTAGGATTTTGAATGATATTATTTTTCATTCTCCTTATTGGCTATTTATACTTTCCAAATTACCATCAGACATTCCTAATTTTGACGGTCAATCGGGAGAAGACCCAAAAAATCATGTCATGACATTTCATCTATGGTGTTCATCCAACACCTTGATGGATGACTCCATCTGATTACGTCTTTTACAACGCACTCTTACGGGTTCGACTACCAAATGGTATATTGAATTTCCACGAGGATTATTCAATGATTTCAACACATTAGATATGGATTTATTGACACATTACCAATTACCGATACTATATGAAATAGGAACCAAAATTTTTAGTTCATTTAAACAATCCTCTTCTACTCACATTTCAGATCATATTCATGAGTGGAGGAGGAGATGACGATTAATCAAAGTTCCCCTTTGTGATCAATTATTGGTTGAGTGGTTTACCAAATCACTCATCAGTCTTATAGCCCATGATGTTTCCATGGGTAGTGTCATCACTAAAGAGCAGGCGATTAGTCATACTCAAAACTTGGATCTCGTTTATTCACAAAAATGCACGGTATATGAATTTATCCTCGATGCTCCTCACCTGTCTACAAATCCAACTCCAATGCCTCTAGTAGCTTCTGATGCTATTGATGGTGTGATTGTCACTTTTCATGCTGAAACCAATTCCAAACAAGACAATCATTCCAGTTCCAAATCTACTAGTGTTAGTGTACAAAATGCTACTCTTCTGACTCCCTCTCCCAGTAAAAACTCTGAGGTCAATATGGTTCAGTCTATGCCTATAGGTAAATATCAAAATAAAAAGAAAGGGAAGGGTAAGAATAAAGAGGACACAAATAATAATAAACAATCTGATAAACCCAAGACACAACTTGTTGATGATAAAGAAAAGAGAAAACCTCGTTATCCTTGTCTTATCTGTGGTGAAGACCATTATACAAAAGATTGTCCAAGACATGCAGAGGTTACTAAGTCCCTGCAAGGAACTGGGACACCTCCTACACCTGCCATTTTGTCACAACCTTTTCCTTCTCAACAGCAGGCCCAATTGGTTATTCATGACCAACCTTCTCCCTCTACCACATCCTATGTCCTTATGTGTAGTGGTGACTCTAAGAAGAACGAAGTTGCAGTCACTACTCGAACCAAATGTTATTCTTCTTCTAAACAGAAATTTGATGATTCATCACCTCCATTGGATCAACCTTTTTGATCGACTTCACCTCCCAATGGTCCTCTTCATCTCAAACAACCTAGTCTAGATACAGTTCTTCATCCGTTTCCCAAAGGCATTGTTTGTAAGTCATCATTTAACCCACATGCGCATGCCTCTCAAAATTAAAGTATTGTAGAAGATATTTCACATGCACCTTTTGCGATGTCGTCTCTCGAAGTCCTTCACAGTTTTCCTACACAACGAAAGGCATTGTTAAAGGCTATTGGTGGAATCGATCCTACCGATATGAATTTGATAATATTTGACTTGGAATATCACATTCCAAGGATCCCTCACCAATTATCTTTTCAAATACAAGTCATTGTGGAAAATAAGAGTATTTTTCGAACAATTGTTGATGAAGAATCTCCGACTTGCATCATGTTCATCACTTGTTGGAAATCCATTTGCTCTCCTACCCTTACCGAGTCACAGAACACTTTAAAATATTTTAATGGTATAGGGTTTAAACCTTATGGTGTTATTCCTACATTATCTATTGAGTTAGAAAGAAAATCGGTTACTATTGAGGTTGAGGTGTTTGATGCACCTCTCAATTACAACCTTTTACTTGGCCGTAGTTGGATCGATGCTATGCACACAATTTTTTCTACTCTTTTCCATGTGATACATTTCCCTCACCAAGTAAAATTCATTACAGTAGATCAACTCACCTTTTTTAGTTATGATTTAAACACTAGTAATGTTCCTTTCATAGAGAAAACACCTCTTGGTTATGAGAATGTTGGCCTGGGTCTTTTAAAGGATTCAGCGTTAATGGGTACTTTCCCCATTCCCCCACCTGATGTTCCTCCTCCTTTTGTCATTTCTATTAACATGATTTTGTCCAGTGTTGGAAAAATCCCTGAGTCATATGACCCTTGGATAGTACCTAGCTTGGATGAATGTACTCATTATGGCGACCAAATGCCTTTAAGTCTGGTCCAATTGATCTATCGATTTATTCAATCGGCATCTCCTTCTCCTCATTTTGTCTTAGATATGTCTCATGATTTGTTTCACATTGTATTTCACACCGATGAAATGATCATGATAGTTATGTCCATGGAAGACACTCCATGCGATGATGGGCGTCATCATTCTATCCTCTTCCTAGAACCTGAGACTATCGAAAGTTACCAACGAATTTCGAATCTGTCTACAGTCATTACTATTCCCCCAGTTTATGAACCAACACGTGATGTTTTGTATGAAGGGAACTTGGGAAACATTTCACCTACCATCCCTCTAGATATTTCGATTAATCTTGGAATTGTGGAAAATGTTCATATAGGTGCCTCATGTTCTCTTGATGAGATCCGAACTTACAAGGCCCTTTTCCAAGAATTTTATGATGTTTTTGCAAGGAGTTACGAAGAAATTCCTAGAATTTATCCAAATATTATTGTACATGAAATTAAGACATACCCTGACTCTAAACCTGTTCAACAAATACTTCACCCAATTCATCCATGAAAATTTGTTGCAATCAAACTCGAAGTTGAAAAAATTCTTAAAGATGGTTTTGTCTATCTTGTAGTGTTGACTGATTGGGTGTCCAATCTTGTTTCGGTTATGAAGAAACAAGGAACGATCTGTGTTTGTGTTGATTTTAGGGATATTAATAAGGCTTGCCCCAAAGATAATTATCCAACCCCTTTCATCAACCAGATCATTGACAATTGTGCCAAGAGTGAAATCTTCTCTCTGATGGATGGATTCTCTAACTATAATTAAATCAATATTTACCCGCGGATCAACATAAGACTATTTTTATTTTCCCTTGGGGTACCTTCGCATACTGTAAACTCCCTTTCAATCTCAAGAATGTTGGTACGAATTTTCAATGTGTTATGTCTTATGCCTTTCATGATATTAATCACATTGTACAACCTTACCTAGATAACTTACCGACACATTCCATGCATCGTCAAGATCACCCGACATACTTACGATCCATTTTCCTATGATGTCAATATTACCGCATACGATTAAATCCACATAAATGTGTTTTTTGGGTCGAGTCTAGACGACTTCTTGGCTTTATCATTTCTATGCATGGGATCAAGGTGGATCCCTTGAAGGCTGAAGCTATTATCAGTTTACCTCCTCCTACTTTACGCGAACTCCAAAGTTTGCAAGGGAAGGCAAAAATTTTAGTCCGATTCATTCCTAATTATGCCAAACTAACGAAAGGTTTCACTCAACTTCTTAATAAGGGTCATGATTTTGTATGGGACAACACTGCCAACAAAGCCTTTGAAGCTTTGAAACTTGCCTTAAATTGTACACCACTCTTATTTCCCCCCGATTATAGTCAAGATTATTTCTTATACTTGGATGCTTCGGACTCTACCATAGCCATGGTGCTAGTCCAAGAGGATGATTCACACGATGAACATGTTATTTACTATTTGATTTAGATTCTTATGACCACCAAAACCAAATATATGCATGTGGAGAAATTGGCCTTAGCAATTGTTCAACGTTTTCGTCATTATATCTTATTTCACAAAACCACGATTATTTATGATTGCAACCCTATGTAACATATCCTCAAATGACAATTGCTAGGGGGGAAATACTCCAAATGGATAATGATTCTCCAAGAGTTTGATTTGGAGTTTGAGCGAGCCAAGTCAAAGAAATCTTTTGTTTTTGTCGAGTTAATATGTGACCTTCCCTCAGCTGAGAGAGAAATTGTGGCAAAAGATTCTTTTCTTGATGAGTCTCTCTTTTTGATCAGTTCAAATGATATCTAGTATGGATACATTATCATTTATATCCAAACCCAAAATTTTTGACCTGATATTTCTCATACAGATCGTCGTCGTATTAGGTATCAATCTCGTCAATATATTATCCTTGGTGATACCCTTTACCATCCTGGTATTGATTCTGTATTTCGATGATGTCTAACCTATGATGAAGCCAAGAAATCTTTAAATGACTGTCATTCCAGAACATGTGGTTTTCATATGTCTGGGTATGCAACTGCCCAAAATATCTTATGAGTTGGTTACTTCTGGCCTTCATTATTTAAGGATTGCATTATAGCGGTTCATAAATGCCACACTTGTCAAACATATAACAATAAGATTCGATCACATCCTGCTCCTCTTTAACCTGTAGTTTTCGTTGGTCCATTCGCTAAATGGGGCATTGACTTCATGACATGTAGCCCTCACTCATTCAGGGGGCATGGATACATTATTGTAGCTATGGATTATTTCACTAAATGGGCCGAGGTGATTCCTACATTTGATAATATTGGGAAAACCGCAGCGTTGTTCATATTCAATCATATTGTCACTAGGTTTGGTGTCCCTCAAGCCATCATCACCGACCATGGCAACCATTTTCACAATTTCATGATGTTTGAGCTTACCAATAAGTTGGGTCTATGGCATGAAAACTCAACCCCTTACTATCCACAGGCCAATGGCCAAGTTGAAGAAATCATCAAAGTTTTAACTACTATGCTTCGACGGATGGTAGGGATTCACAAGTCAAGCTGGCACACAATGATTTTTTCAGCATTATGGGCCTATCAGACATTTGTTAGATCTGCCACACGGTTCACACCTTTCCAGTTAGTGTATGGTATAGAAGCCATTTTTCTGATTGAATTTGAAATCTCATCTCTAAAACTAATTGTCGAACTTATCCCCAACACCATAGTAGAAGAAGAACACATCTTGTATTTAATGAAATTAGACGAGACTTGTCGTGATGTTGCGTTAGTCATAGAAACTCAACATAAATGTGTCAAACATCAATATGACAAACATGTCAAACCATGTGTTTTTTCTGAGGTCGATTTAGTTCTCCTTTATGAAAAAGATCGTGATTTGATGGGGGGTGGTAAAATTGAACCCATGTGGTGTGGCCTTTATATTGTTAAACAAGTGTTGGAGAAAGGGGCTTATGAGTTGGTAGATTATGATGGAATCCCTTTGGGTGAACCCAGAAATGGGATTTACCTAAATAAGTACTAAAGTGTTTTTGCATGAGTGTTTTGTATTTTAGTGTATCATACTCTAGTGTGCTTTTTTTGTTTCTTTTTCTACCTTCAAGTTGCTTACCTTACCTTGTGCTTGGTTTCCAAATGTTAGCATTCTCACTACCCTATGTCATCTTTGTTGATGGTGCTAGTCACTGTACTCAAAATCTAGTGTCTGTTGCATGGGAAATCTATACACCTATAGATGAGTTGATCAGTCTAAACGGTATTTCCCTTGGTCGTGCAACTAATAATATTGTGGAATACAGTGCAGTTATTGATATTTTAACTGACTCCATTTCATTTGGCATCCATCATCTAATTGTACGTCTTGATTCACAACTAGTGGTGCTTCAATTGAGCAATGTTCATTCCATCTAAAGTCCTACATTATTACAGGTATACTTGAGAATTCACCTTTTGGAAGGAAATTTTGATTACATTGAATATCAACACATTCCTATATATCTAAAAACATTAACAATTGCATTAGATAATTATGTTTTAGATATACATTTGCGCCATTTATAAATCCAAACACATATTTAAAAGACAAGTAATCCAGTAGAAATTTTATATTATAACATCAAAAGCTACAAAAGGTGTGTGTCCTGAGGTGAATCCCATGGCTTCATATACATATCCATAAATGATGTTGATCACTATAACAAATGACTTCCCGTTCTACACGACAAAGCAGTCGACCAATGGATGTTGACACACCAACTGTATGTCATTGGTAGAGTCAAGGTAAATCGCCCACGGTGATGTCACGGATGTTCATGGTCAATCCCTCAAGGTTCTGTTTGATCTCCTTGAGATCATCAGCTGCTACCCCTCGACCCACCATTGCACCTATCTCTCCATGTATTTGGATAGGATATGATATTGGAGGCTTGAAAGGTGCCACATCTACATTATTGAGGGCAGTTAATTAGTCTCGGATACATAACAAAAAAAAATCATAATTAAAATACTAAAAAAAAACACATAATGAAAAAATAATTTTTACCTATCTCTCCCCACTGATAACCATCGGGTAATGCCAATTCAAGATCTCCACGAAATTCAGTCCTGGAATATGCATAGTCCTCAACCATGACAAGAAGATCCCTCAGCTACTGGAAGAAAGTTGGACCATATGTAACGATTGGTGTGCCATCAAGTCTACCCATCTCTTCATTCAAGAATCCTATGGAGCGGGTATTCCCCATTCCACATGTTGTAGGCGCAAAATGTGGACCCTCTCTAGGAAGAAGGATACCAAAATAGATCCATACCCGAATTGTTTCAATCGACTGGTCCTACACTTTGTTAATTGTTTCTTAATGTTTTTTAAGAGGCCCTCGCACCAGTTGAAAACCCAGGGGTCCATACACTCGATAACATAATAAAAATGGATTTGTAAATCCATGTGAGGAGACACACTCCCTTCAATATGGGTAATAGTATAGAGAATGGTCCTCAATGTCAAGTCTTGAACATTCTTTATGGAAACTTTTCCACTATGCTTCTATGTACCAACTACACAGTGATGTGCTACATAATAATCCATGGGTTCATCACTGCCTCTACTTCTCAATAGTGACACTCGAGAGCCATGACTAGATAACCCAGTCAAGAAGTAGATTCCATTGATATCTAGGGTGAATGTATGCACCCCGACATGAAATGATTTCTCATTAATGTCCCACATACGGACTAAGTGTTCTAATAACATCAATTGGGCCCTCATGCACTGCACTTTGAAAATATTTAGCAAGACACACTACCAGAGTGCCATGACAGTGCCCAGATCATTCCCGACAAAGTAATATTCCACCTCATGCTATCGTTCCCTCCATTCGAGCATGATGACCAATGAAAATCTTCCAAACAACAATAGAATATGATTTAGTTCATCAAAATTTCAAAATTGGAAGTTTTCTTAGCTCTCTCTTTTTTTTTTAGTTTTTGAGTTGCGATCATCACAGGGGCCCTTTTTCCCATAGTGTGACGTCATCGCACCCCAGCTATAGAACCCATGTAGAAATCTAGGATCGTCGCAGTTCACAATAGGGAGGGCCTACGACGATGTCAAAGTGCAATCTCCCTTGGAAAATTGCCCAAAAACTCAAACTTTAACCATTAAAATTGAAAATTTTTACCATGAAAAGAGAGAGGGGAAGAACCTCATGGAAATGGCTTGAGAAATTGTCCACCAGGCACTCTAGAATTGTCACTTGAAAATCAAAGGAAAAAGAGGGATTTTGGCACTAGTTTGGTGAAAATGCAAATGAAATGGTAAATGAACTAGTTTTGACCTATTTTATTTATTTTTACAATTTTAATTAAATTAATTTTTAAATATTTTCGCCTATGTCATAAACCTAATGAAATTTGCAAAGTGTCGATATTGTAGGTTGAGATATCTGACGACCAAAATTTTGATATGGATCACCCCTTTTTGGTCATTTTTGCGTGTTTTTATGATGTATATATACTTTTAGGGTTTTCAGGAAAAACTTTGAGCATGGTCTTTATTCTTTCTCACGCTTGTGAAACTATGAGAATGTAATTGAGTAAAATTTTATCGCTTTTTCAAACTCATAATGGAAATAAAAAAAATGAACCCCTTGGAGTCTCCTTTAAGATCTTTTCAAGCTCCCTAAACATGAAAAGATTGTCAAGCAACCTTGTTCTTTTCATACTCATAAAATTATCTGAAGAAAACGCCTGATGAGTGGTAGATTATTTATTTTTCAGTCTCGTCAAACTAATTTACGAAAAAGGACATTTTGGAGTTTTCTTTAAATGTTTTTCAGACTCTCTAACATGAAAAACCCCTGAGTTTTCTTTCTTTGGACTCATAAAACAACCATCGAAAGGCCCATATGGGACCGAACCACTCCTTCCTAGGGTTCGTTAAACATACTCCAAGGGACTCATCCAAAGGATGAGATTACATTACAAGCATATTTTATCCTCCTCAAGTTTGCATAAAAATAAAGAGGTACTCACCAGAAATGGTGGGGGGAAATTGGGAAAGAAATGTATATCTGCATCTGTGTTAGTGGAAGTAAGTCACTCTTGAACATGAAACCCCTCTTCATCATTGTATCTGGATTGGGAAATCCATTTTGCCTATCGTTTTACCATCCAAAAATTTGTTTGTTAGGTCCTCCTTGAGTCAATGCTACCAAAACAATTGTAGTGTCATTCATATGTTCAATAGAAGTTCAACCTAAACAGGCCTTCTATCGAATCGGCCATCTACAATCCTCAAATTCTTACCATGCCGACCTTCCTTGAGTCAGTTCTGAATCACTTTATACTCTGATCTACTTCAAACATGTTACATATTTTGTTTCATTGATGGGGGATACATTAAGGCCCTCATGTGATGATTCTTTTCCTTTCGAATTCAACTTATTATCCGAGAATTAGACTTAGAAATGATTTAGTACCTTTGGACCTGCATGCCTCAATGGCAGGTTTCCTCATTTTCAACAGTGGGTTCACATCATTAGCCCTTGATTAGAAGATTCCATCAAGTGTTTGATTTCAACTCATTAATTCACATTCATTAGATTGTATTAGAGTACCTTAGGGTTCATTGACATCAATGGTGATTTGCCTCACACTTGTTAATGGTATCCATTAATGACCGATAATCAAGTGGTTTCTACCATGTTCAACTGTGACACCTGTAATCACATGGATAGATTCATACTTCGGGACGACGGAAATGAAGACCCTGGACATCGCCATATCGGTCCAAGTTGTGATGGAGTATTCATGAGTCTGTACTAACACATAGATCCACTATGTATGTCTCGTGGCCATGTCCAAATTTGATTTTTTAAGGCATAGATCCAGAGTGTATTTCTTGTGGCTATGTTGAATCATGATGACATGGATCCAGAGTGTATGTTTGGTGGACATGAATCACTTGAAACTTATGCTTAGAGTCGATTGTAGTCTAAGTATGGGAATTCTTACCTCAGAAAATGATATATTATTATGCAGATGCTTTATTGTTTGCAGGTTACCAACTGATGTGCTCCTTGTTCTCGACACACACATTCTACAAAGTATTTCAACTGTCAAATGTTCCAACTTCATACTTTGGGGGGAATTATATTACACTTTATTTTGGTCACACATGTGATCAACTGATGATATGT
Source organism: Picea engelmannii (assembly GCA_009831015.1). Classification (NCBI taxonomy): domain Eukaryota; kingdom Viridiplantae; phylum Streptophyta; class Pinopsida; order Pinales; family Pinaceae; genus Picea; species Picea engelmannii. The sequence continues at coordinate 149,218 of ML798804.1, forward strand.
GTATGACTCACTTCTCTGTTCCATGAAGCTATTAAATTAGACTTTCTCCATGAGAAATTGAATCATCTTTCTTTTCTTTAAAAACCCTATCAAAGGAAATCGTCGCACACTGCTAAATGCTTGGGATGCAATGATTCTTGATTGTCGCATGATGCACCAAATTGTACTGCAGAGTCACTATAGGTTTCTTATTCTTGGGGTGTGACGATGCTCAAACACGGGGAAAAGGTGAAATTCACAAAAGTTCTAGAATGGAATCTTCTGGAAGATGAGGTGGCCTCCGATCGGTTTGGATCTTACTCACTTCTCTAATTTAGTGGGATCATACTAATATCCTCATCCATCCCTATTTCATCCTATATAAAGAGGTATCTCTCATGGGAAAGGCTATGTTTGCTTATGCATGAAAATTTTTGTTGAAGATTGTACTTGTGATAGCTTTTCTTTAGCTTTCCAAGTCAGGTTGTGAATACTCTTCATAGAAAGAATTGGAGAAAAGGTGTGTGTGTTGAAGAAAAGGGCCATTGGAAGGGAACTTGCAACATCAAGGCATAGATTGTATTCTCTACTTTCATCAATATAATGCAGTGATACATTTATTCCCTATAAAAGTGTCTCCATTTTTATTGTATAACTCCTTGATCTTATACATAGGCTTAACTCGAATATATATATCAAAGTTCTCTCTCTTTGTTGGTTTGTGCTTCTTAACAAGTTCAACATCCCACAAATCCAAAGCTAGAGTAAGGACGATACTAGCGAGGATCAAACGATGTTTAAAATGTATGTTATTTGTCCCTCTTTGAACTAGTTTACATTACAATGAAATCTATGGAGAAGCTTGTATTCTTCTCTGTTTTGTTCTAATTTCTTGTTGAAGTTAGGGAGATTAGTTTGTGTCTGCATTTACTGATTTTTCTGATAACACCAGTAAGTTCGAGTTGCAATTACACATGCCCCATTAATATATGGGCTGATCACTTTCCCTTAAGAGGATTCGACACTTGGCATAGAGCGGTTTTGCCTATCTTACTCCAATTTCCAAATATTTTTAAGGAGTGTTCCGGGTGATCAATTTAATGCAGTCATCGAATTTTATTGACAGATTTTGTTATGCGTAAATAGATTGCATAGAATCAAACTTATTATTTTTTTCTCAAAGGTTACTAAGATTGGGTTTATTTTATTCAGGCAGAAGTTTAATTAATGGGTATTATTACTGGGAGATCCTAATCTACTATGTAATGATTAAAGTAAGGAAGAGGTACTTTCACTGAATTATGTTTTACTTTATCCCTGCATAATTTAATTATGTGTAGTATTATTAGCAGATCACAATCTACAAATACGGTTAAAGTAAGAAAGAGGCATTAACATTGAATTATGTTTTCTTTAATTATGGCATGAGTGTAAATTATGGTATAATGATAATGTAATAACAATAATTAGGGGAGAAGAGGCATGAATCCTGGGAGATGTTTTGTTTTATTCTTGTATGCATTGAATTTATTGATGAATGATGGATTGATAGCTAGACTACTAATTTGTGAGTTAATGTTGTTGATGTGTTGTTAATTTGGAACTAGATTACTTTTGCGCTACAAATTATAGTCGATGGGTGGTGGACGTAACCAATATTACAATTGCGCCCTTAAAATTATTAATTCCTAAATGATTACACTTAGATTACTTGTGTGCATTGTAATGATGTTGTTTATTTCTAATTCAGTAATCAGAACACGTGCAGGCCTAGAATTAATGTGGAAGCATGATTTAATTTAGTAATTAGATTATTCGCGTGCCTTGAAGTAAAGTAGATGTTTGATATTGCACCCTGAAATTAAAATAAAGTTGATTAATGTGTGCATGAATAAATCAATGTGTGGATGGTTATGTAATTATTTTACTCTAGCACCATAAAATTATATCAATTTTAAGATTGATTGAGTTATTAGACTTCCTTGTGCCTTGGATTAACGTTGATGTGTAAATGATTGAGTATTTAGTCTCCTTTGCACCTTGAATCTGAAGTTAATTTTGTTATGATGAGTCATGTAGATAGTTGTTGTATGATCGATTGATTACTCGAATTTGTTGCACCGTGAAATAAATCGATAGTTTACTCTGGCGCAATGATTATTTATTGATTGATGAATGATTAAGTTGTTAGTCCACTTGCGCCATGATTTTAATAAGTGATGTATGACTAGTTAAGTAATTAGACTCCTTTCACACATTGAAATTATGATGTAATGTATGATTGTTTAGATATTGGACTTCTTGCATGAACGGAATTTAATTTCATGAATGATGGTTTTAGATATTAGTCTTCTTGCATGAAATGAAATTTATTATGAAGGATGATTGCATTTTGTGATTGGGATTTGTATCACGAATATAACTGATAATTTCTCTTGCGCCTTGGATTTAATGTGATATATGATGAGTTATGTGAATGATTACTCAAGCACCATGTTTAATTGTGGATCAGGATTGATGGATTGATGAAATGGATTATCGTTGATGTTGTTGATTTAGCATACTAGGTTGGAATTGATTGTGTTAGTGGGATGCATAAACCTCCTTGTTCCTCATAACAGTCTCCAACCCTGAGACCTTAAATGGTTAAAATCAATTGGAACATGGGTTTGAGCATTTATTATGTGTCCCGGAGGTCCTAACCTTGCAGGGTAAGTTGGGCAAGTAGTATCTTTATGTCATCTTGATGTTACCTTTAAGATATCGTTATATTATCTCATGTTTTTTTTTTTTTTTTGAAAAGAGCGGGTAATGGATTTTTCATTAAAGAAAAAAGTGGCAAGGCCACTGATACAGTTATAGAAGAACTAAGATTTTCTTTACTTAAACGATTACACTACCTAGAGGCTATGCCTTCCTACCAGGCGAAGGAAAGAGAAAACTAACTGAATTATTTACTGTGGAGGCTTCTATACAAAACGCCTACTTCGCTTTTGTGGTTTCAGATAAGAATTCCCTGCTATTGAACTATTGAGCAGATTACTTTGGGTCATCCTGCTTGGGCTGGTCCCTTTCAGTCTTCCTTTCCTTGTTCATCTATTTCATTTTTTCTTCCAGCTTACTGACTCTATTTTCGAACACTTGTTTGGGATCTCTAATCTCCTTACGTAACTTCCCAAGCTCCTCTGTTAACCCAAATTTAGTTGTGGTTATATCGGATTCGAGCATTTCCAAGCGCCTTCCAGCATCAATATCTAAGTTTTGGAGAAAATCCAGTTGATGATGCAGCATATTCTTGAGGCGTTACAGGTCTTCGTCTAGTGCCTTCAACCTTTTTTCAGTGGTGCATTTGTTGCCTGAGTTGGACACCATCTTCTTCTCCTTCCTTGATGCTCCTGGACTACTACAATTGTGCACACTCTTCTCTCTAGCTCTACTTGACTGTCTCTCTTGTCTTTGTAAGCCGTGGGAATGAGGAGGTCCTTCCTCGATTCCCTTTTTATCTACAACATCTTCCAGGTTTGGCTCCCCTAAGTGATTCGTGCGATCTGGAATGATGGATTTCCCTGAGAGTTCAACATCCAAATGATGTTTACGTCCCTCAATTTTGACAATTGCTTTGTCTTTACCCACCTTGGTTTCTCCCCTATGTCTTGTCTCTTGTGCTTTGTGGCCTTTCCAGCTCGTGCCCCTTTTAACTACTGATCTTTTCCCCCAACTCTCAAGGCAGATCCATTCTAGTTGTGATTCCATTTATTTGTAAGGTTCAAATATGAGAGTTGGCTCCTTTGTTGGCCTCTGTGTCTGCTGACGCGTTCAGTCTCCGGAGGACATGGTAAAGCTTGTAAGTACAGAGACTTCCAAGAAGGAGCCGGATTTTCTCTAGAAGGTGATGGATTTTTGCATTTTTGACTCTGTTACGAAGGATTAAGGCTTGGATTACTAACTTGGAGACCCCTGTTATCACCAGATCTTGGACATTGTGGTTAATTGCTTGAGTTAGTCCTTTCCAGAGGGCCAGTCCTTCTACTATGTTGTTGGATTCTATTCTAATTCCCCAGACAAAGTTGAGTTTTGGGTGACCTGTTGGGCTTTCCAGGACTCCTCCACCCCCATCCGGGCCTGGGTTTCCTTTGGAGGCCCTGTAAAAGAAAAAAATATGCTTGTTTTGATTTCTCTTCCAATCGTCAAAGTCTTGCTTCTCCTTCCGTATTTCCTAGATTTCCTGGTGAAGGTTGCTGCCTATTTTCTGTTGTTGATCTTTGAGTTTAAAGTGGTTAATCCACTGTTCCTCTTCTGGATCTAGGGGTTCTGAGTTTTTAAATTTGTAGAAGTAGTGGGTTGAATCCCCAAACAAGGCCTTTATATTGGTTGCAACATGATTTGGATTGTTTTTGGTCTCCCTAAAAATTCTGTTGTTTTTCTCGAGCCAAATCTTCCAGAGTATAAATTTAGGGAGAGTTCTCCAAAGGGTGGAGATTTGGCCTTTTTTTGTTGTATGGAAGGGACAGAAGGAATTCCAGTTTTGGAGTAGGATGTTGGCTTCTTGTGGGAGCTCGAGGGTGAAACCTAGGGCCAACTGCCAGACTTCCTTGGAGTAGACACAGTTTAGGAGCAGATGGTCTGTGGTTTCCTTTTCTTGAAGGCAGAGGGGACACCTATGAGGACCTTCCCATCCTCTTTGTCTTAAGTTTTCTCCAGTGAGGATACCTCTATGAACCATGGTCCAAACAAACATGTCTATCTTTGGGATAGATTTGGTTGTCCAGATTGATTTCATAATTGTTGGATCTAGGGGAACGTTTGGGATAGAGACTATGTGTAAATTCCAGACCGTGTTCCCCAACCTCTCTTGTCTTTGTTCCTTTATTTTAGGGGGGATTTCCCTTGTAGGCAGAACTTCAGAGTGTTCCAATCCTCTTCTAAGTTTGGAGGTATGTTAGCCATTCCCCAATTTTTCCAGGCTTTTGGTTCATCATTTCCCCAAACTGAAATATCCCACAAACTATTTAAATTCTGAGTTTTCATCCACACTTTGAGTTGATTTAAATCTTGTCTCGGGCCTAGAGGAGGGTCTCCCATTATTGAGTCTTCCCAAACGTTGATCTATTTTCCATTTCCTGGTATCCAGGTAAGATGGGGGCTAAAGTGTTTCAAAGCCTTCTGACACAGAGAGAAGATTGGGGATCCTTTCTCCACCATTGTTGGGTGATCTAGGCACTTTTTCCTTGGACCTCGAAAGTACTTCCTCCAAAGCGCATTTTTAGTCCAGGAAGGGGTCCCTGTGATTAGATTCCAAAGTATCTTTACTCCTAAAGCTAGATTTTGTGCATGGATGTTTTTAAACGGGAGGCCTCCTTCTAAGACGGGCTTGGAGATTTTTTCCCAGCTTATTAGGTGCAGTTTTTTCCCTGTTTTCTTTCCTCCTTCCCAAAGAAATCTTCTGAACAGAGTTTCAATTTTCTGGATTGTCGAAACAGGGGCAAGGAACAAGGAGCTTTGATAGATAGGAATTCTTGCTAGAACTTATTTGATTAGGACCACTTTGCCTGCAAGATTTAGCCAGCTTGTTCCCTAGGAGTTTATTTTGTTTTTTAACTTGTCTATCAGCAAGGTCTAGTGTGAAGCCTTTGTCTTGGATTTGAAGATTGGGACTCCCAGGTATTTAAAATCCTCCCAGTTGGTGCAACCTTCCATTCCCAGAATTCTTGAGATGTCTAGCATTTCCCTTGGAGTGATGTTCCATCCAAAGATATTGCTTTTAATCAGTCTTATGGAACTACCAGAGATTTATGTGTAGGCATCTAATTCATTTTTTAATTTTCTTGTTGTTTGCAAATTCGCCCCTCCCATTAGCAGCATGTCGTACGCAAACTAGGCATGATTTACGTCCTTTACCCCATAGGATATCCTCAGGCCTAGTAGGTTTTTATGCGTCTGGCAGTGGTCTAATTGGAAGCTTAGCACTGAGGCCTAAATGGAATAAAGAAGAGAAGAGAGGGGGCAACCTTTCCTGAGTCCTATGGAGGCTTGAAAGAACTTAGTGGTCCTTCCATTCACTAGTGGTTCTATCCATGGGGAGCCAATGCAAGTTTTTATCCAATTTATAAATGCTTGGGCAAATCCAAAATTTTCCATGACTCTGAACATGAAGTTATGTATAACTCGGTCAAATGCATTAGCAATATCAATCTTTATAATCATACCTTTTTATTTCCTTCGAATGCTTGAGTGTAGAGATTCTTGAACTAGGATGATATTGTCCACTATATGCTTGCCTTTTATAAACCCTCCTTGGTTTTCAGGGATGATTGCCGGGAGAATTTGTTTTATTTTGGTAGCTATTACTTTTGTGAGGATTTTGTAACTTGTGTTACAAAGGAAGATTGGTCGGAATCTACCAAAATTGACTGCTCCTTTTTCTTTTGGGATAAGAGCAAGGAAAGACGAATTTGTTCCTCCTCCTAACTTGCTGCATATTTGGGATTTCCGAATCAGTTTCGTAAGGTATGATTTGATTATATCCCAACTATATTGAAAGAATCTGGCTCTGAAACTGTCTAGGCCTGGGGCTTTGACTGGGTCCATTTGGTCAAGTGCCTCTTTTATTTCTTGTTGGGTTACTGCCTTTGTTAAAATCTTGTTGACATCATCATTGATGAGGGAAGGGACGAGTGAGAGGGGATAAGCATTAGATTCAATTACAAACCGTTGAGTTTCTGTGTATAGAGATTCGAAATCATCTGCTGCAACTACTTTTATACTTTCAAGATCTGTTATTTTTTGGTCTTGAACCTGAATTTCCATGACTTTCTTGTACTGCTTCCTTGCCTCAGCTTGTTTGTGAAAGTAGCTAGTGTTTTAATCTCCTGCTTCCAACCATAGGATTCTTGATTTCTGTCTCCAGTAATTTTCCTCCTCTCGGTAGGCTTTGTACCAATTTCTTTGGAGTTGGTCTTCTTGGTGCAAAATTTCTTGGATGATTTCCTTATTTTCCATTTCTAGCTAATGGTTCCCTAGTTGCTTTTGGGCTCCCTCGTGATTTTCTATTGGGTTTGAACAGGTTTTTAGCCAATATTTTAATGCTTCCTTTAGTCTCTTGAGTTTGTCTTCCCAAACAAAGAAGGTTGAGCCTCTTACTGTGTCATTCCAAATTTTGGTAACCAGCTTCTGGTAGCCTTCATCATGGATCTAGGTTGGATTGAATCTGAAATGGATTGGTCCTAGATTCTTGTCAGGAGAGAACTATAAGAAGATTGGTTTGTGGTCTGAAACATTGTGTGGGAGGATTGAAAGGGAGGGTGTGAGGCTAAGAAGTAATAAGGAGCTTTGGACTAAGAACCTGTCCAATCTAGTAGCAATGTGCCCTGGGCCTACCCTCTTGTTTGACCACGTGTATTTACCTTTTGTTGGTTTGATGTCTTCCATCTCCCAATCGGACATGATATCTTCTACCCATTCTCTTGTTAGGTCTCTCACAATGGAGCCACATTTTTTCTCGGTTAGATCTAGGGTCACATTTAGATCCCCTCCGATAATGATATTGTCTAGATCCTTTTGTTGCAGATAATATTTTAGAGAATCCCAACAAATTATTTTCTCCTCTAATAGAACTGGCACATAAAGATTGAAGAGACTTACCTGTTTGTATGTTTCTCTATGAAGGAGGCTGGTGTAGATCTAGTATGTTCTTTCTTCAAAATTGACTAGGTCAAACTTCATAGTGTTCCAGAGGGTGCCAATACCTCCTGAGGCTCCTCTTGCGCTTTCAGCTATTCCTTGGCTTATTTTCCATATTTTTTTTGTTGTTTTTAGGAAGTCTTGCTCTTCCATCTTGGTCTCCTGGAGTAGTAGGATATCATACTTAGAGGTTTTTATGATATATTTTAGTGCATCTTCCTTCAATTTGATGTCGAACCCCCTACAATTCTAGGATGCTAGTTTCATGATTTACCTGGGGGGGATGCGTGGGCTCCTTGAAGATCCTTGGAATGCTTCCTTGTCTGTCTTACACTGATTAGTTGTGTGATTTTTGGTTGCGAGCCATTCAGGATGTATTTATATGTTTCTTTAACTATTTCTTCATTTTTTTATTTTCTTCCTCTTCCTGCTTTTTTGGGGGTGACCAAGGTGTCACTTGCCTCTTCGTATTCACTTTCTGAGGAGACCTATCCTTCCTCTATGTCTGTATCCACGTCCTTTCCTTCTCCTGTCTTGGATTTCTCTTCTTCTATCTCTGGGGCCGATATCTCTTTGGTTTCTAGATTTGATTTCCCTTGTGGTTCTTTAACTGGTTGGCCTTCCTTAGGGGCTTCTCCTGTCATGTTCCTGCTTGATTTTGATACAACATTCTAATACTCTTTTATGTCCTTACTTCTGGTTGTTTTCCTTGTTTTGTGGGCTATGCGGGGATTATCTTATCATTCCTTGGTCCTTTTTCTCTCGATGAAGCTTTCCCTTTCCTTGGTTGTTGCCACCCTTCTCCATTTTCTTTCTCCTTGATTGGGATTTTAGGGAAGTTTCATTGGAAGTGGCCATATTCATGGCATCCTCTGCATTTGAAAGGTAATTGTTCATAATCTAGCTTCTGAAATTGATTCCATTCTCCAACCTTTAATTTGATTGCTTCTGGAAGGCCCACCTCTAGGTCCACTTCGACACAAATGCGTGCTCAGGAGTAATGATCTTTGGGATCCTCTCTATCAATATATTGACCTAGTCCACTCTCGATTTCTTGTAGCGAAGAGGGATTCCAGAAGTGAAGAGGGATATTGGGGAGTCTGACCCAGACGGGGATGCCCTTGGGTACTTCGACCACTGGGTCAAAGCTTGGTGTCCAATGATTCAGGTATAGACCTTGTGTGCCCATGAAGTACGACCCATTTCTGAAGATGAGGTCTCTATCTTCCTGGGAGATGAATTCGAAGATGAAGAATCCTCTTCCCACCGCATAGCAAGTTACACTGCTCTTGATTAGCAGTCTCCAGTTTCTTTGGATCCAGTTATCAGTGGTTCAGACTAACGACCAAATCCCCATAAACTGTCTGACCAGTCCTCAGTCTGACAGTGAGATTGCTACATGCATTAGGTGATCTGGGGGTAGGTCAATTTTGGGGATCAAATCGAGCTTCTTGACGAAGCTTGGTAATTTTGCAAGGGGGAGCTTCTTTCCTTGGGAGGCTAGGAGCTTGCGGAAGGAGGTGGCAGGAGAAGGAGGGGGCAACGGCTCCCCTCCTCCGGGGGCTACCATAGCAGCAGCATGGGAACTTCAACAGTGAAAACCCTAGGCGGTTCTCAACAGCAAGATCTCACTTGCTGAAAGTATTTATTATCTCATGTTATCCCTATGTTATCTAATAATTATCTTGATGTAATGAGTTGGGAGAATAAAATTTGATGATTCCAGTTGATCGTGATGATTTGATCTTGCGTCGCCATTCATGATGCTTGTAGATTATGTGTCATTATTTAAATGTGATGTTGTGTTGAAATTGTGTCATTACAAATTACGTTGATGTGTCGGCTACAATATTAGTTGATTACAATGATGAGATGTTGGTAATTCTTTTCTTATTGATGTCGTTGGTTATGTGTTATGATTTATGTGTTGATGTTAATTTCATAATGCAAAAAAAAAAAAAAAAAATCTTACCTTTTATGCTTCTCTTTCCTAGTCATAATGGAGGGGTCATTACAGCTCCAGTCAAAGTATTTTTTCTTTCTCTTTTAACAAACATAGAAATGGAAACTAGTAAAGTAAAGGAATAAAAATCAATCTGAATGTCTAAACCAGGCTTGGATGTTTTGGGCATTTTATTGAGAAGTTTAAGGAATCCTTGATTGAAATATTTGATTCTTTCTTCGGGACCCATTCTAATTTTTGATAATTCCACTAATAAAATAGATGAAGATTTATCATCCCCAAATTTTGAAAGTGTGTGGGAAAAGTATACATACAACATCTTCATGCTCAATGCTTCTCAGGTTAACAACTATCATAAATTTGTTGATATGATTATCAAGAGTTTCTCTTGATTCGAGATTAAATTTTGGTAACCATTTATCTAGAGTTTTAGGTAAATCATGTTGATTTACAGGAACATTGACTTCTCTGAGATTTCTCCAAGGCGTTCTCGGTACTCCAGCCATAGTATTTGGTTGACGAGGAGGTGATTGAAGAGGTGATGGAATAGGATATGTATGTAGAGAAGGATTTGAGAAATGATTATTACCAACAGTTTTAATTATGGTTTTTTTTATTTGGTTAGGAACTTGAAATTGAATAGGTTCAATACCTAACCTCTATCTTTGTTCTCTTGTAAGAACACCTAATTATTGAATGACAGAACCTATAGAATAATAATATCCTTGAGAAGTTTCTCCTTGATTTGTAATTTCTTCTATTCGTTGTTTTATTTATTGAAATTCTGGAGAACTAAGAAAACTGGAAGAAAAATCACTTACAATTCTACTAATTGGGGATTCAGATTGTGTAGTAACAAAAGATATTGTGGGAGAAGTTGATCTACTTGAATTCTCTTTGGTTTTTTTGATTTCTTTTGCCATTCATTATCATATGGACCTCCTTCTAGCTCCAAAATGTTGATGGCCAATTATGACCATATTCAACATTGAGTAAATCGCTCAGTCAAGATCCCAATTAGATCTTTATCCATTGTAAGTGGTGATTCTGACTGGTTTAGGTCCAGTTACCTAAAACTGTCTAATCTATTAAATTCAAAATATATACACCTTTTAATCAATCGAATCTAAAATATCGATATATACATATCTTAAACTATATACAACAAAGGAATTAATTCTAATTGACATAAAAGTTACCACTATGAAAGATGATTTGTTTTCTTTTGAAAAGTATGTATAGTGAAAGTAAAAGAGATTAACTAAAATAGAATAAAACTAAAAAGAAAAATATAAACATTGGGCCCAATTATAAATAGTATATGAATCTAAGTGAAATAAACAATGTTCTAAAGATATAGATCTTCAAAACAAATATTTAATTAAATCAACTGAAAATGAATTATTAAACCTGATTGAATAATTAACATAGACTTATAATCTTAATAGTAATTCATATACATGTTAACTACTTAAATAATGTGTTAAATAAAAGTGTAATCGATTTGATTTATCAATAGCAATTAACTAAACCAACCTATAATATCATCAACACATAATCCAAATAAAACTTTGATTTCAAAAAAATAAACAATTTGAATATCAGTGATAGTACCAAATATCGATTGATTGTATTGTTATTCAAAGTAATAAAGAGATTCATAATAATGTATCAAAACCGAAACTTGTACAACATTGTATAATCTTTGTTTTCTTTCCAAAAAAACTGAACACTCCCCCCATTTGTGTTTTCCTTCATTGTTTTATATTGAAGGAATTCAAAATGGAAAGTAACTTCCATAACTATAAACAATTATCCATTTAGAATGGGAAAATAACAAAAATGTTTAATTCCCCAAACTAAATTAACTAATTATAAAAATAAAAACTACTAATCGATCAATGTCTAGAAACTAATTTTCTCATTTCCCGCATTTTCCAGGACATTATTTTTACACCTGTAAAAACAAAAGAAAAGAAAAACAAAACTTAATAAAAAAAATATAAAAACAAAAATTAGAGTTCCTATGGAATTTGAAATTCTGTAGCTACTATTTTATTAACTAAAATTAATGTAAATACAAAGTAAACTAAAAAAATGCTAAAATCATACCAATAACCAAAATATTTAAAACTGAGTATTACTAGGAACTGTCTTGAAATCTGACTTAATGAAAACATTAACTCCTGGAGAGTTAATGTTAACTACATCTTTCTTTTTATCTTCTTTTTTGGACCCTAAAACTTGTCTTATTTGGCTATCGATCAAAGATCTATTTTTTGATCTAAGGATTTGATTTTCTAATTCCAAATAAATTATATTATCCTATAACACTGGAACGATTGAATGATATTTACCCTTCTAGAAGGAAACCTCTAAATTGGGATCAGTTTTAGTTATTTCCTATTCTTTTTCTTTAGCAGGATTTTCAATTGGTTCCTGTGAAGAAACATGGTGTGGGGAAGAGACTTTCTGATTCATAACTAACTCTTCATCATCAACCTGTATAAGAGAACTAGCTTTCAAGGTTTTCCTAGACTTATTTCTGAACATTCTTGAATTTTTTCTTCCTTGCCTCCTGTTCATAAAATCAACAAGATTAATAGAATCATCATTATTTTGTGGTAATAGGTGGGTCACATTAAAATGATAGTGAGGAAACTATGATTTGCTTGGAAGATTCAGAAGAAGACTAAGGTGCTTCATAGAAAACAGACGATTCAAGGCTAAGGTTAAACCTGACAACTTGACTGTGAGCAACCCTCGCAGTGTTTTACTGAGGAGAAGAAGCATGAGGGTAAGGCAGAATGAAATATTCTACAATATTTTGGGTTTCCTCAAAAAAATATTAAACTATGAACCTGCTTCATAATTAACCTGAATGTGATTTATTTTCACAAATGTTTTCCAAGAATCACCATTTTGTTCTAACTGAAATTCGATCAAAATTTTCACTAAACCGCGATGAAAGACATTTATTTCTAAACTGAGACTCTTTCTCTAATAGAAATGTGCCATTTTAGATAGGATTTTAAGCAATAACGTAGGCATGTTCAACTCATAATCCATGAAGACCATTAAAATACCAGAGTGATAAATAAAGAAAAGGCTATATTTTCCCTCACAAGTGATAAACCCCTTAATAACTATTAACAAAAAAATGTCATTTGTCTTTAATTGAGGATATGGGCATACCTTTATAATCGTATTTTCATTCGAGAGAAACTAGAATTTCATACAAAGGAATATCCTTCAACCTTTTTGTTTTAGACCAACATTCTCCTTTTAATGGCAATTTAGTAGCTTTGGCTATTACTTCTTCATCTAGTTGTAATGCTATATCCCTAATTTTGGTGCATTCACCATTAAAATTTCGAGTGAAAACTTTGGTGACCTGCGTGTTATGACCATTAAACATGCACATAAATTTAACCATCCATCCTTCTCAAAAGTTGAAAAATAATCTTCCTGGGCTTCAATAAGCTCGACAACGAGTTCTACTCTAGAAATCATTCCCATAATAACAACACTTTACCACACTATAGTTCATAAAACCCTCATTAATAGACCCTCACTTGCAAATGAATAAAAAAGAGTTTCAATTCTTGGAGAAAAACCTTATTTCGAGGAAGACACAACATAGGTGATAACTCATGAATACAGAGAGATAGTTGAATGCTATATGTGGGCGTGAATCTGTCAACTTCGGGAAAGGAATATTGTTCATATTCGGGTTGAAAGGACCCTTAATAAATGTTCCATTAACTTCATTTCAATTTATGATGATTGTATCAAGCCTAATGTACCACAACAAGATCTTAAACAGTTGTTTGTAGATCTTGAATATCAAAGTTATGACAAACTAAGTAGGATTTTAATATATTATGATCAATCATGGTTTAGGGCATTGGTTTTAAAATCAACAATAAATAATTAAAAATTGTATCTTGTCAAATATTGTAGCTCTTTGAAATGAGAAGAAATCATAAGGAATAAAAACATTTGAAAACTAATATTTTAATCAAAACCTTTATCATCCAAAACAAAAAATATCATTAATGATTGAATGAAAATCAAATAAGTTAGGAGTATGTCCAAAATCATCAAAACTGAAAACATTATTTAAGTAAAATAAATTTTCATTTTTCAAAAATGAAAATTTGGGAGGTTGTTTTCTTCTACAAAAACTCGCGACATACTGTTGAAACCAGCTATTTCTGTATATAAGACAAATAAAAATATATCATATCACAATAAATAAGAGAATTTATGAACTGTAGATAAATTATATTTATGACTACTTTGTAAAAGATAAGAAAATAAAATAGTACTAGTACTCTTTAACTCTATCTCATTGGAGGGAATAAGGAACATTTATTAATCTTATGACTGGGAAAGGAAACTTTTGATTTGAATAATAAGTAAAGCCTCATCACTATGTCAGAATTGAAAAGTTTAACTCATTGTACCTAGTATTGCTTCACTGCCAGCAGGCCTATTCGGTACCCCAATGAAGTTATCTTAATGTCATAGAAGCCTTTACCCACTTCCAACAGGCATGTTCAGTACCCCGACGAGTTAACATATATTTCTCACATCCTCATTTTTCTTATTTAAAATTTCAACTTTTGTCTTTAATTAATGACTTATTGATTTCATTTGATCAATTTCAAGAATACAGGAGGGGTGATATAGAGATTTGTTTATTTATTTATGAATCACGAAATGAGAACTAAACTGTTCATCTTATGATGTGTTATTTCCCAATCAATTACTTTATTTTAAGGGACATAATACTACTTCAAAGAGAATTTGTTGAAGAGGATTTTCCTTGTTCTTAATTCTTTATAAATATAAACTAGTCATAAAATCTATCCTTTGATTTTTCTTAAAAAACTTTTCTTATTTCAAACAATCTAAATTATCTTCTCTCTGTACCAAAAATAATTTCAAAGACCATTGATTAACAGATGTATCCAATTTTTATATTATATCAACAACAAAAAATAATATAAAACAAAATGAAAGAAAGAAGATGGAAATAGTCGAAAATATTTACAAAATAAATTTCACAACTGTTTTACAAGGATTGATGAATCTTTTTAGGAATTTTTTTTTTTGAAAATTAACCCATTTACAAGAAAAGACTCTTCTATGCCTTCAAGAGTTTTCAAAATAAAAGTAGATGGACCAATTTTCTAAGCAACCCGAAAAGGACCTAACCACAACTTTTGAAACTTCGAATGTTTACCTTTTTCTTCATGGGATTTGTCCCATTTGTAAAGTAATTAGTGGTTGTAAGAATACACCTATGTTTCTTGGGGGAATTAGGATAAATTTCACCAATAATATCGATTCCCCATTCTTCAAATGGGTGTTCAACACTGACTGGCAACAGAGGTAGTGTTGATTTATTTTCTCGTCCAACTGAAGTTTGACAACTTTTACATTTTCGAACATATAAATGAGAATCCTTAAATAACGTTGGCAAATAATAACCTACACATAAAATTTTGTGTGCAATTGTATCACCTCCAAAATGACCACCTGCAGGTGTATCATGCAAGTCAAATAAAACTTTATCAACTTCTTGTTTTTCTAAACACTGAAGTAATATT
>ML798804.1:169207-253858 GCA_009831015.1 Picea engelmannii
GGACCCTCTCTAGGAAGAAGGATACCAAAATAGATCCATACCCGAATTGTTTCAATCGACTGGTCCTACACTTTGTTAATTGTTTCTTAATGTTTTTTAAGAGGCCCTCGCACCAGTTGAAAACCCAGGGGTCCATACACTCGATAACATAATAAAAATGGATTTGTAAATCCATGTGAGGAGACACACTCCCTTCAATATGGGTAATAGTATAGAGAATGGTCCTCAATGTCAAGTCTTGAACATTCTTTATGGAAACTTTTCCACTATGCTTCTATGTACCAACTACACAGTGATGTGCTACATAATAATCCATGGGTTCATCACTGCCTCTACTTCTCAATAGTGACACTCGAGAGCCATGACTAGATAACCCAGTCAAGAAGTAGATTCCATTGATATCTAGGGTGAATGTATGCACCCCGACATGAAATGATTTCTCATTAATGTCCCACATACGGACTAAGTGTTCTAATAACATCAATTGGGCCCTCATGCACTGCACTTTGAAAATATTTAGCAAGACACACTACCAGAGTGCCATGACAGTGCCCAGATCATTCCCGACAAAGTAATATTCCACCTCATGCTATCGTTCCCTCCATTCGAGCATGATGACCAATGAAAATCTTCCAAACAACAATAGAATATGATTTAGTTCATCAAAATTTCAAAATTGGAAGTTTTCTTAGCTCTCTCTTTTTTTTTTAGTTTTTGAGTTGCGATCATCACAGGGGCCCTTTTTCCCATAGTGTGACGTCATCGCACCCCAGCTATAGAACCCATGTAGAAATCTAGGATCGTCGCAGTTCACAATAGGGAGGGCCTACGACGATGTCAAAGTGCAATCTCCCTTGGAAAATTGCCCAAAAACTCAAACTTTAACCATTAAAATTGAAAATTTTTACCATGAAAAGAGAGAGGGGAAGAACCTCATGGAAATGGCTTGAGAAATTGTCCACCAGGCACTCTAGAATTGTCACTTGAAAATCAAAGGAAAAAGAGGGATTTTGGCACTAGTTTGGTGAAAATGCAAATGAAATGGTAAATGAACTAGTTTTGACCTATTTTATTTATTTTTACAATTTTAATTAAATTAATTTTTAAATATTTTCGCCTATGTCATAAACCTAATGAAATTTGCAAAGTGTCGATATTGTAGGTTGAGATATCTGACGACCAAAATTTTGATATGGATCACCCCTTTTTGGTCATTTTTGCGTGTTTTTATGATGTATATATACTTTTAGGGTTTTCAGGAAAAACTTTGAGCATGGTCTTTATTCTTTCTCACGCTTGTGAAACTATGAGAATGTAATTGAGTAAAATTTTATCGCTTTTTCAAACTCATAATGGAAATAAAAAAAATGAACCCCTTGGAGTCTCCTTTAAGATCTTTTCAAGCTCCCTAAACATGAAAAGATTGTCAAGCAACCTTGTTCTTTTCATACTCATAAAATTATCTGAAGAAAACGCCTGATGAGTGGTAGATTATTTATTTTTCAGTCTCGTCAAACTAATTTACGAAAAAGGACATTTTGGAGTTTTCTTTAAATGTTTTTCAGACTCTCTAACATGAAAAACCCCTGAGTTTTCTTTCTTTGGACTCATAAAACAACCATCGAAAGGCCCATATGGGACCGAACCACTCCTTCCTAGGGTTCGTTAAACATACTCCAAGGGACTCATCCAAAGGATGAGATTACATTACAAGCATATTTTATCCTCCTCAAGTTTGCATAAAAATAAAGAGGTACTCACCAGAAATGGTGGGGGGAAATTGGGAAAGAAATGTATATCTGCATCTGTGTTAGTGGAAGTAAGTCACTCTTGAACATGAAACCCCTCTTCATCATTGTATCTGGATTGGGAAATCCATTTTGCCTATCGTTTTACCATCCAAAAATTTGTTTGTTAGGTCCTCCTTGAGTCAATGCTACCAAAACAATTGTAGTGTCATTCATATGTTCAATAGAAGTTCAACCTAAACAGGCCTTCTATCGAATCGGCCATCTACAATCCTCAAATTCTTACCATGCCGACCTTCCTTGAGTCAGTTCTGAATCACTTTATACTCTGATCTACTTCAAACATGTTACATATTTTGTTTCATTGATGGGGGATACATTAAGGCCCTCATGTGATGATTCTTTTCCTTTCGAATTCAACTTATTATCCGAGAATTAGACTTAGAAATGATTTAGTACCTTTGGACCTGCATGCCTCAATGGCAGGTTTCCTCATTTTCAACAGTGGGTTCACATCATTAGCCCTTGATTAGAAGATTCCATCAAGTGTTTGATTTCAACTCATTAATTCACATTCATTAGATTGTATTAGAGTACCTTAGGGTTCATTGACATCAATGGTGATTTGCCTCACACTTGTTAATGGTATCCATTAATGACCGATAATCAAGTGGTTTCTACCATGTTCAACTGTGACACCTGTAATCACATGGATAGATTCATACTTCGGGACGACGGAAATGAAGACCCTGGACATCGCCATATCGGTCCAAGTTGTGATGGAGTATTCATGAGTCTGTACTAACACATAGATCCACTATGTATGTCTCGTGGCCATGTCCAAATTTGATTTTTTAAGGCATAGATCCAGAGTGTATTTCTTGTGGCTATGTTGAATCATGATGACATGGATCCAGAGTGTATGTTTGGTGGACATGAATCACTTGAAACTTATGCTTAGAGTCGATTGTAGTCTAAGTATGGGAATTCTTACCTCAGAAAATGATATATTATTATGCAGATGCTTTATTGTTTGCAGGTTACCAACTGATGTGCTCCTTGTTCTCGACACACACATTCTACAAAGTATTTCAACTGTCAAATGTTCCAACTTCATACTTTGGGGGGAATTATATTACACTTTATTTTGGTCACACATGTGATCAACTGATGATATGTGTATGACTCACTTCTCTGTTCCATGAAGCTATTAAATTAGACTTTCTCCATGAGAAATTGAATCATCTTTCTTTTCTTTAAAAACCCTATCAAAGGAAATCGTCGCACACTGCTAAATGCTTGGGATGCAATGATTCTTGATTGTCGCATGATGCACCAAATTGTACTGCAGAGTCACTATAGGTTTCTTATTCTTGGGGTGTGACGATGCTCAAACACGGGGAAAAGGTGAAATTCACAAAAGTTCTAGAATGGAATCTTCTGGAAGATGAGGTGGCCTCCGATCGGTTTGGATCTTACTCACTTCTCTAATTTAGTGGGATCATACTAATATCCTCATCCATCCCTATTTCATCCTATATAAAGAGGTATCTCTCATGGGAAAGGCTATGTTTGCTTATGCATGAAAATTTTTGTTGAAGATTGTACTTGTGATAGCTTTTCTTTAGCTTTCCAAGTCAGGTTGTGAATACTCTTCATAGAAAGAATTGGAGAAAAGGTGTGTGTGTTGAAGAAAAGGGCCATTGGAAGGGAACTTGCAACATCAAGGCATAGATTGTATTCTCTACTTTCATCAATATAATGCAGTGATACATTTATTCCCTATAAAAGTGTCTCCATTTTTATTGTATAACTCCTTGATCTTATACATAGGCTTAACTCGAATATATATATCAAAGTTCTCTCTCTTTGTTGGTTTGTGCTTCTTAACAAGTTCAACATCCCACAAATCCAAAGCTAGAGTAAGGACGATACTAGCGAGGATCAAACGATGTTTAAAATGTATGTTATTTGTCCCTCTTTGAACTAGTTTACATTACAATGAAATCTATGGAGAAGCTTGTATTCTTCTCTGTTTTGTTCTAATTTCTTGTTGAAGTTAGGGAGATTAGTTTG
Organism: Picea engelmannii; assembly: GCA_009831015.1. Taxonomy (NCBI): domain Eukaryota; kingdom Viridiplantae; phylum Streptophyta; class Pinopsida; order Pinales; family Pinaceae; genus Picea; species Picea engelmannii. Next base: position 173,032 of record ML798804.1, read on the forward strand.
TGTCTGCATTTACTGATTTTTCTGATAACACCAGTAAGTTCGAGTTGCAATTACACATGCCCCATTAATATATGGGCTGATCACTTTCCCTTAAGAGGATTCGACACTTGGCATAGAGCGGTTTTGCCTATCTTACTCCAATTTCCAAATATTTTTAAGGAGTGTTCCGGGTGATCAATTTAATGCAGTCATCGAATTTTATTGACAGATTTTGTTATGCGTAAATAGATTGCATAGAATCAAACTTATTATTTTTTTCTCAAAGGTTACTAAGATTGGGTTTATTTTATTCAGGCAGAAGTTTAATTAATGGGTATTATTACTGGGAGATCCTAATCTACTATGTAATGATTAAAGTAAGGAAGAGGTACTTTCACTGAATTATGTTTTACTTTATCCCTGCATAATTTAATTATGTGTAGTATTATTAGCAGATCACAATCTACAAATACGGTTAAAGTAAGAAAGAGGCATTAACATTGAATTATGTTTTCTTTAATTATGGCATGAGTGTAAATTATGGTATAATGATAATGTAATAACAATAATTAGGGGAGAAGAGGCATGAATCCTGGGAGATGTTTTGTTTTATTCTTGTATGCATTGAATTTATTGATGAATGATGGATTGATAGCTAGACTACTAATTTGTGAGTTAATGTTGTTGATGTGTTGTTAATTTGGAACTAGATTACTTTTGCGCTACAAATTATAGTCGATGGGTGGTGGACGTAACCAATATTACAATTGCGCCCTTAAAATTATTAATTCCTAAATGATTACACTTAGATTACTTGTGTGCATTGTAATGATGTTGTTTATTTCTAATTCAGTAATCAGAACACGTGCAGGCCTAGAATTAATGTGGAAGCATGATTTAATTTAGTAATTAGATTATTCGCGTGCCTTGAAGTAAAGTAGATGTTTGATATTGCACCCTGAAATTAAAATAAAGTTGATTAATGTGTGCATGAATAAATCAATGTGTGGATGGTTATGTAATTATTTTACTCTAGCACCATAAAATTATATCAATTTTAAGATTGATTGAGTTATTAGACTTCCTTGTGCCTTGGATTAACGTTGATGTGTAAATGATTGAGTATTTAGTCTCCTTTGCACCTTGAATCTGAAGTTAATTTTGTTATGATGAGTCATGTAGATAGTTGTTGTATGATCGATTGATTACTCGAATTTGTTGCACCGTGAAATAAATCGATAGTTTACTCTGGCGCAATGATTATTTATTGATTGATGAATGATTAAGTTGTTAGTCCACTTGCGCCATGATTTTAATAAGTGATGTATGACTAGTTAAGTAATTAGACTCCTTTCACACATTGAAATTATGATGTAATGTATGATTGTTTAGATATTGGACTTCTTGCATGAACGGAATTTAATTTCATGAATGATGGTTTTAGATATTAGTCTTCTTGCATGAAATGAAATTTATTATGAAGGATGATTGCATTTTGTGATTGGGATTTGTATCACGAATATAACTGATAATTTCTCTTGCGCCTTGGATTTAATGTGATATATGATGAGTTATGTGAATGATTACTCAAGCACCATGTTTAATTGTGGATCAGGATTGATGGATTGATGAAATGGATTATCGTTGATGTTGTTGATTTAGCATACTAGGTTGGAATTGATTGTGTTAGTGGGATGCATAAACCTCCTTGTTCCTCATAACAGTCTCCAACCCTGAGACCTTAAATGGTTAAAATCAATTGGAACATGGGTTTGAGCATTTATTATGTGTCCCGGAGGTCCTAACCTTGCAGGGTAAGTTGGGCAAGTAGTATCTTTATGTCATCTTGATGTTACCTTTAAGATATCGTTATATTATCTCATGTTTTTTTTTTTTTTTTGAAAAGAGCGGGTAATGGATTTTTCATTAAAGAAAAAAGTGGCAAGGCCACTGATACAGTTATAGAAGAACTAAGATTTTCTTTACTTAAACGATTACACTACCTAGAGGCTATGCCTTCCTACCAGGCGAAGGAAAGAGAAAACTAACTGAATTATTTACTGTGGAGGCTTCTATACAAAACGCCTACTTCGCTTTTGTGGTTTCAGATAAGAATTCCCTGCTATTGAACTATTGAGCAGATTACTTTGGGTCATCCTGCTTGGGCTGGTCCCTTTCAGTCTTCCTTTCCTTGTTCATCTATTTCATTTTTTCTTCCAGCTTACTGACTCTATTTTCGAACACTTGTTTGGGATCTCTAATCTCCTTACGTAACTTCCCAAGCTCCTCTGTTAACCCAAATTTAGTTGTGGTTATATCGGATTCGAGCATTTCCAAGCGCCTTCCAGCATCAATATCTAAGTTTTGGAGAAAATCCAGTTGATGATGCAGCATATTCTTGAGGCGTTACAGGTCTTCGTCTAGTGCCTTCAACCTTTTTTCAGTGGTGCATTTGTTGCCTGAGTTGGACACCATCTTCTTCTCCTTCCTTGATGCTCCTGGACTACTACAATTGTGCACACTCTTCTCTCTAGCTCTACTTGACTGTCTCTCTTGTCTTTGTAAGCCGTGGGAATGAGGAGGTCCTTCCTCGATTCCCTTTTTATCTACAACATCTTCCAGGTTTGGCTCCCCTAAGTGATTCGTGCGATCTGGAATGATGGATTTCCCTGAGAGTTCAACATCCAAATGATGTTTACGTCCCTCAATTTTGACAATTGCTTTGTCTTTACCCACCTTGGTTTCTCCCCTATGTCTTGTCTCTTGTGCTTTGTGGCCTTTCCAGCTCGTGCCCCTTTTAACTACTGATCTTTTCCCCCAACTCTCAAGGCAGATCCATTCTAGTTGTGATTCCATTTATTTGTAAGGTTCAAATATGAGAGTTGGCTCCTTTGTTGGCCTCTGTGTCTGCTGACGCGTTCAGTCTCCGGAGGACATGGTAAAGCTTGTAAGTACAGAGACTTCCAAGAAGGAGCCGGATTTTCTCTAGAAGGTGATGGATTTTTGCATTTTTGACTCTGTTACGAAGGATTAAGGCTTGGATTACTAACTTGGAGACCCCTGTTATCACCAGATCTTGGACATTGTGGTTAATTGCTTGAGTTAGTCCTTTCCAGAGGGCCAGTCCTTCTACTATGTTGTTGGATTCTATTCTAATTCCCCAGACAAAGTTGAGTTTTGGGTGACCTGTTGGGCTTTCCAGGACTCCTCCACCCCCATCCGGGCCTGGGTTTCCTTTGGAGGCCCTGTAAAAGAAAAAAATATGCTTGTTTTGATTTCTCTTCCAATCGTCAAAGTCTTGCTTCTCCTTCCGTATTTCCTAGATTTCCTGGTGAAGGTTGCTGCCTATTTTCTGTTGTTGATCTTTGAGTTTAAAGTGGTTAATCCACTGTTCCTCTTCTGGATCTAGGGGTTCTGAGTTTTTAAATTTGTAGAAGTAGTGGGTTGAATCCCCAAACAAGGCCTTTATATTGGTTGCAACATGATTTGGATTGTTTTTGGTCTCCCTAAAAATTCTGTTGTTTTTCTCGAGCCAAATCTTCCAGAGTATAAATTTAGGGAGAGTTCTCCAAAGGGTGGAGATTTGGCCTTTTTTTGTTGTATGGAAGGGACAGAAGGAATTCCAGTTTTGGAGTAGGATGTTGGCTTCTTGTGGGAGCTCGAGGGTGAAACCTAGGGCCAACTGCCAGACTTCCTTGGAGTAGACACAGTTTAGGAGCAGATGGTCTGTGGTTTCCTTTTCTTGAAGGCAGAGGGGACACCTATGAGGACCTTCCCATCCTCTTTGTCTTAAGTTTTCTCCAGTGAGGATACCTCTATGAACCATGGTCCAAACAAACATGTCTATCTTTGGGATAGATTTGGTTGTCCAGATTGATTTCATAATTGTTGGATCTAGGGGAACGTTTGGGATAGAGACTATGTGTAAATTCCAGACCGTGTTCCCCAACCTCTCTTGTCTTTGTTCCTTTATTTTAGGGGGGATTTCCCTTGTAGGCAGAACTTCAGAGTGTTCCAATCCTCTTCTAAGTTTGGAGGTATGTTAGCCATTCCCCAATTTTTCCAGGCTTTTGGTTCATCATTTCCCCAAACTGAAATATCCCACAAACTATTTAAATTCTGAGTTTTCATCCACACTTTGAGTTGATTTAAATCTTGTCTCGGGCCTAGAGGAGGGTCTCCCATTATTGAGTCTTCCCAAACGTTGATCTATTTTCCATTTCCTGGTATCCAGGTAAGATGGGGGCTAAAGTGTTTCAAAGCCTTCTGACACAGAGAGAAGATTGGGGATCCTTTCTCCACCATTGTTGGGTGATCTAGGCACTTTTTCCTTGGACCTCGAAAGTACTTCCTCCAAAGCGCATTTTTAGTCCAGGAAGGGGTCCCTGTGATTAGATTCCAAAGTATCTTTACTCCTAAAGCTAGATTTTGTGCATGGATGTTTTTAAACGGGAGGCCTCCTTCTAAGACGGGCTTGGAGATTTTTTCCCAGCTTATTAGGTGCAGTTTTTTCCCTGTTTTCTTTCCTCCTTCCCAAAGAAATCTTCTGAACAGAGTTTCAATTTTCTGGATTGTCGAAACAGGGGCAAGGAACAAGGAGCTTTGATAGATAGGAATTCTTGCTAGAACTTATTTGATTAGGACCACTTTGCCTGCAAGATTTAGCCAGCTTGTTCCCTAGGAGTTTATTTTGTTTTTTAACTTGTCTATCAGCAAGGTCTAGTGTGAAGCCTTTGTCTTGGATTTGAAGATTGGGACTCCCAGGTATTTAAAATCCTCCCAGTTGGTGCAACCTTCCATTCCCAGAATTCTTGAGATGTCTAGCATTTCCCTTGGAGTGATGTTCCATCCAAAGATATTGCTTTTAATCAGTCTTATGGAACTACCAGAGATTTATGTGTAGGCATCTAATTCATTTTTTAATTTTCTTGTTGTTTGCAAATTCGCCCCTCCCATTAGCAGCATGTCGTACGCAAACTAGGCATGATTTACGTCCTTTACCCCATAGGATATCCTCAGGCCTAGTAGGTTTTTATGCGTCTGGCAGTGGTCTAATTGGAAGCTTAGCACTGAGGCCTAAATGGAATAAAGAAGAGAAGAGAGGGGGCAACCTTTCCTGAGTCCTATGGAGGCTTGAAAGAACTTAGTGGTCCTTCCATTCACTAGTGGTTCTATCCATGGGGAGCCAATGCAAGTTTTTATCCAATTTATAAATGCTTGGGCAAATCCAAAATTTTCCATGACTCTGAACATGAAGTTATGTATAACTCGGTCAAATGCATTAGCAATATCAATCTTTATAATCATACCTTTTTATTTCCTTCGAATGCTTGAGTGTAGAGATTCTTGAACTAGGATGATATTGTCCACTATATGCTTGCCTTTTATAAACCCTCCTTGGTTTTCAGGGATGATTGCCGGGAGAATTTGTTTTATTTTGGTAGCTATTACTTTTGTGAGGATTTTGTAACTTGTGTTACAAAGGAAGATTGGTCGGAATCTACCAAAATTGACTGCTCCTTTTTCTTTTGGGATAAGAGCAAGGAAAGACGAATTTGTTCCTCCTCCTAACTTGCTGCATATTTGGGATTTCCGAATCAGTTTCGTAAGGTATGATTTGATTATATCCCAACTATATTGAAAGAATCTGGCTCTGAAACTGTCTAGGCCTGGGGCTTTGACTGGGTCCATTTGGTCAAGTGCCTCTTTTATTTCTTGTTGGGTTACTGCCTTTGTTAAAATCTTGTTGACATCATCATTGATGAGGGAAGGGACGAGTGAGAGGGGATAAGCATTAGATTCAATTACAAACCGTTGAGTTTCTGTGTATAGAGATTCGAAATCATCTGCTGCAACTACTTTTATACTTTCAAGATCTGTTATTTTTTGGTCTTGAACCTGAATTTCCATGACTTTCTTGTACTGCTTCCTTGCCTCAGCTTGTTTGTGAAAGTAGCTAGTGTTTTAATCTCCTGCTTCCAACCATAGGATTCTTGATTTCTGTCTCCAGTAATTTTCCTCCTCTCGGTAGGCTTTGTACCAATTTCTTTGGAGTTGGTCTTCTTGGTGCAAAATTTCTTGGATGATTTCCTTATTTTCCATTTCTAGCTAATGGTTCCCTAGTTGCTTTTGGGCTCCCTCGTGATTTTCTATTGGGTTTGAACAGGTTTTTAGCCAATATTTTAATGCTTCCTTTAGTCTCTTGAGTTTGTCTTCCCAAACAAAGAAGGTTGAGCCTCTTACTGTGTCATTCCAAATTTTGGTAACCAGCTTCTGGTAGCCTTCATCATGGATCTAGGTTGGATTGAATCTGAAATGGATTGGTCCTAGATTCTTGTCAGGAGAGAACTATAAGAAGATTGGTTTGTGGTCTGAAACATTGTGTGGGAGGATTGAAAGGGAGGGTGTGAGGCTAAGAAGTAATAAGGAGCTTTGGACTAAGAACCTGTCCAATCTAGTAGCAATGTGCCCTGGGCCTACCCTCTTGTTTGACCACGTGTATTTACCTTTTGTTGGTTTGATGTCTTCCATCTCCCAATCGGACATGATATCTTCTACCCATTCTCTTGTTAGGTCTCTCACAATGGAGCCACATTTTTTCTCGGTTAGATCTAGGGTCACATTTAGATCCCCTCCGATAATGATATTGTCTAGATCCTTTTGTTGCAGATAATATTTTAGAGAATCCCAACAAATTATTTTCTCCTCTAATAGAACTGGCACATAAAGATTGAAGAGACTTACCTGTTTGTATGTTTCTCTATGAAGGAGGCTGGTGTAGATCTAGTATGTTCTTTCTTCAAAATTGACTAGGTCAAACTTCATAGTGTTCCAGAGGGTGCCAATACCTCCTGAGGCTCCTCTTGCGCTTTCAGCTATTCCTTGGCTTATTTTCCATATTTTTTTTGTTGTTTTTAGGAAGTCTTGCTCTTCCATCTTGGTCTCCTGGAGTAGTAGGATATCATACTTAGAGGTTTTTATGATATATTTTAGTGCATCTTCCTTCAATTTGATGTCGAACCCCCTACAATTCTAGGATGCTAGTTTCATGATTTACCTGGGGGGGATGCGTGGGCTCCTTGAAGATCCTTGGAATGCTTCCTTGTCTGTCTTACACTGATTAGTTGTGTGATTTTTGGTTGCGAGCCATTCAGGATGTATTTATATGTTTCTTTAACTATTTCTTCATTTTTTTATTTTCTTCCTCTTCCTGCTTTTTTGGGGGTGACCAAGGTGTCACTTGCCTCTTCGTATTCACTTTCTGAGGAGACCTATCCTTCCTCTATGTCTGTATCCACGTCCTTTCCTTCTCCTGTCTTGGATTTCTCTTCTTCTATCTCTGGGGCCGATATCTCTTTGGTTTCTAGATTTGATTTCCCTTGTGGTTCTTTAACTGGTTGGCCTTCCTTAGGGGCTTCTCCTGTCATGTTCCTGCTTGATTTTGATACAACATTCTAATACTCTTTTATGTCCTTACTTCTGGTTGTTTTCCTTGTTTTGTGGGCTATGCGGGGATTATCTTATCATTCCTTGGTCCTTTTTCTCTCGATGAAGCTTTCCCTTTCCTTGGTTGTTGCCACCCTTCTCCATTTTCTTTCTCCTTGATTGGGATTTTAGGGAAGTTTCATTGGAAGTGGCCATATTCATGGCATCCTCTGCATTTGAAAGGTAATTGTTCATAATCTAGCTTCTGAAATTGATTCCATTCTCCAACCTTTAATTTGATTGCTTCTGGAAGGCCCACCTCTAGGTCCACTTCGACACAAATGCGTGCTCAGGAGTAATGATCTTTGGGATCCTCTCTATCAATATATTGACCTAGTCCACTCTCGATTTCTTGTAGCGAAGAGGGATTCCAGAAGTGAAGAGGGATATTGGGGAGTCTGACCCAGACGGGGATGCCCTTGGGTACTTCGACCACTGGGTCAAAGCTTGGTGTCCAATGATTCAGGTATAGACCTTGTGTGCCCATGAAGTACGACCCATTTCTGAAGATGAGGTCTCTATCTTCCTGGGAGATGAATTCGAAGATGAAGAATCCTCTTCCCACCGCATAGCAAGTTACACTGCTCTTGATTAGCAGTCTCCAGTTTCTTTGGATCCAGTTATCAGTGGTTCAGACTAACGACCAAATCCCCATAAACTGTCTGACCAGTCCTCAGTCTGACAGTGAGATTGCTACATGCATTAGGTGATCTGGGGGTAGGTCAATTTTGGGGATCAAATCGAGCTTCTTGACGAAGCTTGGTAATTTTGCAAGGGGGAGCTTCTTTCCTTGGGAGGCTAGGAGCTTGCGGAAGGAGGTGGCAGGAGAAGGAGGGGGCAACGGCTCCCCTCCTCCGGGGGCTACCATAGCAGCAGCATGGGAACTTCAACAGTGAAAACCCTAGGCGGTTCTCAACAGCAAGATCTCACTTGCTGAAAGTATTTATTATCTCATGTTATCCCTATGTTATCTAATAATTATCTTGATGTAATGAGTTGGGAGAATAAAATTTGATGATTCCAGTTGATCGTGATGATTTGATCTTGCGTCGCCATTCATGATGCTTGTAGATTATGTGTCATTATTTAAATGTGATGTTGTGTTGAAATTGTGTCATTACAAATTACGTTGATGTGTCGGCTACAATATTAGTTGATTACAATGATGAGATGTTGGTAATTCTTTTCTTATTGATGTCGTTGGTTATGTGTTATGATTTATGTGTTGATGTTAATTTCATAATGCAAAAAAAAAAAAAAAAAATCTTACCTTTTATGCTTCTCTTTCCTAGTCATAATGGAGGGGTCATTACAGCTCCAGTCAAAGTATTTTTTCTTTCTCTTTTAACAAACATAGAAATGGAAACTAGTAAAGTAAAGGAATAAAAATCAATCTGAATGTCTAAACCAGGCTTGGATGTTTTGGGCATTTTATTGAGAAGTTTAAGGAATCCTTGATTGAAATATTTGATTCTTTCTTCGGGACCCATTCTAATTTTTGATAATTCCACTAATAAAATAGATGAAGATTTATCATCCCCAAATTTTGAAAGTGTGTGGGAAAAGTATACATACAACATCTTCATGCTCAATGCTTCTCAGGTTAACAACTATCATAAATTTGTTGATATGATTATCAAGAGTTTCTCTTGATTCGAGATTAAATTTTGGTAACCATTTATCTAGAGTTTTAGGTAAATCATGTTGATTTACAGGAACATTGACTTCTCTGAGATTTCTCCAAGGCGTTCTCGGTACTCCAGCCATAGTATTTGGTTGACGAGGAGGTGATTGAAGAGGTGATGGAATAGGATATGTATGTAGAGAAGGATTTGAGAAATGATTATTACCAACAGTTTTAATTATGGTTTTTTTTATTTGGTTAGGAACTTGAAATTGAATAGGTTCAATACCTAACCTCTATCTTTGTTCTCTTGTAAGAACACCTAATTATTGAATGACAGAACCTATAGAATAATAATATCCTTGAGAAGTTTCTCCTTGATTTGTAATTTCTTCTATTCGTTGTTTTATTTATTGAAATTCTGGAGAACTAAGAAAACTGGAAGAAAAATCACTTACAATTCTACTAATTGGGGATTCAGATTGTGTAGTAACAAAAGATATTGTGGGAGAAGTTGATCTACTTGAATTCTCTTTGGTTTTTTTGATTTCTTTTGCCATTCATTATCATATGGACCTCCTTCTAGCTCCAAAATGTTGATGGCCAATTATGACCATATTCAACATTGAGTAAATCGCTCAGTCAAGATCCCAATTAGATCTTTATCCATTGTAAGTGGTGATTCTGACTGGTTTAGGTCCAGTTACCTAAAACTGTCTAATCTATTAAATTCAAAATATATACACCTTTTAATCAATCGAATCTAAAATATCGATATATACATATCTTAAACTATATACAACAAAGGAATTAATTCTAATTGACATAAAAGTTACCACTATGAAAGATGATTTGTTTTCTTTTGAAAAGTATGTATAGTGAAAGTAAAAGAGATTAACTAAAATAGAATAAAACTAAAAAGAAAAATATAAACATTGGGCCCAATTATAAATAGTATATGAATCTAAGTGAAATAAACAATGTTCTAAAGATATAGATCTTCAAAACAAATATTTAATTAAATCAACTGAAAATGAATTATTAAACCTGATTGAATAATTAACATAGACTTATAATCTTAATAGTAATTCATATACATGTTAACTACTTAAATAATGTGTTAAATAAAAGTGTAATCGATTTGATTTATCAATAGCAATTAACTAAACCAACCTATAATATCATCAACACATAATCCAAATAAAACTTTGATTTCAAAAAAATAAACAATTTGAATATCAGTGATAGTACCAAATATCGATTGATTGTATTGTTATTCAAAGTAATAAAGAGATTCATAATAATGTATCAAAACCGAAACTTGTACAACATTGTATAATCTTTGTTTTCTTTCCAAAAAAACTGAACACTCCCCCCATTTGTGTTTTCCTTCATTGTTTTATATTGAAGGAATTCAAAATGGAAAGTAACTTCCATAACTATAAACAATTATCCATTTAGAATGGGAAAATAACAAAAATGTTTAATTCCCCAAACTAAATTAACTAATTATAAAAATAAAAACTACTAATCGATCAATGTCTAGAAACTAATTTTCTCATTTCCCGCATTTTCCAGGACATTATTTTTACACCTGTAAAAACAAAAGAAAAGAAAAACAAAACTTAATAAAAAAAATATAAAAACAAAAATTAGAGTTCCTATGGAATTTGAAATTCTGTAGCTACTATTTTATTAACTAAAATTAATGTAAATACAAAGTAAACTAAAAAAATGCTAAAATCATACCAATAACCAAAATATTTAAAACTGAGTATTACTAGGAACTGTCTTGAAATCTGACTTAATGAAAACATTAACTCCTGGAGAGTTAATGTTAACTACATCTTTCTTTTTATCTTCTTTTTTGGACCCTAAAACTTGTCTTATTTGGCTATCGATCAAAGATCTATTTTTTGATCTAAGGATTTGATTTTCTAATTCCAAATAAATTATATTATCCTATAACACTGGAACGATTGAATGATATTTACCCTTCTAGAAGGAAACCTCTAAATTGGGATCAGTTTTAGTTATTTCCTATTCTTTTTCTTTAGCAGGATTTTCAATTGGTTCCTGTGAAGAAACATGGTGTGGGGAAGAGACTTTCTGATTCATAACTAACTCTTCATCATCAACCTGTATAAGAGAACTAGCTTTCAAGGTTTTCCTAGACTTATTTCTGAACATTCTTGAATTTTTTCTTCCTTGCCTCCTGTTCATAAAATCAACAAGATTAATAGAATCATCATTATTTTGTGGTAATAGGTGGGTCACATTAAAATGATAGTGAGGAAACTATGATTTGCTTGGAAGATTCAGAAGAAGACTAAGGTGCTTCATAGAAAACAGACGATTCAAGGCTAAGGTTAAACCTGACAACTTGACTGTGAGCAACCCTCGCAGTGTTTTACTGAGGAGAAGAAGCATGAGGGTAAGGCAGAATGAAATATTCTACAATATTTTGGGTTTCCTCAAAAAAATATTAAACTATGAACCTGCTTCATAATTAACCTGAATGTGATTTATTTTCACAAATGTTTTCCAAGAATCACCATTTTGTTCTAACTGAAATTCGATCAAAATTTTCACTAAACCGCGATGAAAGACATTTATTTCTAAACTGAGACTCTTTCTCTAATAGAAATGTGCCATTTTAGATAGGATTTTAAGCAATAACGTAGGCATGTTCAACTCATAATCCATGAAGACCATTAAAATACCAGAGTGATAAATAAAGAAAAGGCTATATTTTCCCTCACAAGTGATAAACCCCTTAATAACTATTAACAAAAAAATGTCATTTGTCTTTAATTGAGGATATGGGCATACCTTTATAATCGTATTTTCATTCGAGAGAAACTAGAATTTCATACAAAGGAATATCCTTCAACCTTTTTGTTTTAGACCAACATTCTCCTTTTAATGGCAATTTAGTAGCTTTGGCTATTACTTCTTCATCTAGTTGTAATGCTATATCCCTAATTTTGGTGCATTCACCATTAAAATTTCGAGTGAAAACTTTGGTGACCTGCGTGTTATGACCATTAAACATGCACATAAATTTAACCATCCATCCTTCTCAAAAGTTGAAAAATAATCTTCCTGGGCTTCAATAAGCTCGACAACGAGTTCTACTCTAGAAATCATTCCCATAATAACAACACTTTACCACACTATAGTTCATAAAACCCTCATTAATAGACCCTCACTTGCAAATGAATAAAAAAGAGTTTCAATTCTTGGAGAAAAACCTTATTTCGAGGAAGACACAACATAGGTGATAACTCATGAATACAGAGAGATAGTTGAATGCTATATGTGGGCGTGAATCTGTCAACTTCGGGAAAGGAATATTGTTCATATTCGGGTTGAAAGGACCCTTAATAAATGTTCCATTAACTTCATTTCAATTTATGATGATTGTATCAAGCCTAATGTACCACAACAAGATCTTAAACAGTTGTTTGTAGATCTTGAATATCAAAGTTATGACAAACTAAGTAGGATTTTAATATATTATGATCAATCATGGTTTAGGGCATTGGTTTTAAAATCAACAATAAATAATTAAAAATTGTATCTTGTCAAATATTGTAGCTCTTTGAAATGAGAAGAAATCATAAGGAATAAAAACATTTGAAAACTAATATTTTAATCAAAACCTTTATCATCCAAAACAAAAAATATCATTAATGATTGAATGAAAATCAAATAAGTTAGGAGTATGTCCAAAATCATCAAAACTGAAAACATTATTTAAGTAAAATAAATTTTCATTTTTCAAAAATGAAAATTTGGGAGGTTGTTTTCTTCTACAAAAACTCGCGACATACTGTTGAAACCAGCTATTTCTGTATATAAGACAAATAAAAATATATCATATCACAATAAATAAGAGAATTTATGAACTGTAGATAAATTATATTTATGACTACTTTGTAAAAGATAAGAAAATAAAATAGTACTAGTACTCTTTAACTCTATCTCATTGGAGGGAATAAGGAACATTTATTAATCTTATGACTGGGAAAGGAAACTTTTGATTTGAATAATAAGTAAAGCCTCATCACTATGTCAGAATTGAAAAGTTTAACTCATTGTACCTAGTATTGCTTCACTGCCAGCAGGCCTATTCGGTACCCCAATGAAGTTATCTTAATGTCATAGAAGCCTTTACCCACTTCCAACAGGCATGTTCAGTACCCCGACGAGTTAACATATATTTCTCACATCCTCATTTTTCTTATTTAAAATTTCAACTTTTGTCTTTAATTAATGACTTATTGATTTCATTTGATCAATTTCAAGAATACAGGAGGGGTGATATAGAGATTTGTTTATTTATTTATGAATCACGAAATGAGAACTAAACTGTTCATCTTATGATGTGTTATTTCCCAATCAATTACTTTATTTTAAGGGACATAATACTACTTCAAAGAGAATTTGTTGAAGAGGATTTTCCTTGTTCTTAATTCTTTATAAATATAAACTAGTCATAAAATCTATCCTTTGATTTTTCTTAAAAAACTTTTCTTATTTCAAACAATCTAAATTATCTTCTCTCTGTACCAAAAATAATTTCAAAGACCATTGATTAACAGATGTATCCAATTTTTATATTATATCAACAACAAAAAATAATATAAAACAAAATGAAAGAAAGAAGATGGAAATAGTCGAAAATATTTACAAAATAAATTTCACAACTGTTTTACAAGGATTGATGAATCTTTTTAGGAATTTTTTTTTTTGAAAATTAACCCATTTACAAGAAAAGACTCTTCTATGCCTTCAAGAGTTTTCAAAATAAAAGTAGATGGACCAATTTTCTAAGCAACCCGAAAAGGACCTAACCACAACTTTTGAAACTTCGAATGTTTACCTTTTTCTTCATGGGATTTGTCCCATTTGTAAAGTAATTAGTGGTTGTAAGAATACACCTATGTTTCTTGGGGGAATTAGGATAAATTTCACCAATAATATCGATTCCCCATTCTTCAAATGGGTGTTCAACACTGACTGGCAACAGAGGTAGTGTTGATTTATTTTCTCGTCCAACTGAAGTTTGACAACTTTTACATTTTCGAACATATAAATGAGAATCCTTAAATAACGTTGGCAAATAATAACCTACACATAAAATTTTGTGTGCAATTGTATCACCTCCAAAATGACCACCTGCAGGTGTATCATGCAAGTCAAATAAAACTTTATCAACTTCTTGTTTTTCTAAACACTGAAGTAATATTGAATCATAATTTTTTCTAAAAAGAACGTTATTAATAAGACGATATTGTATGGATTTTATTCTTAAATCACATTTCTTTTTGAAGTCCAAATGAGAAGGTGCAGTTCCATTATTAAGATAATAAACTAAATCTGAATACTGTGAACCAGGAATATCCGGAGTAACACATACATGTTGTATATCTTCAATAATATTTAACTTATCCACATTTTTAGATGTAGTAACTATGGTTTCAGTTAATAACATGCATATACCTTGACCTCAAATGATATTTGCAAGTTTTATCTCTAAATTATATTCTTGTAACGTTGTTATCCAATTTTCTCTCTTTTCCCCTAAGTCTTTCTGAATGAGTAGACTTCTGACTGAGGGATGTGGAACTATTACCTTGGTATGCGATTTGATAAGGAAACATCTGAAATGTTTAATGGATTTGAAAACTGCATAATCTTACTTTTCAACATCAGTAGAATTTAATTATGCTCCCTGCAATGCTAAACTTTCGAAAGAAATGGGTACTTCTATGTTTTGATTATTATTTTTTTTATAATATAGATGCATATTATTTTTCAGATGCAAAAGTATAAATAGAAAATTCTTTATTATAGTTAGAAGAGAGTGAAGAAGGTGCATGAATGATAGCTTTCTTTATAGAATTGAAAGCATATTTTTCAATTGTATTCCATTTGAATAATGTGTCTTTTCTTATCATACATTGTAAGGGTAAGACTGTTTCTTAGGATTTAAAGAAATTCCATACTTTCGACATCATTCGAAAACTTGTTTAAGATGAGAAATATGATCTAAATGATTCTTAGAATAAATTGTAATATTGTCTAGATAAACAACAACATATTTATTGATTAAACCATGAAAAACAATATCCATAGCTCGTTGGAAAGTTGTGCCTGCAATATTTAAACCAAAAGGCATTTTTTTATAGGCATTAATTCCCCATTTAGTTCTGAAAGTGGTTTTGAGTTTATCATTAGGGTGAACTAATACTTGATTATACTCGGAAAATCTGTCTAAAAATGATATCATTTCAGAACCTAAGACTAATTGAAGAATTTTCTCCATAGGAGGTAATGAAAAAATATCTTTTTCAGAAGTTGTGTTTAAGTTTTTTAAATCTATACATATTCAAATGTCTCTGTTATTTTTCCTTATAGGAACATAATTTGATACCCACTTGGAATGTCTTACTGGAAAAAATATATTTTCTTTAAGAAACTTGTTAAGTTCATTTTTAATCTAGGTTTCAAGGTTAGGATGAATTTTCCTTAACTTTTGTTGAACTGGTTTTTCTTCTAAAAGTATAGGAATGGTGTGTTGAATTACATATGTATCAAAAGTTTTCAGGTCACCATATGACCATGTGAAATCATCCTTGTATTGCTTAAGAATCTTTATGAAATTTTTTTATTTCAAAAGGAGAAAAACCTAATCCAATATTGACATTTTGAGGAATTTCATATGTTCCTAGATTAATTAATTCTATACTCATAGTAGAACTTTGTGTTTTAAAATTTGTGGGTTTTTAAAATCTATCTTTTAAATCATAAATATCTTCTAACTTTACACATATTTAGGAACAATATTTTCATATTTAATTTTATCCTCCAGAGAAGATTTATTCCACTCAAGATTGTGTGATTCTTCGTCATGATATCACCTTCATATGTTCCTTCTAAAGAAAGAAAATTAATTATATCAGCATCGTCATTAAAGACTCACCAATTTGTTATGTTATCTAAAATAGAAGGTCAAAAAATTAACTCAACAGAGAACCTATCTAGAGAAAAATATTCAGGGGGAATAAGTCTAGAAGCCACATTTTCCAACAAATCTACACTAGCATTTTGCATTCTAGATATAGAAACAATATTAAATGCAGAAAATTTTGTACTGAGACCTTGAGCTAATTTCTTATAATGTTTCAAATGACTAGAAATACAATGAATTTGATTTTTTACATGTTTAACAACGATTTCTGAATCACCTAAGACCAAGATGTCTAGCACATTCATGTTGATTTCTTTCTTTAGACCTTGCATTAATTCCTCATACTCTGTGGTATTATTATTAAGATGGAATTTCAATCTTCATGTTAACATAGTTTTTATGCCATCAAGACTGCTTAAAATGAAACCTACACCAGCACCATCATTAGATTTAGATCCATCAAAATAAAGTTTCCAAAATGGATAATTTATAGAATTATTAAAAAAATCAATACAATGAGAAAAATCAGTTTGACAAAAAAATTTAATTTCTGAACTTTAAGCCGTAGGTTTGAAAGGTGAAACATGCACATTAAAATTTCCAAAATAAGAATCAATATATAGAATAATTACCAACAATGTTATTAGTAAAAGATACATGTTCATTTTCTACATCTAAATTTGTCACATTATGTTTCATATGTTTTTCTCTGTTGACACGGATCTGATTAGGTTTCTGATTATATGGAAGCCAAAGATGAGACCAATCAATTGAGAAATATCCATAAAGTTTTTTAGACCAATCTCGACTTAAAACTAATCAATACGCATATGGAATATCATCAACAAGAATACCTATTATTTGAAAACATTTAGAATTAGATGATAATCTGATTAATACATCCTTCAATTCTCCCAAAACTTTAGCCCTTTTTCTATCTAATTGAACAATTTGAATAGTTGATTTATGTAGTTTTGTATTAATATGAAGACAAACATAATAAGGCATTATATTTGAAGATGCACCTGAATCAACCATTTTTATTAAAAATTTCAAAAGTGAGAAGAGATGAAGGAGTATGTGACCTTGATCTATCACTTATAATAATTGAACCAGTATCTACTTCAGAAGATAAATTTTGAGTTGTCGAAACTTTTTCTTTATTTTTTACTGTAGTAGGCAATGAACTTGTTTTCTCAGAGACCCCTAAAGCCTTTAATAAACTATTCTTTTGAGATTTTAGTTTTCTTAATTCCTAAAGGGAAATGTTTTCTTTGGTCTTTTTCATGTCTTCTATAATAGCATAATCATTTTTTTCAGGAAAAACTATACTCTTTGATACTGACTTGTTTTCTACAGGTTGTGAATTTGATGTTGTATCAATTTCATAATTTGAGGATGTACTTTTACTTCGGGTCTTAGCAGTGAGAGATTATTCTGTATCATCTTCATAAAAAAATTCATTAATATCCCAAAATGCATTAGTATCTTTAACTTCTACATTGTCCTCTCCTTCTTCCTCATCAGTATTAACTCCTTTTGGATGTTGTCTCATTCCACATCAAAATCCATGTTTCATGTCATTTCTGCAGTTTACACATCATCCCAGAAGTGGTCAATTGTCTACAGTCAAGTCAGTGTACAAGTGGTTTCTAGGAGAAATGACCAACGGTCGATGAGTTGATGATTGGGCATCAGCTAAATTAGTTAGTAGTTTTCATTCACCAGACCAAATTCATCGAGGATTTGGTTGAAGTTTCTAAGTGTTGGAAATTCACCAAGAGAAAAAGCGAATATTTGATGGTCAGGTTGGTTGAATTAGAAAATAGTTTGGTTCGACCAAAATAAATCTCTGAAATTCGATGGTGGATGGTCAAGCACTGGCATAGTTGGACAATGTTGTTCGATCGACAGTTGAGATCATTGTTCAATGGGAGATCAACGGTCCAAATTCTTCAGGAGTTTATTAAAAAATATTCTAAGTGTTGGAGTTGGACAAGGGAAAACATCGACGATTGACGGTCAGGTCAACTGGATTTGGAAAAGTATTTTCAGTCATCAATGAAAATCATCAATAGTCGATTAATCGATCATCACACATCGGTTGACTCGAAAAAGTGTTTTAATCATGAAAGATAAATTATCGATGGTCGATGAGCTGACGATTGGGAATCCACCAATTCAACAGGTCATTCAAGAGAAACGGTTGATGGCCAATGAAGGAAAGAGGGTGATGACATCTCATGCCATGTCAACATCCACATGTCATGCCACGCCAAATCCATGTAGCATGCCACATCATCCAAGTTGACACCTCGAGATGACGTATCATACCAAATCAACATCTACATTTCATGTCATGTCAGTAGTTTACACATCATCCAAGAAGTGGTTGATGGTTGATAGTCAAGTCGATGTACAAGTGGTTTCCAAGAGAAATGACCAACGGTTGATGAGTTGATGGTCAGGCATCAACTGAAGTAGTTAGGAGTTTTCATTCTCCAATGAAAATCACTGACACTCAATGACCAATAGTCGGGTCGACCAGTTTAGCATTGTGTTTCAAATTAGTTCTCAAGGGAATGGGTCGATGGATGACGGTCAAGTTGGTAGGTTGGGAAAGTGTTGTGTGCACCAAAATAAGAATTTTGATTTCGGGCGACCAGTAGAGTCAGATCAATGGCTCATATTTCACCAAATATGAGATTGACATTTTAGATTTAAGAGTTTTTAACACTGTAAATAAGTCAAATTTATATGAAATTTTCCAATTTTTTGGGGTTTTTGAAGGTCACAGACTTGCAGGGAATTTTTGAGGGCCTAAACAATGTTTTTAGGAGCTATAATTTTTGAGACTATAAGTGTCGTATAAACCACATAGAGTCTCTATAGATTAAATAAAATAGTTCGAGAAGATCTTCCCAACGAGCTAATATGTTTGCAAAATAGAGCTCATATGAGAAACTTATAGCCAAAATAATAAGGGTAAAATTTAACCACCGGATTGATTTTAGAGGGCATAAATCCTTGCTCAAAAGTCCATTCTAGGAATAGGAGAAATATATGGAAATAATATGATCCATAGAAGATAGACACAGAGCCATATTTGGAATGCAGGTATGCAAAAATGTGTTGAAAGAGAAAGAAGACACCTATAGCATACATGGATAAATTGGGTAAAACAGTCAAAACTTCTTCAGACCATAAATTTCAACTCGGATCTCATATTTGAGTAGATGAATAGTCTTTAGAAAGGTATTGAGAAGAAAAAGAGACATTTCTACCCATAATTTGTACTTGGGAGATAAAATTTCTCAGAAAATGATAAAATAGTTTTCCTTAGCAGTAAAAGAGTGGAAATGGCAACTTGTAAATGTTGTAACTTTTCACTCAGAACTCATAATGAGGCATGAGTATAGTCATTGGAAATATGCTTCAAAGAGGAATGAATATAAGAAATCATATTCTGATTTGGTTCATTTTGTTCATCATAAATTGATGAGAAGAATGACATTTATTCTAATTGATGAAATGGTTTATGCATGTTCTAACAGTAATTATTACATGCACATTTCTTGTAGAATTAAAGGTACATGAAAGAAACTTTGGTTCTTATATGAGGACTAAAAATATGGAAGATTCTCAAGGATCTTAGAGCCATGAGGAAGAGATCATAGGTCTGCATTTCAGCATGGGAAATTTTGAGATAGAATCTAATGGAAGGAGAGAAAGGAGGGAGAATGTAACTATGAGAAGCCTACATAGAGAAGTGTAGAGCTACAGGGCCGATAATGAAATGATTATGAAGTCTCAAGAAGAGATAATTTAGAGCTTGAATATGCTACATAAGAAAGTTAAAAAGGACTCTAGCACCAATCAAGCAGCTAGTGCTAGACAAGTGACAACATATAGATCCCAAAGAAAAAGAGATGATCATGGAAATGATAGGTAGTCAAGAAGCAAGAGAAAGCATCATCATTCCTCAAGGAAGTCCACCAGAATAAATGATGCAAGTTAAGGTCCAAGGATCAACCCATTTGTTTCTCATGTCAGGAGGTAAAGGAGAAGGCCTGAGGAAGACATATTGCAAGGTTAACTCAGGAATATTAAGCCACCAACTTTCAAGGGTGAGCATAGGAAAGGCGAGTAGGACGAGGTGTGGCTATTGGAAATGAAGAAATATTTTTAGTTGCATGATTACCCCTCAAGGGTAGAAGCTAGAATTGAAACCTACCACTTTCAAGGAAAGGAACCCATGTGGTGGGATTAGCTTAATCAATCCAAGAACCTTGATGAGAAGAGGATCTCATGGAGGTAGTTCAAAGTATGTTTCCAAGAGAAATATTTTTTCGATTATTATTATGAAAGAAGCATGAAAGAGTTCTTTGAACTCAAGTTGGGAACTATGACAATGGATGAATATGATAAAAGGTTCCTTGAGTTGTTGAAATATATTGACGTCATAAAGGATGAAAAGGTCAAAATACAAAGGTTTCTAAGTAGGTTACCCTCCTTCTATAGTGACAAGATTCAATATTATAACCCCGATACTTTGGAAGAATCCATAAGGAGAGAAAAGCATATTTATGAGCAAAGCAGAGGAAGGGAAGTTTTCCAAAAATATTGGAATGATAAGATGAAAGGAAGGAAGGATCAATGGCATAAATGTCTTAAGCCACCCTTTTTTAAAAACAATACTGAAGAAAATCAATAAGGTCATTCAACCCAAAATGAGCACAAGACCGCATATTCATTTCGGAAAAGGCCAAGGAAGAAACTTTTACAATGTTGGGGGTGTGAGGGAAATCACTTCTACAAGGTCATCCCTCACAAAGGAGAAAGAATGAGGATTTTCCACAACATTTAGGAAGTTTAAACAATGGAAGAAATGGGAGGGAACATGCCAAGTATTTATGCATCCTCAGACAACAATAAAGAAGAGTACCAATCCCCCATGATTGAAGTGGAAGGTAAGATTGATAACCATCCCATAGTAATTTTAATTGATTCTAGACCTAGCCATAGTTACATAAACTCTAACATTGTTGAAATAATTCACTTGCGAAGGAGTAAGCATAAAAAATATTCGTTATTTCAATTATCCACAGGGGTTAAGAGGAAAATTAATGAGTTGGTTAAATATTTTCCTATAGACATTAATGGACTTAGTACAAAGGTTGATGTGAAGATTATACATTTGGGTTCATATGATTGTATAATTAGCATGGATTGGTTGGAAAAACACCATGCTATCCTAGATTGTTACAACAAGACAATCACATGTCTTGATGAAGAAGGGAATCAAGGAAAGATTCAATGCATTCAAGGAGTTGTAGTTGTTAGAGATATTTCATCTATGCAATTGAAAAAGAGTTTCAGGAAGGGATGCCATATTTTTACAGCCCATATGGGAGAGGAAGCCAATGATAAAGTGTAAATAATTTAACACCATTTATCCTTGAGGGATTTTGAATATGTTTTCAAAAAAATACCAGGACTGGAACCAAAGAGATACATTGATTTCTCTATTGATTTGGTGTTAGGAGCTACCCTAGTGTCCAAGACACCTTATAGAATGGACACACCATAGTTGTAGGAGTTGCAAATGAAAATTAAAGATTTGTTAAAGAAGGGTTATATACCCCCAAGTGTGTCACCTTAGGGAGCCCCAATTATTTTTGTGAAGAAGAAATATGGAACCTTAATTTGTGTATCGATTTCAGGCAACTGAATAAGGTCACCATAAAGAAAAATATCATTTTCCAAGGAGTGATGATTTGTTTGATCAGCTGAAAGGTGAAAGAATATTTTCCAAGATTGACTTGAGATTAGGTTATCATCAAGTGAGGATAAAGGAATAATACATCATAAATACAACATTCATGACAAGGTATGGGCATTCTGAATTCATAGTGTTCCATTTGGGATATCGAATTCCCAAACTATTTTTATGTGCCTGATGAATCGAGTGTTCAGGGAATACTGTAAAAGTTTGTAATTGTGTTTCTAGATGATATACATATACTGTAAGTCATAAGAGGAACATGAAAAACAATTAAGAATGGTGGTGCAATTTTTAAGAGATCATAAATTGTATGCTAAGATAAGCAAGTGCATATTTTTATCAAAAGAAGATTCACTACTTGGGACATATAATTTCAGCAGAAGGGATAGCAATGGATCCTGAAAAGATAGAGGCCATTAGAGGATGGCCAGCTCCAAGAAATATGACAAAGGATAGATCATTCATGGGTATTAGCGGTTATTACCAAAGATTCATAAAGGGATTTTCAAAGATTTCAAGTCCAATCACTTATTTGCAAAAGAAGGGATTGAAATTGGAATGGACTCCCAAGTGTGAAGAGAGATTTTTGAAGTTGAAGGAAATATTGACAAGTGTGCCAATATTGAAGATTGCATATCTAGATAAAGATTTTGTGGTATGCACTGATGTATGCAAGGAAGGGCTTGATGGATTCATCATTCAAAAATATCATGTGGTATGCTATGACTCTAGAAAATTAAAAGAGCATGAGAGGAATTATGCTACCCATGTTCTAGAGTTAGCAACAATTGCACATGCATTAAAAATGTGGAAACATTACCTCATAGGGAGGAAATTTGAGCTAAGGAAAGACCATTGTGGTCTTAAGCATTTGTTTGTCCAGCCAACATTAAATTCCAAACAAGTTGGATGGATATAATTTCTGAGTAATTATGAATTTGAAATAAAGCATATAAAGGGAAAGAAAAATCAAGTGGCTTATGCACTCAATGAGAGAGATCATGAAGTGAATGTTGCAGCCATTAGTATGTAAAGAACCGATCTGAAAGAAAAAATCATTGCAATATAAAATTCAAATCAACAATATTTAAAAATAAAATAAACATTACAGCAAGGTAATTGTTAGCAGAAATTCAATTATTATGACCTGAAAGAAGATGGAATTCTCATGTACAAAGGAAAAATATATCTGTCGAATTCCAGTGAGCTGAAAAATGCAATGCTAAGGGAAATGCATAATGTGCCATATGCTAGGCACCCAGGGTGCCAGAAGATAATTACAACTATAAGAATCCAATACTTTTTGCCAGGAATGAAGAAAGAAGTGGCTAATTACATAGCCAGATGTCTAGAGTGTCAAAAAGTGAAGACAAAAGCATAGACATTTGGTGGGGTTATTACAGCCATTTCCCATTCCAGAATGGAAGTGGGAAGTAGTTACAGTCAATTTTATTACTAACCTACCCAAAATAGTGAACCAACATGATTCCATGATGGTGGTGGTGGATAAATTAACCAAGGCAACACATTTTATTCTAGTGAAGACTACACACAAGGCAACAAATATTGCAGAAATATATATGAAAGACATTGTTAGACTACATGGAGTGCCTAAGGAAATAGTTTCGTATAGAGATCCAAAGTTCAAATCCAATTTTTGGAATGGTTTGTTCAAACGCTTTGGGACGAATTTAGATCTTAGTATAATGTATCACCGAGAGATAGTTGGGAAAACATAGAGGACTAACAGAATAATTGAGGGCATGTTTAGAATGTATGTGATGATCCAGTCATCAAAGTGGGAGGACTGTATTCACTTAGTGGAATTTTCTTAGAACAATGGGTATCATGCCTCATTAAAAATGAGTGTGTTTGAAGCATTGTATGGAAGAAAGTTTAACATGCAAGTAAGTTGGGATAATCCATAAGATAGAGTAGTTGTTGGGCTATATTTGTTGAAGGAAATTGAAGAACAAATGGAAAAGATTAAGAAGAATTTAAAGGCTTCTCAAGACAGGCATACAATTTATGCATACAATAATAGAGTGTTTAGATAATTTAAAGTGGGAGAACATGTGTTCTTAAAAGTGAAAGTAAAGAGAAGTTTGATAAGATTAGGAAGTTGGCCAAAGTTGGCAATGAGATATTGTGGACATTTTGAAATATTAGAAAAGATAGGGTCAATTGCATACATGTTATCATTACCTACATC
This sequence comes from Picea engelmannii, assembly GCA_009831015.1. Lineage (NCBI taxonomy): Eukaryota > Viridiplantae > Streptophyta > Pinopsida > Pinales > Pinaceae > Picea > Picea engelmannii. The sequence continues at coordinate 197,096 of ML798804.1, forward strand.
CATGGGAGTGCATAATGTATTTCATGTGTCATTATTAAAAAAATATGTACCTAGCCCTAACCACATAATTGATTGGAATGTGATCCAGGTGGAACACAAAGGGGGTTTCCGGGTGTAACTAGTATGAATCTTGGACCAGAAAGTCAAAGTTCTTAGGAACAATACAATAAGGATAGTAAAGCTTCAATGGACCTGCTAGGGTCCTGAATATGCTACATGGAAGCATGAAGAAAACATGTGGGAATAATACCCACAAATTTTTGACAATTTTGAAGGAAACAAAATGCAAGACTCCATTTTGAGTAGCTAGTGTTCTAGAACCACATCTCATAGTCCTATCAAACTATGTTGGGGGGTATGAAAAAAGAATGGCATGTTCATTGGTTTATCCCTGATAAAAAATTGGTACATTCCTTGGGTTAGCCCTGATAAATGAATCATGCATTTCTTGGGTCTGCGAGTTGAGAGGAATAAGATATTTTGGTTGGAATTGTTGCTGGAGTTGTGAAGTTGTGGAATTTTACTTTCTTAAAGAATTGTGATGTAAATTTGTATATATATTTATATTGGCATAGTGTGCACCAAGGCCAGCACACAATTGTAGGGGAGGAGGAATGTAACTATTAGTTTAATTAATGCTTATGTAGATATAATGTGTGGCTATGGCCAAATGTATATGTGAAATGTATTTATGAATTTTAATAACAAAATGTGATGTCAGCTACTAAGGGGACATGGACATATATGGTGGATGAATTAATCCACAAGAGAGGGGAGGATCTAGGATAATTTCTAAGAAGGTTCCAAGGTGGAATTACCCATGCCTACTAATTCCACCCACATTCCTGAATTTTATTACCACTATGTATTAAACTATAGTTTATGATTGAGTGTTCCCAAATCCAATAATTGAATACATGTAAGAGGGTGGGTGTGAGATGTCACATCCCATATTTATTGGGCACATGGGGGGCTAAGTGAAATCATCTTGGGGAAGTGTGTGAGCCAAGAAATAAATACAAAGGAGAGAAATTAGTATGGGAATCTACAACAGTTTTTACACATGAATGTTTTGGCATGAAAAACAAGTGGAGAGAAAGAAAGAGATCTTGGAGATAGAGCATCTATGGAGGAAAAAATATAGAGCATGCAAGAGAATTTTTGGATCATATTGGAGCTAAATATTGAAGAGTTATCTTGTTCGTCCTGAAGAGTGAACTCTTGTGTGAGTTGCACTATAACATCAAGTGTTTGTTTTTGTTTGCTGGTATTTTTCCTAGTAGTGAGCTCTCTTAAGCTCCCAGCAGAGAGATTCATGGTTATTTGTGCCAAAGAGACCCTGAGACTCTCATCAAGGAGTATTTTGATGAGAGTGGAGACCTCTATAAACCAAAAAACTAGACAAAAGAGCGAATCACACTACATATAAGAGATATTAACTCAATTAACAACAAAGAAGTGGATAACTATGTACCTTGTTGCTAGAAAAATAATATTACCTTCACAAGCTAAATGGCCATCTTGTTAAAAGTGTAATGCCAATTTTAGTTGGCTGTCGTGCTTTTCTATATTTAGTGGTTGGTCAAGTTATAAGTGTTGGGAAAATTCAGAGAGAGAAATTTTTTTTTGGGTTAGCATGCTTTTCAGAGGTTGACACTTATCCTATATTGTCTAGTTTTGGAACACATTTTTTCAATCTATATAAGCCATCTGAATTGTACAATTTTTGGTGAAAATCATGTTGTCTTTTTATGTTTGTGCCTTGAAAAATCTAACATGGTATTAGATTAATAATAATTTTTGTGAACCTTTTGTGAAAAATGTTCAACATTAGTTGGTGGCAACTTGCAAACTGAAGAGGAAGTTCCTAATATTGAAGAACAAGAATAGGTTGAGTAAAATGTTGTTCTAAAAAATTCTTGATTTTGGAGGACACGTGTTTTTAGAAGAAAACTATAAGGAGGAAGAAAATTGTGGAAAATGGATATGCATTGGAAAATTAGGAGGATCACAAATCACATAATGTTGTGAAAAAATCGATGGTGTTTCAGTCTTGCTAAAAGGATATCAAGAAGAAAATTGCCTTTTTGTGATAAACAATCATTGTAGATTTGTAGGAGGGATGTGTTTTCAAGAGATGCAATTGTGGGAACCCTAAATTTATCTCCCTGGTGCAAAGAAGCTATTGGAATTTACGTTGGACATTGAATTGGTAAGTGTGAAGGTTGCGGCTATTGTTGCTTAATGTCAAAGCAATAGGAGAGATCATCATTGAAGAAATAACAAAGTAAATAAAGTTAAAGTTTGTTAAAGGATATCAAGAAATTTTGTTAGGAGTTCCAAATAAAAATGAAAACATGAAAGCATAGAAGAACAATGCAAAATAATATGGAGATTTCTTTAAAGGAAGATATTCAAAAATCCCTATAGGGGTACATATAAATATAAAGGTCGAGATGAAATTTCATTTTATTTCCCCACTTAGAACCTCATACATACTTGAGAAAGTTAAAACTTATGTAAAATGCACACACACTATTTATTTACATTAAATTAACATTTATCCAAGAACCCTTGGTCACAACAATTGACGTACAAACACTAATCTCGGCTAAAGATTAAGTAAAACAAGCCAAGTTGTGAACCAAGTTGATCTTGTGCAACCAAAAGAAGTTGTCTACATGTTTACTAGGATCCCTACCAAGATAGAGCAGTGGAATCCCCTCATCCATAGCACTCTCCATAGGGACTTTTTAGATAGTGCATTGGTCCCTTCACTATGATTGGGGACTTGGATGAGAAGAATTTTCTTCTTCTCTCACCCCTCTTTCATCCTTGGATTCTAGTTTTAGTTCCAACACCCATTTACCTTTTCTTTATGGGTTTTCTCCTATGTATTAATCTTATTTCTCTATTTAGTTCTTTCCTCGAGATGGTCCTTCTACTATGTTCTTACATTTTTTCCTTTTGTTGTTATCGTAGATTTAGGATTTGCTTAGGTGCTCCCACTTTGTATTACATTGATTGTGCTCTTAGAGTCCCATTGACATACTTTTGTGGTCATTTGTTGGACATTAATAAAACTATCCTTATATGTATCTTGCAATGTTTCACATACAAATTGTTGCATATGCCTTGTAACCATTTTCAATACCTTGCACCTCTATACAATATTTTGAACTAGCATATAGGCTAAGTGCTTGCTCCAACTATATACTAAATGTTGTCATCTACAATGCTTTGAATGACATGACGGTCCCTAAGGGTAAGTTTGACACTCTACCTTTTGGGATTCAAACAAAGGGAAACAATAGTGTCATCCAACATTATCTCTTTTTCAGTAATTAAATAAAAATTCTATTAAAAGAAAATAACCACAAAATTACATGCCAATTATATTGCTTTTGTTTTTCTACTATAGGATCTGAGATTGAGGATTTAATCATTACACTAGCTTGACTAAAATATTGATAATCCTTTCTTATTTGATAGATAAATCATAGTTGCTTGGCTATTGAGGTTTAAGAGCCTAAAAATAGAATTGCTCTACCAATAGATTATATTTCCTACTAAAATATTGACCAAAATCCCATTTGATGAAAACTTTTAGGATATGGATTATCCAATTTCATATTATTTTCTAGTGAGGTGCACTCTTTAGTCTGTATGGTATCATATGTCATAGTAGGTCATCTTGGTTTAGTTCGAAATCATTATTGTTTAGGAATGAGACTATAAAAGAGAAAGGTACTATGTCAAACTGGTGCAGTGGGTATGGTTTGTTTTTGGGAATTTGTAGAGTGCATGCAAAAGGTACCATGATAAGACAATGATCAGTGTTGTGTTGTATCTACTATTGAGGGTTTCTATGTGTGAGGTTGATTTTCCTACTAGAAGAAGTTGAGAGAGCTATGTGTTGTTGCTATAAAATGGAGGGAAAATACTGGCATGAAGAGTTGTCTATTTAGTTGTGGGCCACTCAAGGATGAATATATGTACTAGGAAAAGAGAATTTACTTTCTAGAGAGAAACACCCAACATTGGGAAATATTGTGTTGGTTTTATAGACTAAAAAAAAAATAGATGATATGCATACTCTCTGAAAATAAAGAACAATGTGGGAGTTGTTATGTTTGTGCCTAGTAGGTAGATAGTTGGCATGAACTATGGTGTTGAGCCATTATTTTATTTATGTCCAACATCCATGATAAGGGGAAGGAAAACATTATTGTGACTATGCTCTTGCTTTCTACTATGAAGTGGTAGCAGGGGGAATTATTGGCACACCAATTTGAGAGACTCATCTCAAGATTGTAGAGTTGTGGAGACATTGGTGAAGGATAACATGAGTGTACAATGACATAAGAGACACGAAGTGGGTGATATATCTAATGGAATATATGGTGTAGGTATGGGTAAGAACTTGGGTCATACCAAGTGAAATATACTAAGAATTCCCAATGTTTTAATGCCACTAAGTTGGCCATATGAGTCGCTACAAACAACATAAATAAACTAGTAGAACTATGTAGTGAGGGCTAGGGTTGATCTAGAAAAAATCTAGTTGGGAAATTTGTAAGAAGATATTGAATCATTTGGAAGCTTGTAGAAGCATTATGACAATGTGATGAATCATTCTAGATGATATCCTTGTACGGAGTATGGAGATACCCAATTATTGTCCAAATGTTGAAGTATGAAGGCATGTAATTGTGTCCTACACCCAACATAGAGTGTGTACTACATGGTAGCAACTTGTATATAGAAATTATCTTCAATGATGTGCCATGTGTGTAAGAAACTTGGTTATCCAATCCATATGTTATAGATCAAAATTATACATGAGATGATGAAAAGTGGATGAAGTGAGTGGTTAAGTGTGCACCTTGTGGTGGATTTGTGATGGAATATTGAGATGTATCCTCATACATAAGTGGTGTCGCTCCTATGCGTGGATATAGTATATCTAGAGAATGGTCCTAAGATAAGGAATTTGGTGGTGCCTGGTTTGTTGAGGTTTGTAAAGGTGTTTTCAAGTGTGTTGGAGGGATTATTTTGTGCAGGATGAGAGTAGAACAGTGTGGGTACAAAGAGAATGAAGGAAAATGGGTAGTGGATAAATAAAGGATTTTATATGGTGCATCGGCTAGGCTAAAGAAGAGGGTAGAACATGAGCTAGTTTTAGGTTTTATGAATGGGTAGTAAGGTGCTATAATATATTAGTGATAGGAATATAAGGTACATGTATAGAGGGGGATTCCCATCGGTAAGTTAAAGAGAGAGTCTAAGGTGGAGCTTGATGAAATGGTGTGTTGGGTGGGATAACATATAAATAAAATCATGTATGCATGATTATTGGTTGAAAAACAACTCGATTAGAGAGAGGGGGGTTAGTTCATAGATTTTTCTATATTTAAATAACTTATAGGCATTATGGAAAGCATTGTATAAGGATTGTGTTGGAATTGGTATGATATTCCCAATAGAATATCAAAATAGTCTAATGGAGAGATTTCATATTCAATGATATCTTTGAAGGGGCTAGTGGAAAAATTTATCGTGCAATGTTTATTAACAACATGTGAGAGTCATTTTTTTAGACTCAACTAAGATTATTTATAGAGGGATGGGTTTTAGTTGGTAGTTGCAATCATTCCATAAGGTTATGGGACTTGATTTTTTTTGTTTAATATTGTTGTTGTCAAGGATGCTTGTGGCTAATTTTTTTTTTAACCTAGAATTTATGAGTAAAATCAATATCCAGAGATTTGGTAATGTTGTCTTTCATCATTAATATTAGTGAAGGAACTACAGTGGTAGGATTGAGGAGATGGACAAATTTGAGTTTCAATTGAGGGGTAGGGGATGGTGGGGCATCTACATAGTCTATGGTTAGTTGTTTAATGTACAATTCTTTGGATGTGGCCTTATGTTTTAATTCCCAACAATATGAAACAAAATGTGATTATATTTTATGGAAGTGACACCATTGATTTGGGTGAGAGGAGGAAGGTTTGAAGAAATTAGTGTTTGGAGGGTGGGTTGGTTGAGTTACAAAAGTAGTATTAGGGTTGTGAGGTTGAGGGTTAGGGTTAGGGTTACAACATAGAGGAAAACAAGGGTGTCTATTAATATCACATTCAATTGCTAGGGCATAGATTAAGGCTTGGTCAGGGGTGTTTCTCTTAAATAATGTGACTTCATAGAAAAATACAACTCGCAAATAAAAATAAATTTGAGAATAAGTACCTCATAATTGGTTTTTGAATCTGTTGAATCTGAATTTTTGGAGGACTTCAATTTTTTGTTAGATGTTTTGGCTAGGAACTTGATGAAATTATAACTACCTACACACCATATTGGATAAATATCTTGGAGGATAGAAAAAGTATCATAATACTTCACAAAACGTGTTCCAAGTAGTAATGAACTTGCAACATATTTGGAATAAGACTCATCATTGAGTTTAATGTAAATTTCAAGGGTTCGTTTTTGTAGTTGCCACCAAGATTGAGTTTCACCTTCTAATTGGTTGTTGGAAAGGAGTAACAAATGAGCCTCTGTGATTTTTGGGAAAGTCTAAATGTATGCACTAAGGATGCAAATCCATGAATCCAAAAACTCTCCATTTATTGTCCCACCATATTTTGGTAAGGTGATTCATGTTTCCAACTAAAAAATGGAAGTCTAAGGTTTTCTTCTTGAGTATTCATGGAGGACGCTAGCTATTTTTTATAAAAATAAATATAGAGATTATTCTACCTCGTCTGAGGAGGAACTTTCGCTAGTCATCATGATAAAAGGAGATGCAAAACCCTTAGTCTAAGAGAAATCTAGGGTTCCATGAATTAGATTGAGCCAAGGGGTAGCAAATGGGATTCTTGAATGAAATGTTTTTGGTGTGGGAGAGTGACTTTCACAAGATACTAGGATGTTGGTACTGAAAGTTAAAGGTATTTACCTAAAATTAATGCCAAGGGATATCTATGTGAGAGGGTGCTTCTTCAAAGAACCAAATCTAAAATATGCTCCCAAAAGATATTAGAGTGGAAAGAGGGACTTAGAGAACCCAACACTATGGAATTTTGGGTGGATAACATAGCCAAAGAATGATAATTTTGAAGGAGAAGGTCTTAAATAACTTCTCCAATATCAAAGGATGAGAGTGGAGAGCGCTCTAAACTGAAAAATTGGTCACAATATGGATAACAAGTTTATTAATTCTGGCCAATGGCCTTTTATGAGTTCATAATGGGTCCACAAATTCCTTAGTATATGCATGGATATAACTTTAAGGATGAAATAAATACTACACAATGTAACTACCTAATGCATGAAATAAATACTACACAAAGTAACTAACAATGTAACTAACTAATGATGCAAGAGAAGTAAATGATTCGTACCATGTTTAAAATGTGTTGTGCATCATGGAGGTGACCACCCTTCAAAATTGCATTTTTCAAAGCCAATAATAGGTTAAATGACTGAATAATAACTAAATATCTATGAGATTTCATTTTACAAAGATAAATAAATGTTATATGACTGAATAATAATTAAACATGTACGACGCTCTAGAAATACTAAAGGGGAATACCTCATGAATGAGCTCCTCTTGGTTTCAAGAATAATTTATTCTCTACTAAAAAGGACCAACCACATGAAGTTGGAAGCTTGTCCCACCCACCCCCCCCCCCTGCATCACTCTTAATTCCTCATACCCAATCATGCATAACAAGTAGCAAAACAATAATTAAAGGTAAATGAAAGAAAGAAGGTTCATGCATACAAAAAATATAAGGTTCACACACAACTAGATAAAAATAATTTATATTTTAAAATTTCATTGTTCAACATACATAGCAATGTAAAGAAAATAAATGTGTTGTCTTATACTAGATTAGTTGGGCATAGACTATATTTTCATGTATTCCTCTAGAAGCATAGGTAGTAGGGTTACCATTCTAATGAGTTCAATAGGTGGGTAGAGGATATTGCCACTATTAATATTCCTACCTTGGATGTCCTTGGAACATTCAATAATGGGAAATTGGGATTAGGGGTTGTGTTATGAGAGTGCATGGATCAAATGAGGAAGAGGATTTGATATTTTGTTGTTGATGAGGATCCTACGTAACAAACTTGATGGCCATTAAAAGAATCCATCGGGGATTATAACAAATGGGACAAGCCCATGTAATGATATAATGGATTAGAATGATATTAAAGAAATGATTATTGCTATGATCTCTCATGACTATGTAAATAGTACCATTGATAATGTTAATAGGTGTGTAGAGGATAATTAATGTAATGTGGCCATAATCATTAAATAACGCCACTAGGTAGTTCATGTGGGTTGTGTTAATTAATATATAGTGGAATAGTCATTAATCTACAAGCCATTGGCGGTTAAGTTAGGGTGGTGTAAGATAAAAACTGTAATAGGGGAGGAGTCTTCTAGGTCATCACATGGAACATTTTGTATTAGATTTGGATTGTATTGGAGGTGGGCCCCTTAAAAGGGTTAGGATATTTTCCCCCTCTCTCGAATAGGGAATACAATACAATATTTTAAATTTTATTATATTTTATTGAGCTTTTGTGATGTATTTTACTGCATCTAATTAATGTCACATGTGGGAACATAACAAGTGGTATAGGAGAAACGATTAGGCTTATGGGCAGAGTTTCTATCCTATATTCACGTGGATAGAGTTTCCATCCTATAGTTCTGTGGGCATATTTTCCATCCTATAGGCTCTGTAGGATGGCATCTCTACCCACATTCCTATGGGTATAGTTTTCATTTTATGTCATATTTCTTAAACATAAAATCATAACAAAAATAGCCCTTGGGTAATTTTCAATTATGTAAGTGCCAAGGAAAGGCCTCCAAAATCAAACATAACACTCAAACATAAATGGATCACCTTAATACTCCTAAGGATTTCATAAAACTTGGTTTTTATTATTGTTAGTGCTCTATTATTGGAGATACTTCACACACACCTAGGATTTATTTTTCCTAAGTTTTTCCCTATGTTTATTAGTCATTATTCAGTCTCCTATAGTTTAGGGAGAATATTCCATTTCCTACATTCTAGGAGAATATTCTCTTCAGTTTGATCAGTTTAGTGGAGTCTAGATGCCACATTGAGATCATCACCATGCAACATTGGGATAATCACCAGATAATGTGCATTGTACTTGGTATTATCACCAGACTAGCACATTACTCATAATTCCTTGATCTCCTCCTCACTTCACTATCTTTTAGTCAGTTACTTGAAGATTGAGAGACTAGTTAACTGAGACTAGGTGGCAGTTTACTCCTGTCAATGTCGGTATGTGTCCAGATCACTCTAGACCACCACTATGGCACATTGGTTCTCCTCCAGTGTGAATTAGTTGAGATATAAAGAGTATATCATGTTTAAATTATCATTCATTCATTTGGTTCATGCAAATTATTTGTTCTCACTCTCTCGTTTCTCTCTTCTCTCATTTTTATGCAAATTGTGTATGTCATTTGCTATCTAGATTTTATCTATGCAGGTTCATTCACATTTACATGGTATCAAAGCCAACGGATTTCTAGGAAAAATACACACTACATTCTTTTTGTAGCTACTGAAGATTGAAGACAGCAGGAAAAATGGAATTTCCAAAAGAAATTATTCTTACACCGTACAATTTCTTTGCATGGAAGAAAAATATGATAGTGCATCTTCAAATAAAAGGATTATAAAAGTCAACCATGAAAAAAGAGACTGAACCCACATTAGCCATATAAAAATCCAAGTATCTGAATCGAATGGTTGAAGCGTTTGGAACTATTTGCAGTCTCATTTCTCTTGAGATCCTCTTTCACATATTCTCCTGTAAAGACCCCAATGAAGCCTGGACCACCATGTAAGGACACATTATTAAGGTGGACACATTCTTGAGATGACAGGACACATTATTGAGGTGGAATTTCTCACATTGGATCCAAAAACCTTTGACAATATCCAATATTTATTTACCAAATATAAGGATTTGTTGTCGCAACTCAAGGCTTGCGGGGTTGATAAATATAAGGAGGAGAAACAAATGGTTCTTACAATTCTCTCCAAAATTGGTCCAGAATACTCAGTGTTTGTATCCACATTTCATTCAGTTAGGCTCACCTCTAGAACTACCTAGACCATGCCCTCTCTTGAGGCCTTTATCGAGTCTTTGACGCAAGATCAGACCAATCTCATCAATATGGGAAAAATAAAAGGATCAAAGGCACACGAAATTGTTGTGCAATATGATATAAGTCACCAAATTCATAAATATAAACAAAAATACAAGGTGGGGGGGGGGGGGACATGAAAATCCAAAGAAGGAAGGGTACTCAAAACCCTGCAACAATTCCTCCGGATCCAAAGGTGGAAAGGGAAGAAAAGGGGAGAAATGCACTTACTGCCATAAAGGATTCCATCTAGAATATGCATGTATACAGAAATAGATAGATAATATGTCCCAAATAATTTGAGAAAACAACCTTGTATATCGCATCGCTAAGTGTGCCAAGAAGAAGAAGCTAGAATATCAAAATCTCAATAAAGGTAATTCTATCCATGCTTTGATTGCTATCAAATACTCTCCCAATGCTTGGATTGTAGATTCAGGAACATCACACCACCTAGAAACCACAAAATAAGTTTACTCTTCATTGGATGCATGCAAAGGTCCTCCTATTCTTATGGGGGACAAATCTCCAATTGAGGTCACCAGCATAAGAAGAATTGAACTCACGAACAGAAGCTTTGAGAATGTGCTACACGTTCCCAAACTTTCTGTGAATCTTCTCTCCGTGTATCAGATGACAAATTATGACACCATAAAGAGAGTTGTATTCAAACCTAATGTTGTGAATATCTATGACATGCAAACAAATTCCCAGGTTTCTACCGGTGAGGTAAATCATCAATCCAAACTCTACACATTTTCTGAATTTATTGAACCAAATTTTGCATTACTTCTTACCCATGTTGATGAAAGAAGTAGGATATGGCACGAAAGGTTCAGTCATTTAAATATCAGATATATGCAACATCTTAGAAAGCAGAGAATGGTTGATCGTCTATCTGACATCCACTTCTCCGAAGGAATTTGTGAGGGATGTGTTCTTCAAAAACACTCTCAAGATAAATTCGACAAAGGAAAGACTCATAAGGCCTCCTTTCATTTATATCTGATCCATAGTGATATAATTGGCCCTTTTCCACATCCATCAATCAGTAAATCAAGGTATGTGATAAAATTTTTTTATGATTTCTCACGCTTCACATGGACTTTCTTTCTAAAGAAAAAATCAGAGGTCTTTCAACACCTCAAAGATTTCAAAGCCCTTGTTGAAACACAGTTAGGAAAAAAGATCAAATCCCTCTAAATAGATAATGGGGGGGAGGATCTCAACCATGAGATACAAAATCTTTATCTTGAGGTCGGGATTCAGTTGCAGCACATGGTTCCATATAGTCCACAACAAAACCAAGTTGTTGAGTGGAAAAATAGATCTCTAAAAGAGATGGCATCTTGCATGCTACATGAAAAGTCACTTCCATAGATATTATGGGCTGAAGCACTTAATTGTGCAAACTACATCCAAAACCTATCTCCCCATGTATCTGTCAAGGATAATACCCCATACAAGGCTTGGAGTGGCCTCAAACCGGAAGTGACCCACTTTTGTATATTCGGTTCTCATGCATGGGCCAGGATGTTGATTAATTGGGTTGGTTGTCATTGATGTCAAGCCCTGAAGAAAGTCTGATAGTAAATTCTGGTAGCACAAAGGTTTGGGTAATGCACCTGAGTTTGTTTGATGGATAATGGAATGAGTTTTGATATATTTGCAGGTACTACTATTCTATATGGATATTACATATCATGCCATTTTTAGTAGTATGTGGAACGTCACATAACTCCTCACGGTTAGAGAGTTATGGCCATGTGAAGTTGGAGAACCCTCATGAGTCATCTAGAAGCACCAAAAGGTCAAAGTAGTCAAAGTGTTTGCAAAGAACAAATTATTTAAATAATAAATTGAAGTGATGAGTGTAATATAATTCAAAGAGGATACAAAATAAATTATTTAAATAATAAATTTAATGGAGAACTTACTAATTATGGAAAGTGGTTAAGTTCAGTGGAAAAGTGGTTATAAGTGGGTTAGCCCTAAAATAAGGAAAGTGGTTTAAGAGATTTTAGAACGTAAATAATAAAGTGAAGTGATGAGTGTACTATAAGTCAAAGTGGATACAAAATAAATTATTTAAATAATAAAGTTAATGGAGAAATTACTGAGTGGACAAGTGGTTAGAAGTGGGTTAGCCCTAAAATAAGGAAAGTGGTTTAAGATGGTTAGAAGGTAACCCCTTGAGGAAGCTACATAAAAGTATAAATAAGAGGCAAAGGTCTCTCATTTTAATCACACTTGAGCATATTTAATATCTACAACTGACTGAGGTAACCAAAAGATATCTAAGGCGAATTTCAGAGGGAAGGTGAACTAAAGAAGGCCAAAATTCAAGGGACGATAAATTAGTGTAATGATGTTTTCTAAGGTATGTTATTTACAAGTCATCTCACCATTTTTGGAATAAATTTTTTTCTAGAATGATTCAGACTACGAAATTGGGAGGCCATTGAGGAAACATATCCAAGTATTTGTGATAAAATTTTCATCTGGTGGTTCATTCTATTTTTGGAGTTACACTCCATGGAAAATATGGTTTGTGGCTAGTCCTAAAACTAGTCTAAAAAAGGTGTTTCAGGTAAAAACGTCATAACTTATTCATAACATATCCAAATTTAGTAAGATCAAATGTATTGGTTAGAGTACAATATTTAGTATTATGTGTCCCATTTTCATATGCATACAACAAATATTTCGTGCAGGGAACTCTCTACAATTTCACTTTCTAGAATAATCCAGAATTCAATAAGGTATGTCATTTTTTCTATAACTCCTTTTCTGGGAGGTTCCAAGTAGTGAAATTTGTAGGAATTGCATAAAATACAATGAAGAACATTGTGTACCATTTTTAGATCTTTATTCATTATAGGTACATAGTTATTATTATTGCAATTTAGGGTTGTTGACTAATCCAAAATTAGTCATGTGAGACTAAAGTAAAGTTTGATGAAAATGCTAGTCTCTTGTTGTTAAAGTTAAGGAAGGTTTGTAGGTATGTGATCATATACACCAGGTCTGTTACAGAGTTACAAATCAGATTTGGATGATGAAATTGATGAGGGCTTTTGGTTGAGTTACATGTTGGGTACATGGTTGAGACAACTATTTCATGTGTTGGCACATACATGAGGTGTATAGTTGATGATGTTGGTACATCTTAATGAGTCATAGTTTATATGTATTTGATGCATGATTGGTACATATTTGGTGCATGGTTTATGAACTCGTCGATGGTATAGGTTGAGGTACAGGTTGGTGCATGGTTGATGCACTTGCTTATGCTACATGTTGAATACAAGTTGTTTGGTATAGGTTGGTGCATGGTTGATGCACTTGTTTATGGTACAGGTTCATTAGAGGTTGATTGGTACAGGTTTACAACAGTATATATCACAGTGATAGTGTGACAATAGTTCCATCATTCTACTTATACTTCAGGGCGGTTGGATGGGGCAAGGGCAGGTGGTTGTATCCACCTTCTGGTTGTAGCTGAAGAACATAGGGGGTTGTATCCTCCTTCTGGTTATAGCTACAAAATTGGGGAGTTGAAGCTTCTCTCAGGTTGTAGTGATCTAGAATTAGATCCAAGAGCCAAGATGGGTCCAGGAAGGCCTAAAAATAAAAGTGCTCAGAATCTCTTCAAAACAAACGTGTTTTAGGTCTCATTGATACAAACATAACGCAACTTGAATGGGCTCAAACAGACATCTTATGTGAAATATATCATGATCTGTTCATTTGGCCAAATAGGCAAAAGTTGATGACTATACAGTCTGTACAGTGCTAACGTGGAACTGACTGTACAGGCCATACGACCATACAGGTGATGTGGTAGTGATGCATTGGCGTTGATTGAAAATTTCATGGCCGATAGATGGACGAGTGATATGGTGACACGTGGCACCACTGTAAAGGTGACATGTGGCACCACTGTAAGGGTGACACATGGAACCACTGCAAGGGTGACACATGGCACATTTGTATGGATGACATGTCAAGGATGTACAGCCATACAACATGTGGAAGCTGGCTGACGTGGCATGTGACAGGGAAGCCATGTAGGCAGTTGTGTGGACCAGTCATCGTTGGACATGTGGAACTTATTTGGCGAATGTAAAGGTGCCACCTGGCCCAATCATGAGCTTCCACGCGACACCCATTTATTGGTTCATTTGTATTGGCAAAAATTGGAGTCCACCGAGGTTGAACCCATGACCTCCGGTCTGGGTAGAGAATGGTTTGGTAGGGGTCAGGCTACCAACCCGCCTGCATTGGTACTTGGTATATAATGTGCAAATGTTTTATTTAAAGTGATATGGTGGTGAGTTTGGTGGAGGATAGGGCTGGGGCTAGGCCCCAGTCCCCAACACATCCATAGAAACATACCATGGGACCTTGCTCTACATATATATTTGTGTGTGTTTATGGTATATGCTCCAATCCCCAGCACAGATGACCGATCTATATAACCTCTCTCTTAAACCGATGGCATGGATATGTTAGAGCCTAGCCCCGGTCACGGGCATATACATATGACCCAACCTATATATCATTTGCGTGGATTGTTGGGGATAATGCTTAGTCGTCCAAGCTAGCCCGCCGACTAGGGCGTGTGACTGGCAGACAAAAGATAGAGGGGCTAATTGTATAGTAAGGGCATGGAGCTTAGGCTGTGGGCACATGGCTACCAATGCGACCAAGGGGCTAGCATGCCAAACACTCAGTTCTTAGCCACATGGAGGACACCCACATGACCAGGAGCACAGAGGAAGGGGGTTGCACCCTTAATTTATGCCAAAAGTGGGTTTTCCACTTTATTATATGATTTTTAATGGATTATTAGCCAGATTTGGGAGACTAATCCATTTTGGGAGGATCTTAGGCCCTTTTTTAGGCCAGATCTTGGGGGGAAGTTGGGAGTTTGTTACCAACTTCAGGCCTATATAAACTAGAGGTTCTTGAAGCCATGGAGGGAGGTTCAGATCAGGAAAATGTTGATGAATTGTTGGGGCAAATCCATTTTTATGCAGGGAATATATTGAGGAGAGTACCTTTGTGGGCCATTTCTGGGAGATTCGTTCATCCATTTTTTGTGCCGTCAATTTTGTTGGGTTCTTGAGATCTAGTAGAACATGACTAGATAATTTTTTAATCCTTTTGGAACTTTTATGATTTACTTTTAAATATTCTAACAGAAATAAGAAAGCCTCACCCACTAAGACAACGGCCCGAAGACGTAGGTGAGATTGTCGAACGGACTCCGTTATCAATTTGGTGTTTATGGTTTGTTGTTCTTCATGATTATTTTCAGATATTTATATTTCTTAATGGATGATATGTTTTCTCTTTAATTCTTCATCTTTCATTAATTTCCTAAATGGTTAAATAACACATGCAAAATAACTCAACCATTGTCGTTAAAAGATCTTTTCGGATCATGTAGCCTGAGAAATTAGGTGGTTGGAGCCTCCTTCCAGTTGTAGCTAGAAAACAAAGGAAGTTGGTGCTTCTAAATAAGGTAATTATTAAAGACATATAAGAAAAAGAATTTTGTGGTTTTCTCCTACTTTGGGTTTCCACGTAAAAACGCTAGTGTACTGTGTATGTGTATGATTGCTCATTTGTTCATTGTTTATTTACTCTGAAACTATTGGATGATAATGCTACATTTATATAACACTTTCATTTTGTGGTTAAAAAGGATTAGATTGCTCTATTATGTATTCACCCCCCCTCTCAGTAATCCAACAATTGGTATCAAAGTGAGGTTCCTTCAGAAATCAGTTTAAACACTGAAAGGTAGATCATGGAGAGAAACAACGTGTATAAAAATGGAATACCATAGTTTGATGGACAGAAGTATGCATTATGGATCAAAAGGATGAAAACATATATACAGGCACATGGATTTGAAATTTGGAAATCAGTTGTAGATGGATACAAAGAACCAACAGTTTCGCCAAAAAATGAAAGAGCAATAAAACTCGGTCAAAATAATTCCAAATACACAAATGCACTTCTGAATGGTCTTTTTGAATCGGTATACACCAAATTTATACATTGTAAATCCGCTAAAGAGATTTGGGACAAGCTTCAAAATATTTATGAAGGAGATTCAAAAGTCAAAGCAACAAAACTTCAAACTTACAGAGGTCAGTCTGAACAACTAAAGATGAAGGAAGATGAGAATATTGCAGCTACGATTCGATGAAATAGTAAATGAAATTATAGGATTGGGAGAATAAATTAAAGAATTTGTATTTGTTCAAAAGGTACTAAGATCTCTTCCTATGAGATTTGATCCTAAGATATCATCACTAGAAGAAAGAGAAGATCTAGACTCATTAAGCATGAACGAACTACATGGAATCTTCACAGCATATGAACTGAGAACTGGATAGGAAAATACATATAGAAAAGAAGAAGCTTTCAAATCATCCAAAATTTTAAATCAAAATGGAAAGAAAAAGGAAAAAGAAAATAGCAGCAGCAATGACATCTTGGAAGATGATGAAGAAGTGGCCAACTTTGTCAGAAGATTGAACAAGGGAACCAATGACAGATATAAAGGTAAGCTTCCATTGATTTGTTTTAATTGTTGGTATTGGTAATTTTTATAACAAATGTACTCATAATAAAAATAAGAGGAATGATGAAGATTACTCAAATAGAAAACAAACATATGAAGGAAAACGAACCATAAAGAAAGCTTTCAAGAAAATCTTCTACACCAAAGAGGACATCTCCTCATCAGATGAAGATGAAGTCACTTACAGTGAGACAAAAAAAGTTCTATTCATGGAAGTAGAAGACTCTGATAAAGAAGACAATGAAGAAGAATATGATGAGGCAGAAGTTGACTATCGATAAGAACTATTGACTGCCATAGAAGTTATAAGAAGAGAAAAGAAGAAAAACAAGAAGCTACAACCAGAACTAGACAAGAAAGAAGACACTCGGGAACTAGAACAAATGATCACAAATTTGAAGGTTCAAATAGAAGAAGATAAAAGAATTGAAGAAGCACTCAAAGAACAACTAGAAGAAAGATACATGATCATTGGAAATTTGGAAGCATATATTGTCAAATTAAGAAAGTATCTTCAAAAGAAAAATATGTAGAACAACTCAAAAGTTTTGGATGACATTATCAACAGTCAAAAGCCTCATCATGACAAGTCTGGACTTGGATACAATCAAACAAAAAAGGGATCAAGCTCCAAAACAACAGAACAAGAAACATATCCAAAAATCTATGATGAAACAATCAAAGGGGATAGGAATACCTAGAAGGGAGATTACAGGGACACTCCTCCACTAAGAAGATTCATATTTCAGAATTAACGATTGACAAAATCAGATAGGCCTTAGGAAAAATAAGGATTCATAAGACTAAATCCTTTCAGAATATATTCAACTCCCAGGTATCAAACTATATTTTTTAGTTTATGTTATGCATGCAATAATTTTGGACATAAATCTATGAATTACAAATCTAACAACAGGAACATAAACAACTTTGAAATTCATACACAAAAGGGTTATCCAAGAAGGCCTAGTGAAACACAGAGAAGAAGTTACAATAGGTTTGAATCATTGAGCACTGAAGTGGAATGATACAAGTGTAACAACTTTGGACACATAGCCAAATATTGGAGAATGACAATCCCTCGTAGAGAACCACAACAGAACAACAACAGCCACAGACAGGAACCTCAAAAGAGAACATGGATAAGAAAACAGAATCAGTATAACAATGAAGAATGCACACTCACTCTACAAGCTAAGCAGAAGAAACGTGGTTGGTATGTTGACATTGGTTGTTAAAAACACATGACAGGTGATAGAGATAGGTTTCTTACATTAAGAAAGCAAAGAAAAGGATCACTCTCCTTCGGAAATGATGATTCAGCTAAAATCATTGGAAAAGGCACAGTTAGAATTGGAAACAAGAATACCAAGGCAGAAAATGTTCTACTAGTAGAAGATATGAAACACAATATTCTAAGTGTGAGCTAAATCTGTGACCAAGGTCACAAAATTAATTTACATTCACAAAAATGCGAGATAAGAAAAGAAGGTTCAGGAAAATTGATTGCAACAGTTGCAAGAGCTTCAAGCAACGTATATGTATTAAGTGAAATTGGAAATGAAAAGTGTTGTCTAGGAAAGGAAGATGAAGGTTGGATATGGCACAGAAGAATGGGTGTTGCGCCTCTTCCACCACCTTAGTGAGAAAAATAGAGGTTCTTGCAAGCTCAGTTGGGTCTGCTGAGTAGGATAGTTGCAAGGAAAAGAGTTAGGGAAAGAAAATAAAAACTACAATTAAGAATTAAACTAAGAGATGCAATAAAACTTAAATTCATGAGCATAGGGACATAGAAACAGAAAGAACCATAAGACCCATGTCACCAATGTTGAGGCTAATCTATTAGTGAAACAAAGCACCAAGAAGAAAGGGGACTATGAGCCCCTTCTTCCTCCAAGGGAGGGCTCTTGGACCCCCACTGGCTATCTCTTCTTACAACAAAGAAAAAATGGAAAATGATGAAAGAACTCTTTACAAATCCACTCAATGGGTGAGATGGATTGTCCAATGCAATGGTGGCAATATGCTCTTGACAAGGATGGAGTCCTCAAGAGAATAGAGGCATCATAACATTACTTTGAATTCCTTGAAAAATGAGGTGCATCCATTGCCTTTTTATAGCATCCCTTTGGGTTATTGTTTAACTGCTTTGTAGTGTGAAAAGAGGCCAATTAGGGCATTCCTAGGTCCTTCACCAGCCCACCAGTCGGATCCAGTCCAGATTTGAGGGTCAAATCGGCTTGGGAGTTGAACCATAAGTGGGTGGGAGGCCGACCACTCTCATAAATGCACCATTTAGAAGGTGCACATCTTTTTGCGATAACAGTCGCGCATCGTGTGCATGTGCACGATTTCTGGGTTCCTGTTTCACGCATGTGCACGCGCGCCCAATATCTGCATAGCGCTCTTCAATTTTTCACTACTTTGTATATTTTTTGACCCCTTTTTTGAATTTTTTAGTATTAATTCAAGTCCATGGATGACTTCATCACTGTTTGACGATGTTGAGTTCTTGTAATCATGTGCGGATGAAATTTTAGTGATAAAAGATGCCCCCTGATGGATGAGGTTAGGAGCATACGTATAGTCGAAATCCATCAATGTTTCTTCTACTGAGAATGTTGTTGTAAGAGAGAGCAATAGTGGGATCGTCCAGAGAGATCCGTTGGAGGGAAAAAGGAACCGGTAGGACCCAATCATCCATGAGGTGCGTAAAATAGAAAACTATGTACAAACGAGGCAGGCATGCCCCATGCTCGTGTCATGTAACTCTGAAAAAAGATGACTGAAGTGTTGGTGTAGACAACTACAACGCCCTCGGGAGTGGTCGTGATAAAGGCAGAAGACAATTCTACAAATGAACATACTTTGAATAGTAGGCAGTGATCGTGGTAATAAGTAGCAGCGATTATGTGGGCATTGACAGCCCTGCCAAGTTCAGAGGTCTTTGGCAAATGAAAGAACTAACTACAATAGTCGCAAAGTAAGACCCACCGTAACATGAGAAAGTGTTGGCGTCGAATGTTATGGGGGTCAACAACAGTAGTGAGTAATGGTGTTTCACCCTGTGTCGTCTAATATCTCTCATTGAGTGGATAATGAGAATCAAGATACTATCGCCCTTCTAGAAACTGTGTTGATGTTGACAAAAAAGGGGGACACGACTCCCAGAAGCAAATGGCTTCGTGAAATCTACTAGGTAAGGTGAGGAAGTGGAGGAGGTACATGGATGAAGTCAATATGTGAGAAGACTCAAGACTACCCTTGGTTGGAGTATGTGTGAGGTAAAAAGTGGCCGCAATCATTCAATGAGGTCGAGTGTCAGGGGGACGACAAGACCGGGGATAAGTTGTGTCAGAGGCAGGACAAGGTGAACAAATTCAGAGGGCAGAGGTAACTGGCCTGTGGGGTACTCTGAAGATATGGATGATGCCGACAAGGGTAGATGATAAGTAGTGCTCCAACCAAGGGTGACATGGGTTGCGGTTGGCCAAAAAGAGGGAAGCAGGTCGCCAAAGGTGATGAAAAAAAAAGTAATGTAACGACTAGAAATAAAGGTGTTTGTACAATAAATAACGAATAATGGGGGAGAAGTGTACAAATATAGAAACAGGTGCCCCAGTGTGATATGGGTGGCTTGTGTAGGGCATAATTTGCTCGGAGAACTGATGAAGGGTGGGGGCCCCATGGGTGAGTTTTTGTATGAGGTAGGTGAAATGAAGGTAGATTTGCAGATGGGCAAACTGATTGTGGATGAAATGTAGGGTTCATGATACTGCGGAGGTGAAGTCAAAAAATAGAACCGTGAAGAGATAATCTGGGAGTCTGTGTGGGAAAGCTATCAAAATGAAGAGAAGGAGTATGTGGTTTATTCGCAACATGATGTAAGACTATCAGGACTCCCATCCCTAAAGGGTTTTGAAAAATAGCATGAGTGTTAGAAGTGTCAAAAGGTGCTATGAATGGGACAACTCATGTGGGTAAGAATGCTACCGGGTGATAGTACCGAATATGCGAATGGAGGTGTGGGTACTGCAGAGCCGGGAATGGGGATCCTAGAGGCAAATGTTAGAGGGTGTGAATGGAAATGTAAGTGAGATACAGAGGGAAATGCTACATGCCAGTGCTGAGTATATACCTGAAGGGGTTGTGCCAATCTATGATGATCAAGTACCTACACACATGAAAACCAAATACCCAACGTGAACAATATCTGAAGAGAATCGAAGATATGAGCATGTATTTGATAAGCGTGAATATGTGCATGCATACCTGGTCAGGGTATGAAAAAAAATGGCACCCCAGGGGCTTAGGATGAAAAGAGGCCTAGGGACTGCTGTGATGTAGATGACGGGATGTTGATCCCGTGGCTAAAGACGGATCGAGAAATGGACACCGTGGGCTCCCAGAATGGTGAGTGGAAGTTTGGCAAAAAGGCCTATATATAGCTGTAGGGCCCACATTGCCACCTCATTTGTACTTGCTGCGACAGTGACTGGACGAGCAATTTTCAGAGGAGATTTGGAGATTCAGGGAGGATGAGGCATCCGATTGGCGATTAGCGAGCTTCAGGTTAGTGGTCTGATCATCCTGCATAGAAATAGAATTTCAATTTTTGGGCAGGGGCTATACGAAGGGCCGTACAGAGGGATTTTATGGATGTGGACCCCATGTGCGCGGGTGATCCGAAAGTAGTCACACACACGTGCATGCCTGCCCACTGGATAGATGTGCATGGGGGTGTTGGTGAGGGGGTAAAAGGCACGCACTATGTGCGTGGCTGTGGCGTGGACAGGCGCGCACCAGTGCGTGCCTGTGTAGGTAACAGCCGCACCTCAGAGCGTGTCTGTGCAGCTAACAGGTGTGCATACGTGCGCGCTTGTGCAGTGAATAGGCACGCATGTGTGTGCGCCTATGGGTTGAAGCAGCTGCACCTTAGAGGCAAGGTTGACGGGTGTAAAATTGATCTTTGTGATGTTGTTGATGGTCTCGTGGGGTGATATAAGACTCTTTGTTGTGGCTGCAGGTGGACAATTTGCACGATGCGAGTGGGTTGGCGAGAGCGAGATTGGTCCCAGCTGCAAGACACCATGGCTATTGAGGAGCCAGGTGTGCGTGCGACTTTGGCACCCTATGGGTTGCTAAAGTTCTTTGAGTGCCCATTGATACGGGCGCAGGAGTATCTCCTGCAGTTCCTGATCCATATCTGGAGTCCGGAGCTGCATTGTTTCCTTGTGCGAGGAGAGTAGATCCCCTTCACTGCAGTGGAGGACGTGTACTTCTTGACTGGGATCCCATTTCGGGGTGTTCCCCTATCGGCAGAGTCGGTGATACCGAGGGATCTGGCCCTAGCGAACGTTGGCCGGAGATACTGTTCAGGTCAAAATTTTATGTCCGGGACGGTTGTGAGCATTGGGTTGATAGATGCCTTGGTGCATCATTGTATAGCAGCGATGATTGTGAGAGTATATGGGTCACTGGCGACCCAGCGGATTAGTGGGGGCCAACTGATGGTGATGGAGAGAGTATTGGCTGGTGAGCATTTCGCCTGGGGGCTGACGCTGCATGCCACGATGATAGGGCAACTAGACCACTGCCGGTCCACGGATACTGGGGATTTTTCCTTCAGATCTATCCTTGTGGCTTGGTTTCTGGAGAGGGTGCCGATGTTGCGCCCTAGGATTTTATTGGGTGCACCTAGGGCATGAGAGTCGCGACTACGACGATGGTCGACGGTGTTGCTTCACCATGGTAGTGGCGAGGGTGGCCACTTCTTCACTACAGAGGCGGCGTACGTATGGTGGAAGATGCCGCAGGTGATACTACGGTACCCCTATGGCGGGGTGGACTTCCGGGATGATCCGGACATGGTGCTACCTCCAGGGGAGGTGTTTGACCATCGAGGTATGGTGATTGATGATGCTGATATGTATGTTTTTGTGTTTTTGTGAGATAGCATGTCATATGTATATGATAGAGATGTTGATACTATCTATTTTTTATTTGCATGTGTAGATGTGGCACCTCATGGGTGCGAGGTGGAGTTGCAGAGAGCGCCGGAGAGACTGTTGTGGGGAGAGAGACATTGACATGAGGACACCGTGGTGCAACCTGCTGAGTCGGAGAGGGAAACGAGGAGGCACCAATTTGATGACCCTGGTGCTGGGCCATCACACACTCCTCCAGCAGCTGCCGGAGTGGATTTTGAGGACATACGTCGTCGTCTGGAGGCGGTGTTACAGGAGGTGCCTGAGGGCATATGGTCTCGCATCCAGGATGAGGCTTTCCTGGAGCAGTGTGTGGGGTTGTCGCCACTATGGAAGGCCATAGTATGACGAGCAGCAGTGGCTGCTGCGCTGACGACCGAACGACTGTCGTCGGGGCAGGAGGGGCCGGTAGGGGGGGGACCACCACCTCCTGGGGCAGGTGGTGGTGGGCTACCACCACCTGAGGGAGGAGCAGGCAGTGGTGCTCTAGAGGCACCGTGAGTGGTGCTCTGATGCATTTGATGTATATATATTTTTTATATATAGGCTGGTGAGCCCATTTTGTACTAAGGTGTTGCATTGGCCTGCAGATACTTGTATTTTTTGTATGTAAACATTCGGATGGCACTGTGGACCTTTATATATACATGAGTATACATGTTTTGAGATCTATGTGGTGTTTACATAATTTTGGTTAATGTTTTGATGATGTCGATTCTATATATATGTTGTGACAGGTTTTTTGATATGTTTATGTATGTGTAGAGGTAGCTTGATGGGATATATGCCAATCTAACACTATGTTAGCGATGTTATCTATAATTTGATTCAATTGTCTTGGAATATGTGTAAATGTAATGGAATCAAAATGTCGAGATAGAAGTCTAACCTGCAGGTATTTGCGAAAGAGGCAAGGATCACAGATGCGGTACACATTCTTGAGCTAGACTACGACTAGTTGAGAGTCGAGGAAGACGCTAAGGTAACGAATACAATGATGTTGGGCATCGGCTAGGAGGCCAATGACGTCGGTGTATTCGTCTTGGTTGTTGGTTGCTGAACCCAAACATATGCCGCTCGAATGGAGCATTTCATGTGAGGGGGTGTAGAGATCCCATGCAGCCAAAGTGAGATTTTGTGTCCAACGGCTGGCGTCGTTGGCGTAACCGATGTGGTAGGCTGGTGGAGGAAGAATCTGTTAATAGCACAAAGGATAGTTTAGACGTGAGGGAGGGAAAAAAAGAGTAAAAATGCTATAAAATAAATAACCTAAAGTAGAATGACTATGTTTAAGCGTAAAATTTCTTGAGATACAACCCGTTGATGGGTTCCTTGAGAGAGATACCTTTAGGGGAGGCCAATATGTATGCGCCTTTGGTGAGGCAATGTTGGATAATGTATGGGCCATGCCAGAGTGACTCAAATTTTACGTGGCCAAAGGTATCATGAGTGATATCGTAAGCCAGGACGAGGTCACCTTCGGGAAATGAGCGAAGGTTGACATGGCAATCAAAGGTAGCCTTGGATCATTTTTTAGCTACCTCGTTGTTCTATAAGGAAGATCGACGATCTTCATCCAGAGACTCCAAGTTCAACAAGCACTGCTCCATTGGAGAAGTGTCGGGTAATAGCTCAATTGCGGTGCGTAAGGTGGGAATTTTGCACTTGATGGGAAGAGTGGCCTCAACCCCATGGACTAAATGAAATGGTGTGAAACCAGTAGCTATTTTCACAGTCGTTTAGTAAGCCCATAGCACAGAAAATAACATATGATGCCAATTGGTTTTATGTTTATTAACCATGCGCTGTAACATGGTCTTGAGAAATTTGTTAACTGCTTCGACCTGTCCATTAGATTGAGGGTAATATGGGGAGGCAAACTCGTGAGAGAATCCTAACCGAGATGAGAGTTCGACAAAGATCTCATTCTCGAAGTGTTTCCCATGATCGAAAACGAGTTGGAGGGGGTACTCCGAAGCGGGATATGATGTGGTTAAAGAAAAAATGTGTTGCAGTGTCAGCGGTGTTGTTGAAGGTGGGAATAGCTTCTACTCATTTGGTGAAGTAATCAACGGCGACAATGATGTATTTGTGACCATTGTTGGAGGGGGGATTACAAGTCATGAATTCGATGCCCCATTTACAAAAAGGGTTGGTAGTAATGACAGGGTGAAGAAGAGCGGGGGGAGCTCGGGCTTTATTGGCATAGAGTTGACATTGCTCACATCGTTTCATGGCATGAATGCAATCATGAAACAAGGTAGGCCAAAAGTAACCGGCTCAGATAATATTTTGAGCAGTGGATATGCCCGAAAGATGGCCCCCACATGCGCCACTGTGGCAGTCATTTAAGACTCTATCGGCCTCATCAATAGTCAAGTATCGATGAAGAATGGTGTTGATGCCTCGCCGGTATAGGATGTCTCCGATGAGGAGGTAGCAGGGGGCCTGATGGAGAATACGATGACAATCATCTCGTGAAAGGTGGTTACCAAACTTTTGAGTTCGGAGGTAGACTAGGAGGTCGCCTTACCAAGGATCATCTAAGTTGATGTAAAAGAGATGTTCCTCAGGAAAGTTGGTGTTGACGGGGGTACTGGTGGTGTCAAAGAGGAGGGCCATGACAAGTTCAGCAAGAACGAGGACCTTCTTACTCTTAGGTGTTGAGAACTCGAGGTCGTACTCCTGAAGGATAACGATCCATCGAGCAAATTTGTCGTTAACTTGCCATCGACTGAGCAAGTACTGCATAGGGTTGGATTCTGCGACGACCTTTGTTGTTCGAAGCATAATGTAGTGGCACAGTTTCTGGACTGCGAGGATGACTGCTAGAGCAAGTTTCTCTTCGTGTTTATACTTCAAGGGTGGCCTTGAGAGATTTTTACTAACGTAATAAATTACATGTTCACGATTGTCATCACCTAGCTGGACGAGGACGTCGGCTACTGATACATCTGATGCTGATACATAGAGGATATAGTCGTGATTGTAGTTAGGTGCACTAATTAACGGTGCGTTCGAGAGGGCGGTTTTAAGATCGTCAAATGACTGTTGGGCATGGGCATCCCAGTGAAACGGGATGTCATGACGTAGTAAGAAAATGAAACTATGTGCACACACGGCGTAGTCTGGGACAAAGCGTCTAAGAAAGTTAGCTTTTCCCTGTAGGCTATGAAGTTGGCGTAAATTCCGGGGAGGTGGAATTTCGTTGATAGCTTGGACTTTGAGGGGGTCTATGGTAATACCGCTTTGAGAAACGATAAAGCCGAGGAGGCACCCTGCGGTGACACAAAACACACACTTGAGAGGATTCAAGCGGATGTTGTACTGACGACACCGTTTAAAGATGATTCATAAATCATCAAGATCCTGGGTGCGTTTCTTGGATCGAGCTGTGAGGTCATCCAAGTAGGCGAGGATGATATCATCCAGATCATGAAAGATGTATGTCATAGCCCGCTGGAAAGTTGCGCCGGCATTTTTTAAGCTGAAAGGCATGACACGATATGAAAAAGTACCCCAAGGGGTAGTGAATGCGGTTTTATATTGATCAGCGGGGTGAATTTGAATTTGATTATAACCAAAGAATCCATCCATAAAGGATAGAGCCTCGTGGCCTATGCAGTCGTTGATAATTTGATCGATGAAAGGCATTGGAAAGTTGTCTTTGGGACATGCATGATTGAGATCACGAAAGTCCATGCAAACACGGATAGTGCCCTGTTTTTTGTTAACGGGTACAGGGTTGGAAACCCATGAGGTATAGGCGATGGGGTAAATGAACCCGACAACGCGTAATTTGTCAATTTCGGCTTTGATGGCCGCAAAATTGGATGGGTGTAGTGGTCGTTGTTTTTGGTGAACTGGTGTAATGTTGGGCCAGGTGTCGATGCAATGTTCGACAATAGAGGGATCGAGGCCAGGCATTTCCATGTATGACCAGGCAAAAATATCCCTATATTCCTAGAAGAGGGCTTTATATGCAGTGATTTCTTGAGGAGTGCAAGCAGCTCCAATGGTGATTTCTTCGACGATGCCATTTTTAATGGAAATGTCGATTTTAATAGTGGGGGAAATGTTGGCCATGTTGCCTTATTCAAAAGCATCTGGGGCAGGAATGGGGTTTTTGAACCATTCGATAGGCCCTGATGGGATAAAATCCTTGGTTTTGACCGCGTAAATGAGGTGTTGGTTAAGAGGCATGGAGGCTTCTTGTGGAGAGAAGAGTGCGCGATGGTGTAGCACATCCCAGGGGAGGTTTGGGTGGTTTAACTCTTCGAGTATTTCCTTGTCGCATTGGAAGTGTCGGGAATACAAGGGGTCATGAGGAGTGATATCGGTGACGGTTTTTGTGTGGTTGCCCCCTAGTGAAGAAGCAGGGGGAACAATGTTAGGAGATGGTGAGGGTTCACTCGACATAAACCATATATTGAAGTACTGAGGGGTACCCGTGGTGGTTGGGTGTAGAATGTCCATAGGGGAATGAGCAGGAGAGTTGGGGGGGTTGGGGGGTGATTCCGCAGATAATTCATCTAAGAACCATGGAGGCGTTGGAAGGGCCTCGGGTTTAGGAGAAATGACATGAAAATTTGCTAGTGACGAGGTAATGTCAATTATCGTCTCTACGAGTCGTTGAAGCAGGGTCAATTGGTGTTTCCTGTATTCAAGGATCATAGGACACTGGTATGTAAAATGAGCTAATGAATCACAGAGAGAGAAAGGGTGTCTCATATGTTCATTGACTGAAGTGGTGACATAACGGATGTCTGTGATATTTGTTGAGGAGGACATAGCAGGACTGAGTTTGCTCTGGAAGTTCTGGCGTACTGCAACTAATGTCTGCCGAAAGCGTGGCAGGGCCAGGCAATGGTGGGTATAATGGCCATACTCTGAACATATAGCACAAGCATATTTGGTCCTCAACCCTTTACTACTAGAAGGGGGGGTGGTAGTGGCAGGGTTGGATGTAGTGTCGAGTGGTGGGGGAGTGTGATTGAGTGGAATCAAATTTCGTAACTCTGGTAGAGATGAGCATTTGTTGGTTTGGTGTCCCTCTTTCTCACATAGTGCACAAGGTGGTGGGATGCATGGAGGAAGTGGAGATGTGGGCTCCTTCTTCTTTCTCCTGCCCCCAACTTTGGCAGGGGGGTTAGTGAGTGGGGGTGTGGTTGGAGTAAGAATGGGAATCGTCATGGGGATTCCTTCTTTTTAGGGTGGGAGGGATGATCGAGGGACCATCTCTGGTGGGTGTAAATACCAAACTGGGATTGCTAACACCATATTAGGTAGTGTGAGCATTGCGGCTACCTGAAAAGCTTCGATACTTGGTGGAGGGTAAAAGAAGGGAATTTGAGTGATGGCTTGGGGAACTGTCTCCCAAACTGGGATATGTCCTGGTGGAGAGGTGGAATCGTGGACTGGTGGGGTCAACGAGTGTACAGGAGGTTCTGGAGGGCGGGTTTCTGCGATGAGTGGGATGTCAGATATGATAGAAGCCTATATAGGAGGAAGGGTATCCTCTGTGTGAGCTCCATTAGATGATATGACGCATACTTGATTGGAAGGATGAAGGAGTGGTGGTGCTCCATGGTACGTTCCTAACAAGAATGGATCTTTAAAAATCCCAGGACCCATCTCGACGAGTGGGTATGCGTCGTGGCTTGTGTGGATAAGAGGAAGAATGTTATTGATGTTGGCATATGGATTAGGCTCATAATGTGACACTTGGTCAATAGTAACGATCTTCCCATTGTGAGGGAACATCATTGTCTGAAAGACGGAATATGCCACTGCCTTCATAGCGTACATGTAGCTACGACCGAACAAGATATTATAATCGAGAGGGGTGTCGATAACTTTGATATCGATGAGAATAGTCTTGCCCCTGAGTTCGACGGGGACATTTTGGAAGAGCCCTTCAGGAGACGATGGTCGTTCGTCATAAGCGCGTAATGTGATGGCAGAGGGTATGAGTTCCGGGGAACCAAGTTTCTGCCATACCATTTTGGACATAATGCATGTAGATGCACCTTCATCGATGATACACCGATGAACTGTGATGTTCCATATTTTTACTGGTATTTGAAAAGCGATCAAGGTGGGAAGACGAGGTTCTCCGCTGTCAAGATCAAAGGTAATGAGTCGGGTATCTACGGGGTCGACTGCCCCCAAGGGGGAAAGTAAGGATTTCCGCTGAGTAGGACAAGTCTGGAGGACTTCCAAAACTAACATGGCAACCGGGGATTGTGCTAAGTCATCTACCAAACTATAGTTATGAGCTGCCCTAGCCTGTGGGTTGTGGACATTCCTGCACAATGGGATGCGAGGGATGTGAAGAGGTGGCTCGGTGGGAGGGCAAGGAATCACCAATGGGGGTCCCGTCGGTGTAGGTTTTGTCTCTGGAGGGATGGGAGGAGACTTAGTGGATGTATGATACTAACATTTACATTTTTGTAGAAGGATTTCTTCCTCACTTGTGAGGAGAATTGTGCGATCTGTTGGATTGTTGGGGTTGAGGTATTGTCCCGTCGAAGGTGGGGGATGTTGTGTGTCCTGTTGGGTGTTTATCACACCTTGATGTGGAATAGGATTTTGCAACATGGTGGGAGGGGGTTGTTGCACGTATTGTTGTGGTTCCTGCTAAGGGGCAGGTGGTGCGGGAGAATGGGGAAGACTACCAGAGTCTTTCAACCGTTTGAAATCAGCGATTTGGGGTCAATGATGAGTGTAATGGTCGAACTCACCAAAAAGGGCACAAGGGAAAATAGTTTTAACATTATTGTTATTTCCCCCTTGGCATTTATTATTATTTCCCCCTTGGGGGTTTTGGTTCCCTTGGTTCGGGTTGCCCCCAGTGGATTGGTGTTGTGGGGGTTGATTCTCACCTTGACCTGGATTGTTGTTATTCTTGTTCCGTCCTTTTTTCTTGGCGTCGTTCGATGGATGGGTTGGATTGTCTGTATTCAGTTGTTCAAAATTTTAGTATTGCTGAACGACAGAGGGTTGAAAAAAATTCACCCCCGCATGAGGATGTGGGGGAGCTATGGGTTGTGGGGGACCAGGAAATGGGAAGTATGGATTCTGTGGTGGTAATGATCCATAAGGTACATAGGAAGGCGTAGTGCTTTTTCTAGTACTATAAGATGAGGTAGAGGGGGTACTAGATTTTGGTTGAATAGGTGGATGTATGGGGGGTGTCGGCAGTGGCCCACTGATGGGTGGAGGGATAGCAACAGGGTATGGTTGTTGATAAGGGGGTGGGGGGTAATAAGAAGTGCCCCTGTATGTTGGTGGGTATTGAGGTGTTCCATACATTGGTGGTGGTTGGGGTTGTGGACCGTGGTGAGTGGTGGTACCAATCAGTCTATCTGCTGAGTGAGACATCTCGGGTTTGTTTTGGCCAAATGGCACAGGTTTTGGAAGATTAGGAAGTACAGTGTATAAGTATCCTGACTGTGCATAGATGAGGTCATACTATTGGGCCTTACTGATGGCTTCCTCTTCGGATTGAGGGAAGGTGGAAGCTACATCCTTACCGAGGAGAGAGACAAGTGATCTAAGAAACCAGTCGAGACATTGTTGCTTGGTGGTTTCGGCTTTGCACAAACTACGTCACCTACGCCACTCGTGAATGTGGTCAGCGATATGTGTGGTTGAGGTTTGTTTGAAATTAGAAAGTAGTTCTAGACCATTATCGTGGAGGATGGGTAATTGGAAGAAGGTCAAGAATGCTTTGGCCAATGACTCAAAAGTTGCGTGGGACCCTAATTTTTCTTCGACATACCATTTGGCCGATGGGCCAGTGAGTGTGCATTGAAATAATTGTAGTCTGATTGAATCATCCGTAATGCTATTGGAGGAGCACCATAGGTGAAATGTCATGACATGGTTGGTAGGGTCATCACCTGCCTTTCCTTCAAACTTTGGTATGTCTGAAGGTAGTTTGGTGGGCATTGCAGGCCATGTAGGATCATGCAATATAGGATCATTGGTGAGTTTGTTGAGATCCAGTATGTTGAGAGAGGCCAAATATGGCATCTGTAGTGGGGGGGAGGATTAGCTCTGGCCATGGTGTGGGTGTGTTGTGAACCTGACCCTTGAGGGGGGCTAGGTGGGTTGGTGCTTCCTCCTTGAGAGGAAGTCGGTCCCCCACTTCTGTGTAAAGGAGAGTAAGTGAACGGATGACCTTGGGAAGTGGACCCAAGTAATGTAGAACCAAGCAGAGCTGATCCTAAAATAGTAGCACTCACAGGAGTGTGTGAAGGAGGTGTCGATGAATGGGCACGACCAAACACTCCCCCTAAGATAGGAGGGAGGTTTAGCAAGCGTCGTGAACGACGGGGGCTCTGTGGTTTCGCTATGATGTCAGACTAGTTGTGTGTATGTGTGCAAAGAGTGGTGAGAGTAATATAGAAACAAGAGCCTTTACATT
Source organism: Picea engelmannii (assembly GCA_009831015.1). Lineage (NCBI taxonomy): Eukaryota > Viridiplantae > Streptophyta > Pinopsida > Pinales > Pinaceae > Picea > Picea engelmannii. The sequence continues at coordinate 228,340 of ML798804.1, forward strand.
GAATGTTTACACAATATATATATCCAAATCTAACTGTAATCAGATGTGCATCATACATAAAATGTTTTGAAAAAGAAGCATATATATGGGTAAGTGGGTTTTGTCCATGTGGGGAATCAAAAGAAAGAAAATGCTCCTGTCCTAGAAGATGTAATGTCCTTCCTCTCAAATATCACTGGGCCTTCCAATAGTACTCAATAGTGGGGTCTGAAGTCACCGGAAGAGAAACTAGTGAAGGATGAAATAATTGGTTATAATCAGGGGTAAAGGGGGCATATCCTGAAAGAGCTGGCGATATTTCCCAATAGCCACACAAAATCAAATCAAGGTGCAATTGCAGCCCACAATTGCCACCAGGGTAGATGTCCTAAAGTTGGTCACTAGGTACCTCGGTCAAAGTGCGGCATTTAGATTTTCGGCCTAAGAAATGGGTCACGGGATGGATCCCATCCAAGAGGTGGGTGCCTCAAGGGGGGACGCATAGAACAACTGGACCTCGGCCTTCAAACCTTCACGGGTATCTCCCTGCCTTATGGTATGAGGGTCAAATCGGCTTGGGAGATGAACCATAAGTGGATGGGAGGCCGACCACTCTCATAAATGCGTCGTTTAGCAGGTGTGCGGATTTTTGCGATAAAAGTCGCGCATCGTGCACATGTGCGCAATTTCTGTGTTCCTGTTTTGTGCATGTGCGCACACGCCCAATGTCTGCATAGCACTCTTCAATTTTTCACTACTTTGTATAGTTTTTGACCCCCTTTTTTAATGTTTTAGTATTAATTCAGGTCCATGGATGACTTCATCACTATTTGACGATGTTGAGTTCTTGTAACCATGTGTGGACAAAATTTCAGTGATAGAAATGGGTCACATACACTTTGATAACCTTTTCAAAGTCATCAAAAAAGAAGTAGTTAGAGAAATTCCCTAGATCATGAAACCAACCAACACTTTATGCAACCATTGTCAACAAGGAAAGAAAATGAAGACCAGGTTCAAATCAAAGGAATATTCAATGACAAGACCACTGGAAATTGTGCATACTTATCTAGATGGACCAACTACAACAAAGGTTTTAAAAGGTGAGAAATACTTTATGTTATTATTTTATGATTATACAAGAATGACTATAGTTTTCTTTCTCAAGAATAAGTCAAAAGCTTTTGAAAACTTCAATGTCTACAAGGAAATGGTTGAAAATGAAATGGATTCAAAAGTAAAATGTTTGAGATTTGATAATGGTGGAGAGTTCACTTCAAAGGAATTTATGGACTACTACAACATGCATGAAATAAAAAGGCAATTATCCATTTCTAGGATGCCTCAACATAATGGAGTTGTTGAAAGAAAGAACATGGCAGTACGGGAAATGGCTTGAACAATGCTAATGGATTCCAAATTGACATATATATTTTGGACACATGAAGTGCATACAACATTTCACATTCAAAACAGAGTAATGATCAGAAACAACACTGGAAAAATTCCCTACGAGCTATGGAAAGGAAGACCAGAAAATGTGAAGCACTTCAGAGTATTTGGAAGAAAATGCTACATCAAAAGAGAAAATGGAAGAATGGGAAAGTTTGACTCTCATGTGGACAAAGGAGTACTTGTTGGTTACTCAAGTACAAGTAAACAATACAAGTGTTACAATCTGAGGTTGAACAAAGTTGTGGAAATCATCAATGTAACAATTGATGAAACAGGTGGACGAGTATTAAAGGAAGAAGGAAATGAATCAATGGAACAGATTTACGAAGAAGAAGCATAAGATGAAGAAGAAGTAGAAAAGGAAGATGAAGAGGATTAGATAGAAGTAGAAGAGAAATTTCAGCAAGTGCCTCCAAAGACACCTAGGAAATGAGTACACAAGAATCATCCTTCAAATCAGATTATCGGAAAACAAATATGCAGAAGTTGAGACTAGAAGAAGAATATGTTCACCAGAACAAATGCACCTAGCACTCTCATCTACTATTGAACCAAAATTTTTTGAAGAGGCTAGCGAGGATGAATTTTGGAATAATGCCATGGATGAAGAATTGGATCAAATAGAGAAGAATGACACTTGGGAATTACCAAAGAATAAGAATGTGATTGGCACAAAGTGGGTATTCAGAAATAAATTGAATGAAGATGAACAGGTAACAAGGAACAAAGCTAGATTGGTATGTAAAGGATACGCACATGTTGAAGGAATCGAATTTGAAGAGACATTTTCCCCAGTTGCCAAAATGGAAGAAATCGGATTTATTTTAGCTTATGCATGCTCCAAGAATATTAAAGTGTATCAGATGGATGTGAAATCAGATTTTTTGAATGGGAAACTTGAAGAAGAAGTCTACATCGAACAACCAAAAGGATTTCAGTTCTCAGAGAACACAGATTACGTGTGCAAATTGAAGAAGGACTTGTATGGTATAAAACATGCTCCTAGAGCATGGTACTCTAGACTGGATAAATATCTATAGCAGGCAAGGTTCAGAAAAGGAAGTGCATACAAAAACCTCTACATCAAGGTAACTCAAGATAGTATTTTATTAATTGAAGTTTATGTTGATGATATTATTTTTGGAAGCAATGATGACAGGTTAAGCCAGAAATTTGCAAAGGATATACAGAATGAATTTTAAATGTCATTACTCAGAGAACTATCCTTCTTTCTCAATCTTCAGATACATCAAAGAAACCAAGAAATTTTTATTTCTCAAAATATGTATATCAAAGAAATGCTAAAGAGGTTTGGAATGGAAGATTGAAAACTAGTTACCACTCCTATGCAAAGCAGTTGCAAGTTGAGAAAAGATGATGATTCAAAGTCTATAGACCAGAGGAAATACAGGTCAATGATTGGTAGCTTACTATATGTGACAACATCTAGACCAGATGTAATGTAGGAAATTGGACAGGTGGCACGATTTCAAGCAACGCCAAAGGAATCACATCTATTAGCAGTAAAGAAGATTTTCATATATCTCAAGGGAACAAAAGAGTTTGGATTATGGTATCCAAAAGGAAAGGATCTATCACTTATTGCCTACATAGATGCAGATTGGGAAGGTTGCATTGATGACCGATGAAGCACCAATGGAGCGATGTTTTACTTGGGTGAGTGTTTCATATCATGGATAAGAAAGAAACAATCATCAGTATCCTTATCTATAGCCAAAGCAGAGTATATTGCAGCAGCAACATGTTTTACACGGGTTCTATGGATGAAACAAAATTTGAAATATATACAGGTTGAGTATGATGAGCCCATTCCAATATATTGTGATAATACAAGCACCATCAGTATCTCAAAGAACCCGGTGATGCATTCCAAGACGAAAACATATTTACAAAACCTCTTCCATGGGATGCCTTTGAGTATCTTCTCTAGTGTCTCGGAGTAATTTCTACTCCAAAATGAATGATTTTGAATGCTTATCTTATATGTCTTATATTTACATGAGGAAGCACCATAAAGAGGATAGTTCAGCTTGGGAGATCAGTTTCAAGAAGCGTTCAGTCAGGGGGAGTATCCCCAAGGACAATTCAGCTAGGGGGAGCAACCCCAGCTGGAAAGACACATTTTCCATTGATGACAAAGGGGGAGAGATTTATCATATGCAGAGCATAGAGGCATGGTTTCAGGGGAAGCGATGGTCACAGGGGGAGCATGAGTGATATGAATTCAATATTATATGACTTCAGTATTGCATCAAAGTGTTTCCATCAATGTCAAAGGGAGGTATTTTTTATTAATTGGGTTGGTTTTTATTGATGTCAACCCTTGAAGAAATCCTGGTAGAGAATTCTAGTAGCACAAAGGTTTGGGTAATGAACCCAAGTTTGTTTGATGGATAATGGTATGAGTTTTGATATATTTGCAGGTGAGACTATTCTAGATGGATAGTACATGTCGTGCCATTTCCACTGGTATGTAGAATGTCACATAACTCCTCACGATTAGAGAGTTATGGCCATGTAAGTTGGAGAACCCTCATGAGTCATCTAGAAGCCCCAAAAGGTCAAAGTAGTCAAAGTGTTTACAAAGAAGAAATTATTTAAACAATAAAGTGAAGTGATGAGTGTAATATAAGTCAAAGAGGATGCAAAAGAAATTATTTAAATAATAAATTTAATGGAGAACTTATTAATTATAGAAAGTGGTTAAGTTAAGTGGACAAGTGGTTATAAGTGGGTTAGCCCTAAAATAAGGAAAGTGGTTTAAGAGATTTTAGAAGGTAAATAATAAAGTGAAGTGATGAGTGTACTATAATTCAAAGTGGATACAAAAGAAATTATTTAAAGAATAATTTTAATGGAGAAATTACTAAGTGGACAAGTGGTTAGAAGTGGGTTAGCCCTAAAATAAGGAAAGCAGTTTAAGATGGTTAGAAGGTAACCCCTTGAGGAAGCTACATAAAAGTATAAATAAGAGGCAAGGGTCTCTCATTTTAATCACACTTGAGCATATTGAATATTTACGAGTGACTAAGGTAACCAAAGGATATCTAAGGTGAATTTCAAAGGGAAGGTGAAGTAAAGAAGGATGAAATTCAAGGGAGGATAAATTATTTTGATGATGCTTTCTAAGGTATGTTATTTACAAGTCATCTCACCATTTTCACAATAACGTTTTTTCTAGAATGATTCAGACCGCGAAATTGGGAGGTCGTTAAGGAAACATATGCAAGTATCTATGATAAAATTTTCATCTTGTGGGTCATTGTATTTTTGGAGTTACACTCCGTGGAAGATAGGGTTTGTGGCTAGTCCTGAAACTAGTCTAAAACATGTGTTTCGGGTAAAAACGTCATAACTTATTCATAACAGATCCCAATTCAGTAAGAAAAAATGTATTGGTTAGAGTACAGTCTATAGTATTCTTTGTACCTTTTTCAGATCCATACAACAAATGTTTCGTGTGGGGCACGCTCTATAGGTTCACTCTCTAGAATAAGCCAGAATTCAACAAGGTATGTCGTTTTTTCTATATCTCCTTTTATGAGAGGTTCCAAGTAGTGAAATATCGAGGAATTGCATAAAATACACTGAAGAATATTGTGTACCATTTTCATATCTTTATTCATTACAGGTACATAGTTATTATCATTTCAAGTTAGGGTTGTTGACTAATCCAAAATTAGTCTTGTCAGACTAAAGTAAAGTTTGATGAAAATGCTAGTCTCTTGTTGTTAAAGTTAAGGAAGGTTTGCAGGTATGTGATCATATACACTAGGTGTATTACAGAGTTACAAACCATATTTGGATGATGAAATTGATGAGGTATTTTGGTTGAGGTACATGTTGGGTACACGGTTGATACAAGTAGTTGATGAGTTGTCACATACATGAGATGTATAGTTGATGATATTGGTACATATTGATGAGTCATAGTTTATGTGTATTTGATACATGATTGGTACATATTTGGTGCATGGTTGATGCACTCGTTGATGGTACAAGTTGAGGTACAGGTTGGTGCATGGTTGATGCACTTGTTTATGGTACATGCTGATTACAGGTTGTTTGGTATAGGTTGGTGCATGCTTGATGCACTTGTTTATGGTACATGTTTATTACAAGTTGATTGGTATAAGTTTACAACAGTATATCTCACAATGATAGTGTGACAATGGTTCCATCATTCTACTTATATTTCAGGGAAGTTGGACGGGGCAAGGACAGGTGGTTGTAGCCACCTTTCGGTTTTAGCCGGAGAACATAGGGGGTTGTATCCTCCTTCTGGTTGTAGCCAGAAAATTGGGGAGTTGGAGCTTCTCTCAAGTTGTATCTTGGTAAAATAGGGGGTTGGAGCCTTCTTCCAATTGCAATTGGAAAACAAAGAAAGTTGGTGCTTCCAATGAATGTAATTCTTAAAGACATATAAGAAAAAGAATTAGGTGATTTTATCTCGCTTTGGGTTTCCACATAAAAACACTGGTGTACTATGTATGTGTATGATTTATCCTTTGTTCATTGTTTATTTACTCTGCAACTATTGGATGATAATGCTACATTTATATAAAACTTGCATTTTGTGGTTAAAAAGGATTAGATTGCTCTATTACTGATTCATCCTCCCTCTCAGTAATCCAACATAGGATTCCCTCTGAGAAGAGGAAGCCACTTGATCCATAGATTACAGAGTGTATTTTATTTGTATGCCCCGACGGTGTGAAGGGATACACACTCATTTATCTCTCCTCGGACCGGCTCATCATTGAGAATAGTGTCGAACTCAAGGAAAGTATCGCGCATGTACCTCAGCAACCACATGTAGACACTTTTTTCCTTCCACCCGTCGGAGATGATGAGCATGCACATGATGAATCTTCTTCAGATGAGATTTCTAATTCAGAGGATTCAGATGAATTAGATATTGATTCAATACAGTTAGATGAAAATTCAGTGCATGCAGATGCAGATGTAGAGCCAGAGTAGAGGCCCAAGTGGGCCAAGACTACTCTTCATGATGTAGGATGCCTTGTTGGGGATCCAGTTGATACTAGGAGGACTCAAATGGATTTCAAGGAGCCTCCTCTTGCACTCACTACCACTGAATCAATTTCACCCATGCATATTTTCTTGGTTCAGTATCCATATCCACAGTCCTATGGTGAGGTTAGTGGAAATCCCTTTAGGGAATCTTCCATGTAGGAGGAGTACAACTCCCTCCTTGAGAATCAGACTTTGGATATGGTTCCCCTTTCTTCAGGAAGGAAAATTTTTAGGTGGAGATGGGTCTACAAGAACAAGAGCATAGCAGATGGGCAGGTTAGCAGATACAAAGCTAGGATAGTTTCCAAAGGTTTTTCAACAGGTCCACAGCATTGAATATGATGACACCTTCGCTTTAGTAGCGTGAATGTATTCCATACATTTGGCACTTTCCATTACAACAGAAAAAGGATGGGAATTCCATCAGATGGACATGAATAATTCATTTCTTCACGGTGATCTCTCTGAGAAGATTTATTTGGAGCATCCCCAGGGATTTGTGTAGAATTCATCTTTGGTCTGTCCAACTAAAGAAGTCCCTTTATGGCCTCAAGGAGACCCCGAGGGCATGGTATTCCAGGATGGAATCCTACCTGAGGTCAAAGAACTTTGTACATTGTAAGTCAGACCCAAATGTTCACATGCTCAGGATGGTTGTTTCACTCCTACTCCTATTTATATATGTTGATCATTGGTTGCTCGAATTCGACGATTGTTGCAGACAAGAGGATTTTTCACAACAGGTTCTTGATGACAAACATGGGTCCGCTACATTTCTTCCTTGGACTCTAGATCAGTCAGGATGCATCAGTCATCAAACTGTCTCAGGCCAAGTATGCACGAGATCTCCTTGAGATATTTCACATGATAAACTGCAACTCTGCCCTGACTCCTTTCCTATCAGGAGTCAGAATTGAGGATGGTGAGGACACTCCACTGGTGGAAACAAAACTGTACAGAAAGCTAGTGGGGAGCTTGGTGTATCTCACACACTCTATACCAGACCTCTCTTATGGATTTAGAGAAGTCTTTGGTTTCATGCAGAAGTTGTAAGAGCTACATTGGAAGGTTGCAAAGCATATCCTTCGATACGTACAGGTCTGTACAGGAACTATAGATTAGTCATCAAATTGTCTCAAGCCAAGTATGCACGAGATCTCCTTGAGAGATTTCACATGAAAAACTGCAAGTCTTCCCTGAGTCCTTTCCTATCAGGAGTCAGAATTGAGGATGGTGAGGACGCTCCACTATTGGAAAAAAAAATGTACAAATAGCTAGTGGGGAGCTTGTTGTATCTCACACACTCTATACCAGACCTCTCTTATGGAGTTAGAGCAGTCTTCGGTTTCATGCATAAGCCGCAAGAGCTACATTGGAAGGTTGCAAAGCATATCCTTCGATACGTATAGGGAACCATCACCTTCAGGCTTCACTATGCAGCAGACTCTACATTAGACCTCATCGAGTTCACTAATTCTGAATAGGATGGTGATAACATTGATCACAATTCCACATCCAGTTACTCACCTAGTGTGGGTTTCAGGCCCATATTTTAGTCCAGTAAGAAGAAGGATGATATTTATATATCTTCATCTAAGGCAAAGTACAAAAGGGTAGTTAACATAATCATTCATGCTATGTGGCTACAACATTTTCTCACTGAGTTGGGAATTCAGTTTCACTGATTGATCGTCATCTTTTGTGACAACCATGGCACTCTGAAGTACTGCATGTATCTAGTTCATAAGCAGCCTACGAAGCCAATTGAGATCCGCATGCACTACATCCAGGACTTAGTACACGAGGGGATCATCGACCTATAGTTTTTTCCTTCAATAGAACAGACTGCAGACATATTCACCGAGACCTTCACTGAGCAGAAGTTCCATTCTCTGCACAGTCGTGTTGGAGTGAAGAACACAATTTCCTAGCAACTTGTCAGNCATGAGTCTTTCCCTCTTTCCTCATTTATTTTATTTTAGTGTCTCTTTTGTATTTGGGTACCTAACATGGCCTCATTATCAGGAACCATTCTTTATTTTCACCATAGTGATGTTCAGAGGGGGTGTTGGAGATACTTCACGCACACCTAGGATTTATTTTTGTTAATATTTTCCTTGTGTTAATTAGTCATTATTCAGTCTCCTATAGTTTAGGGAGAATATTACATTTCCTACATTCTAGGAGAATATTCTCTTCAATTCACACTTTAGTTTGATCAGTTGAGTAGAGTATAGATGCCACATTGGGATCATCACCAACTAATGCGCATTGTCCTTGGTATTATCACCAGACTAGTTCATTCTTCATGATTCCATGGTCGCCTCCTCACTTCACTCTGTTTCATTCAGTTAACTGAAGACTGGGAGACTTGTTAATTGATACTAGGTGGCAGTTTACTCCCGTAAATACCGGTGTCTGACTAGATCACTCTAGACCATCACTAGGGCGCATTTTTTCTTCTCTCGTGCAAATTAGTTGAGTTATACAGAGTATATCATGTGTAAATTATCATTCATTCATTTGGTTAATGGGAATTCTTTGTTCTCACTCTCTCATTTCTTTCTTCTCTCATTTTTTTTCAAACTGTGTATGTCATTTGCGAGATAGATCTTGTTTGTGCAGGTTCATTCACATTTACATCTATTTGGTTCTTCCTCTTAATATTTTTATATTATTTTGAAATTATTTTCATGCAGTTCTTTATTAGAACTTGATAATGTATTCCTCTTCAGATAAGGATGAATTCATGTCATATCACGTTAAGAGCTTCATAAAGGATCAAAATGGTTTTGGAGAGTTGTCCATCTTTTCATTGGTGCATTACTAATTTATTCTCTTCTACAAGAATATCTTCAACCTTACATGTTAGGAGTGGTTCTCCCTCTACCTCTATCCTAGGAGGTGTATGATGATGCCTCCTACACTTATTTCCCAAGGCCTTATCAAATTAGGGCACTCTCCTATACGCATTCTCTGAAAACAATCAAGTATGGACATTCATATAAGGGATTTAGAGGATGAGTAAATATAACTCTCCTTTCTTAGAGACCCTTCTCCTCTTTCTACGTTTTCCTCCTTAGATATAGATTAGTTGTGTATCCTAGATTATAATGATTTATTTTCTAGTAATTATGATATAATCATTTTACATTTCAGCACTCATTTTATGGGAAATCATATATCCTTGTTCTTAATAATAATAATAATCTAATTTTAAGGTCACAGCTAAGCCAAACACCCAATTGGTGTATGAGACCCCTTGTTTGTGGGACAAGGGACCCCCTCTATGCAGTGATTTGACTCCTAAATTTTACGAAGCCTACAATTACAGGGCCTTCACTTGGATGTAAATTCTACTCAATGCTTATTGACATCAATATAAATGTCAAAAATTTAAATTATCATAATTTTTTGAAAACATGTATTTATGCTCCTTATTACAAGAGAAGGGGAATTTCTAAAAATTTAATACGGCATACTCTAATCCTCTAGCAGTACAGGACATGGGTTCAAATGCCAGTGAACAAGAACATGGAGCATATACCTAGGTAGAGTGAATGTATAATATCTATTCATAAAATAATCGGCTTTCTACATCCATCTGAAACCCCAAGTGAAATTGCATAGGAAATGGAAGAGAAGAAGAGAAAGGTCGCCAAGATGCTCAAACTCTTCCAACTATGTCTACTACGATTCTCTTTGGCCAACTTCCACACACTCTCCTAGGAATTTGTTGGCACAAGGGCAGACCCAGGGTTCTACTCTAACAACACACCAACAAAACCCTAACTACCGACCCTTTTGACAAAACCTACGAAGCAGATGAATTCCCACTCGAGGTAGAGGCAAGGGAGGTTGCAGGACTCAGGTGTCTACAACCAAGCTGGGACACATATATGTGATTATAACACTTAACATAGCACTTATCCAATCACATGCAGTAGTTCTTAAACCTTTTTCAGATCACAGTTTAAACCATTATTACGGATCATCGCAGTAATAATCAAGATTAAGCACATAACATCAACTCAGATCTAGCATCCATAGATATATGTATCATACATCAAGATCTGTTCATTAAGAAGATAAATACATAAAAAATATGAACAACATTGCACAAAGCACATCAACACAGGATATATGTGGTTCACCCCAGTGTGGGGATACGTCCACCAACTCTTCTTATTCTTTATTAGTCTTCAAGATTTATACATTCTTCTGCTCTTGTGCACAAAACCACAGAGCTCAGTTTTGCACTGGACAGGTGATCTGCACACATTTCACTAGATCCACCTTCCTCAAAACCAAGTCAAGGCACAGATCCAACTCCTCAATAGCACAAATCCTTACATACAACGTATGTGCACAATTCAACTTCATTCTCTTGCACTAAGGCAATTACAAGTCTTTTCACATAGATAACAATTACACGCTTTCTTACATCACTTAGCTATCTATTTATACATTTACAATGATGCCTAAACATGGGCAAACCCATGGGCCGACATCTAATACCCGTTACATAAACCCTAATAACCCAAAAATCCCGCAAAACAAGTGAGATCCCGCAATATTAGCTCTGCATGGGCACTCCATCTTCGAAAATCATTTCGAAGTCCCAAAAATGGTCAAACACGACCAATGTTCTCTCAAGACTTGGTCAAGGGCCAATAGGCCCCCAACACTCACCTGTGACTCATCCTGATTCACTTAGATCTGGGTAGGGTTGTTTCGAAGGCCTCGAGCTTAGCTCAAGGTGCCTCAACTTGTTTCTTCGCTAGAGCCTCCTGCTCGGTGAACTCCTGAATGACATGCTCAGTAACAAGCCCTTCCAGGAACTGTTCCACTGTTGCAACCAATTGGTCTAGTTGTGAGCCTTGTCCTTCAACTTCTTCAAAAATCATGCAGGCTTCATCTTGCACTGGATGGAGTCTTTGTGTCACTTCCGTAACCTTTCTTTGGATAGTAGTAACCTACTGATGGACTACATGTTTCTCCTGCAACCTCTTCATATTCTCAATAGCAGTAAGCAGCTTCAATTGTGATTTTACGGTGGACGCATGTTGCTTCACCTCCTGGAGCTGGCCTCCAGTTTCCTCAGCTCTGGATCTTCTACAAGGCGCTCATAGGTCTGCACACTTCGATAACTTAATTTCTTACACTCTAAGGTGAGTGCCCTTTTTAGCCCTTGGTTATGGAAGGAAGTGAAGAACAAGGAAGAAAAGGTGAAAAGCGAACTTCGCAGGAGACATAGTGACTGTCACTGGGTCGAAGTGAGAAAAAGAACAGAAAATATGGAGCAAAGCGAGGAAATGCAAACTGTTGGATGAGGAGATCAAGGATGATATATCAACAAGGAATATGGATCGAGGAAAACTTAGCAAGCATAAAAATCCACCGTTGGATGCTTTGGAGTATCACGCGAGAAGGAAGGAAAGACAGGTTAGTGAAGCCCAAAAAAAGCAGGTCAAGTTGACCTAGGGTTTTAGACACCTAGCATTTTAGTATCTAGGGTCTTTGGCACCTAGGGTTTGACCTAAAAGCTGTCAGTGAGGTGTTGTAATGTATAAATAGAGGTCTAAAGGGCCTAGGTTTTGTTGGTAATTTTGCAGTACAATATTGTTGTTGATGTAGCTATTGTATTGTGTGAGGGATCATTGTATTGAGAGAGAGAAGTGTTGAGAGAGAAGACGCCTTCTGGTATTGTAAGTTCTTATGCTGTGTGCAAAGGTCAAGTCCTGTAGTTGGGTGCACAGGAAGAGGAGAGAAAGAGAGAGAAGAAAGAGGATCTTCTAGCTGAGAGCATAGATAAGAACTGTATGCTTTACCTGAATGAATCATAATCACAGTTATGTGGACGTAGCCCTAGAGATAGGGTGAACCACATACATCTGTTGTTGTGTGTGTGATTTATGCTTTGATCTCTGTCGTTGTTATATGGTTACCTGCCTTATTATATTAGATCAAATCTATATTTATGAAGGATAGATCTAGATTTTTGAATGGTAGATGCATGATGTATTGTTGTTGTAATAGATCCACTTGATATTCCCCTAGTTGTAGACATCTTTTTCCTCCAACCCCCTGATAGTTGCTTCGGGTGAGACTGCATCTGATTTGCAGGTGTTGCCCAAAGGGTTGATAGCTAGGACTTGTTGGTGCGCTCTTGGAGCTGAAAACTAGGCCTTCCCCTATTCCAACAAATGGTTTCATTGTCGGGATAGGAATCTTCATGAGGGAATGTCAAGGTGGTTCCCATCGAAGACAATGTATAAAAAGTGGATAGAATATCAAGAGAAGGACTTCGTTGAAGCCCAAAGTAAGAACCCTAATCTTAGTATAGAATATTGGTTGGAGAAGTATATATTTACTGACATTCATGAGATATTCTTTGGAGGGATCCATCAAGAGCTACATGAGTGGTTAGCTAGATTAGCAGATACCCAGTTCGAGATAAGACCTATATCTCGTGTAGTTTGGACATCGGTGTTGATCCAGAACGTTAAAAGCATTGATAACGTTGTATCCAGGGAATTATATCACTGGTTTGATAGTACCATTGACGGGTATATCACCGAGCTTGTTGTTGACAGAGTAGAGTCATACAACCAAGATGAAAGATATTTCTTTAAAGGACCCAGAGGAAAATTTTTACAAGTCCTTAAGTTGAGATGCAAGATGTTGTTGCATGAGAAGAACTTCTTGAAGATACAATAGATCGAGAATATTTGAAAAGCCTAATGTTCAAAAATTCGGACAATGACAGCAACATAAAAACGAGACATACATGTAGTGGAAGAGTATTTCAAGGGGTTCACCTTAAGAACCTCTTTAATAAAAACTATGGGGAAGAGGGTTTCTATAGTAGAGAAGAGGCAGATCTGACAGACGAAGAACATTCAGAACCCATGGGGCCAGAGGAAGAAGCAGCTGAAGGACTTCACCGAAATGAGCTAGAAACCTCAGGAACTACATAATCTACTAAAGTAAGTAATATCAATCCTCTTGTTGTTTCAGAAAGGCTAAGTAATCAGAACATTCCAAATCATTAGAGTCCGCAGAGCACTATTACTAGCAGCTTAGCATCCACTCAGACAGGAAACCTAGGAAACTCCATGGTAGATGAGATGAGGCTCCCTATATTTCAAGGAGATGGATCTAAATATCCTAATCAATACTGGTTACTATGTGAGGCCGTATGGAACATTAAAAATTTTACCGACGAAGATGTTAAAAGAAACCAGTTAAGCACTACACTAAGAGACCGTGCATTGAGTTGGTACATGAAGCTTGTGCAAGGACTTGTTCAGCCTAAGCCATTGAATGAGATCAAGAACGCACTGATTGCAGAGTTTAAGAAACCTAAGTTGGAGTCCCAATGTATTACAGAGCTGAAAGAGATCAAGAAAAAGGTAGCCGAACCTATTTGGGAATTTGATCAGAGATTCAAGACCCTTACAGGAAGATTCACCTTTAATATCTTGGATGAGTAGAACAAAGAATGGTTCATCACTTCTCTCTTACCACATATCAGAGTCCCCCTGATGCAGTAGAAGATATCTTCGTAGGAAAAGGCATTGGAGATAGCCATGAAGCTTGAATCATCCCCTATGGGAGAATCCAGCTCAAGTATGAGTCAGATCTTGAGTTAGCTAACTAGTTTCTCTCTATATGTCGAAGACATGAAGAAAGAAAAGGTAAAAGACAAAAGAGAAGACATATGGTGTGTCAGATGTAGATTAGAAGGTCATGACAAGGAACAATACCCTCTATTCAATGAATACTTGGCTTATGGAACTCCGAGCCCCTTGAAGCAAGTCACCTTACCTTGGTGTGAAGTATGCAGAAATCGACATCGCCCTGGTGAGTGTTATTACATGTAGAAATACATTCATACACCGACAAATTTTTATTGCACATTCTGTAAATCAGTAGGGCATGACGATAGAGATTGCAGATCTTATGATCTCATGCATCAAAGATCAAGAGACATATACAAGATCCAAGGCAAATTACATCAAGAAGGAAACAATGCACAGTATAACTCTCCAGGAAGAGGAAACTTCAATCCTCATGGTAGATACAGAGGATGAGGACGAGGAGGAGGAATGGGCCGAGGACGAGGACAAATAATCTGTTATAACTGTGCATAGCTAGGACATCTAGCAAGGGAATGTCACAACCCTTGTACCACTTGCAGTTATTGCAAATCCTTCGAGCATGTCATTGAGGATTGCCCTGTGCTGCTATCCAAGCTTCAGGAAAGACAAGGACCCCAATAGAACCCACAAGTGCAATTTATCTATGATGAACCTCGTGGAACAAACGCTAGAGTCATTGTTATTACTCGAGGAGGCATTACCATGGGATTGGATAGAATGACCCAAGGAAAGATCACAGAAGACTCGAGCATCAGGAAAGCTACAAAGAAGACCCAAAATTTTGATGTGAAGAAACAAAGACAAATATTTGAGGAAGCAAGGCAAGAGTTCAAATCAGATCAAGGTTCTTCCTCCAAAACATGACCAAAAATCATAGAATATGGTATGCCTCAATCATTTGATCAGTCGGCTTTTCCAAAAGGAGGAAAAGAGGTTAGTAAGCTCATTGAATTTTTATACACTTGTATTAAGTTAATTCAGGATGAGAACGCTGTGCAAGAACTACAGAACTTAATCAGGCAGTATGAGCTAGGGAAGATAGACCCCTTACTGAATAGGGTAGTACACCGAATTGGTAAGAAGATAAGGAAAAATAAAGAATTACATTTGAATGCTCAAATAGGAGAGTATGATATAGACTATGTGGTCCTCAACTTAGGGTCGGAGGTCAATGTCATGATGAAGCAAAATTGGGCACTAATGGGAAAATCGAGGTTGATCTATTCCTCTATCAGACTTAGGATGGCTAATCAACAAGCTGTCAACCCATTCGGACGATTGGAGCATGTCCCTGTGGACATCGACGGAGTTAGAACCTTTTCATATTTTGAGGTAATTGAAACTGTTGATGACAGTTTCCCTTACCCTACATTACTAGGAATTGATTGGACCTTCAACAATTACATTGTTGTTGATTTGAAGAAAATACGTATGACATTTGAAAGAGATGTCCTTAGGGTCATTTCACCCTTAGATCCAGATGAAGGTTCATGATACACAGATCCCATCAGAGAAGAAGATCATGCATACGAATTGGAAAACATATACAAACTAACAACCAGACAACAAGATTGCATCAACCCTACAACCGATGGGAATATAAGCTGGCGAAGTTACAACACGTGTTCATCAGATTCAAAAGAAGCACTAGAGAACTGGAAAAACCATATGTACAAAGTATCTACCAGAAGATGTGCTAGATTAACTAGAAAAGTTCGTTGGATCGACACAACAGTGAGTAACTTACCCACATTTGATGGTCTAAACCCTTTAGAATCCTTCCTATAATATTTTAAAACAAGTGTACCAATAAAACATAGATTGTTGGCAATGGAGGAGGCCCTGAAAGCCATGCCAGAAAGATGGTGGGGGACACATAAAAGCAATATCACAGATTGGACCCAATGCTGAACCTTGATGACAGCACGGTTCTCAGCACAAGTAGTAAGTTGTGATGTAAGATATACCGATCGAAGTTGCCCAAAGGACCACGTGTGAAGCCGTAAAGAGGCCTGGAGTGACATTCCTTGAGAACAATGGGTGCAAAGATTCATTAAAACACTGGAAATGACTCCTATCAACTGGTACCTTCAAGTGGAGTTGCACCTCATCACTAAAGATTGGGAAGGTATGATTCAGAACTTTGTAACCACCTTTTCATTTGAAAGTGAATATCCTTCAGTAGACCAAGAATTACAGATTGTGAGAAAGAAGGTATTCAAGGAAGCATCTAGCCTCCCTATGGAACAAGAATACGACGAATGGACTGTGCCTCTCCAGAAAATGCAGAGTTTCTACAACATCAATTCCGATGACGACGATGATCCCAGGAAGGTAAACATCACTAAAATAGAATTCCAAAGAAATGTGGAAGGACCATGAGTTGAGCTACCATTTATTGGTCAGCCAATCAAGATTAAAAAATTCAACATTGGGACAAAGGAGACACCGAAGCTTGCCAATGTTGGAGATTATTGGGATGCTGCTACCATTGACAAGATTACAGAGTTACTGCACGAGTATCAGGACTTGTTTCCGACCAAGTTCACTTATATGAAGGGTATCAAAGGTCCTATGGGAGAAATGAGGATCCCTTTGAAACCGGGTGTGAATCCAGCC
This sequence comes from Picea engelmannii, assembly GCA_009831015.1. Taxonomy (NCBI): domain Eukaryota; kingdom Viridiplantae; phylum Streptophyta; class Pinopsida; order Pinales; family Pinaceae; genus Picea; species Picea engelmannii. The sequence continues at coordinate 245,115 of ML798804.1, forward strand.
AAGCAAAGACCCTGCAGATTGAACATGAAATATAAGGAAAAAGTGAAGATTGAGCTCAACAGAATGTTGGAAGTAGGGATTATTGAACATGTCAAAGAGGCAGAGTGGATTAGCCCTATGCTCATGCAAGACAAGAAGACAGGAGAAATCAATATATGTGTGGACCTCAGAAAGTTGAATGATTCTTGTCTACATGACCCTTTCCCTACACCATTCACTGATGAAGTATTAGACAACGTGGGAGGCCAAGAGGTATATTCTTTTACAAATGGATTTTCAGGATACCATCAGATCCGGATTGCTAAGGAGGACCGCCACAAGACCACATTTTCCACAGAATGGGGATCCTACCAATATACAGTAATGCCATTTGGATTGAAGAATTCCCCAACCATCTTTTCCAGGGTGGTGGTCGAAGTGTTCAAAGAATTTTTGCATAAATTTTTAGAAGCATATTTTGATGATTGGACTGTGTTTAGTTTGTTGAAAAATCATATTGAATGTCTAAGGATAATGTTGGATAAATGAAGGCAGTGTCAAATTGCTTTGAATATGAAGAAGTGCATCTTCTTCTCACCATTTGGAGTGTTATTAGGCCATATTGTATGCAAGCAGGGATTGTTCATTGATCCATCTAAAATTGAAATTATAGTTGATTTTCCACCTCCTACTTCAGTCAAACAACTACGCACTAGGCTAGGACATAATGGCTATTACAGGAAATTCATTAAAGGCTATGCCCAAATCACAACACCGATGGAGAATTTGTTGAAGAAGGATTGTCAGTTTGGCTAGATAGATGAATGCCAGCAAAGCTTTGACACGCTGAAACAAAAGATGGTCACTACGCCCATTCTGGTTTTTCCAGATTGGAGCAAAGAATTTTACGTTAAAGACTGTAGTGCAACTATAGCTGCATGTTTTATATTTGATGACATAATAACCAGGTTTGGATGTCCCAAGATCCTTATGAGTGATCAAGGTACACACTTCATCAATAAGATAGTTGAAGCCCTAACTGAAGAACTTGCAGTCCACCATCAGAAGAGTACACCTTACCATCCACAAGAAAATGGAACAGTTGAAGAATTCAACAAGATCTTGGAGACAACATTAACGAAGATTTGCATTGTGAATAGGGATGATTGGGACTTAAGAGTACTTGCAGTACTATGGGCCTATCAAACTACTTGCAATAAATTAACAATGTAGACCCCTTTCAAGTTGGTTTATGGTCTTGAAGTTGTTGTCCCAATGGAATAATTGGTACCAAGCTTAAGAATTGCTACTTTTATAGGTATGGATGACACTGGTGTTGTTCAGGAAAGGCTCAAACAGTTGGTTGAACTGGAAGAAGACAGATTCATTGTAGGATTCCACCAACAGGTTTAGAAGGAACGAGAGAGGGCATATCATGACAGGCACATCAAGAAGAAGGCATTCAAACAAGGTGATTTAGTACTTGTGTATGAAAATAAGTTTATAAAACGCCTAGGGAAGTTCATAACACATTGGCTTGGACCATATGAGATCGCCTATGTTACAAAAGGAGGAGATACGCAGCTGAAGACATTGAATGGGAGTCGGTTGAAGTTGTACTATGACAACCAGATGCCTCGCAACTCTCAATAAAAGCATGAGAAAAAGGTTCTAGGTACCAGGTGGAGTTGAAAATAGGTACTAGCCACAGAAAAGACAGTTTGCATAAGGAAGGGGAGGAGGCAAGAAGCAGAAATCAAGGGTTGTGCTGCGCAGTCCAAAGTCGAAGCAATACAGAGAAGGATCAAATCTGAAGTGGCTCGGGACGAGTCACAGGTGAGTTTTGGGGGCCTATTGGCCCTTGGTTATGGAAGGAAGTGAAGAACAAGGAAGAAAAGGTGAAAAGCGAACTTCGCAGGAGACACAGTGACTGTCACTGGGTCGAAGTGAGCAAAAGAACAGAAAAGATGGAGAGAAGCGAGGAAATGAAAATTGTTCGAAGAGGAGATCAAGGATGACACATCAGCAAGGAATATGGATCGAGGACAACTCAGCAAGCAGAAACATCCACCGTTGGATGCTTTGGAGCACCGCACGAGAAGGAAGGAAAGACAGGCTGGTGAAGCCCGAAAAAAATGGGTCATGTTGACCTAGGGTTTTAGACACCTAGGGTTTTATTATCTAGGGTTGTTGGCACCTAGGGTTCGGCCTAAAAGTTATCAATGACGTGTTTTAATATATAAATAGAGGTCTAAAGGGCCTAGGTTTTGTTGGTAATTCTGCAGTACAATATTGTTGTTGATCTAGCTATAGTATTATGTGAGGGATCATTGTATTGCGAGAGAGAAGTGCTGAGAGAGAGGAAGCCTTTTGGTATTGTAAGATCTTATGTTGTGTGTGAAGGTCAAGTCTTGTAGCTAGGTGCGCAGGAAGGGGAGAGAAAAAGAGAGAAGAAAGAGGATATGCTAGCTGAGAGCACAGATAAGAACTGTATTCTTTACCTTAATGAATCATAAGCACAATTCTATGGACGTATCCCTAAAGAGAGGGTGAACCACGTACATATGTTATTGTGTGTGTGATTGATGCTTTGATATTTTAATTTGTCGTTGTTATATGGTTACCTGCCTTATTGTATTAGATCAAATCTATAGTTTTGAAGGATAGATATAGCTTGTTGAATGGTAGATGCATGATGTATTGTTGTTGTAATAGATCCACTTGATATTCCCCTGGTTGTAGACATCTATGTCCTGCAACCCCCTCATAGCTACTTCAGGTGAGACTACATCTACTTCGCAGGTGTTTCCGAAAGGGCCAGTAGCTAGGGCTTGTTGGTGCACTCTTGGAGTTGAACCTTGGGTCTATCCCTATTCCAACAGCCCTAATTCTTTCTACTGCGTTCCTGGCATCTTCTTCCCTCTGATCGTGCACTTCTTGCAGAGTGCTCGACACTGCTTGGATTTCTAGATCCATTACTCTTGCTTGAAGCTACTGAATGGCCTCAGCGAGCTTCCCTACTTGTATCTCAGCTGACTCTTCTTTCTCCTGCGCCAATTCCGGCATAGAGTGAAGTGCTCTAGTCACTACCTCTTTAACCACGGTCTACTTTGTAATCAGCTGGTCTTTTTCTTTCTGCATCTTCTCTTTCTCCTCTTCAAACTTCGCTCTAATTTAATTTTTCTCTTGTTGCGCAACTCATAGTTTCTCTAAGGCCTCCTCCTTTTCTTCTTGGACTCGACAAAGTCGAGCCTCGGTTGCATCTGCTAGCCTTCGTAATTGGGTGGGCTCATCCCCCAATTCTGCAATTTATGATGACGACGTCACAGTAGACACTACACGGCTCGAGTAGATGGCTTGATGTATGTCTCTAAGCTCCTTCTCTATTATGTCATACAATGTTTCTTTCTTCACTTCATGTCTCTGCAAGATATATTTTGAAGCGTCTTCTATGGCTGGGATGATGATATCTACATCGTCCACTATGAGCACATTCTTCGACTGAGGCTTATTGGCTCGGCTCTTCTTCCGTGATGAGGGTTTCTGCGGAGAAACTTTCCTTTTCTTCGATGTATCGGACTCTGTAAGGGGATCCTTTGGCAGTGTAACTTCACCTTTTTCTTTCTTGTCTCCTTCTTCCCCTCCTTCCTCTTGGTTCACTTCATATCCTCTTCCTCCTCTTCCTCCTGCAGGTGAGTCAGGCGCAGTTTCCTCCGATGCGTTGTCCTTCTCATCACTTTCTATGTTTTGTACTTCCTCATTTTCCTTTTTATTCTTTTTCTTTGCATTTCTTTGTCCATCATACTCAGTCCAGGTGACCAAAGGACTTCCAATGATGTCGGGGTCGGAGAGTTATTCATCTTCGATCGGTACAAGGAATTTTTTTGGCCATTCCTTAATTATCTCTTCCATGTCTTCCTTGGTCAATTTATATTAAGACTGAAACTCCTCCTTACTATCATCCATGCACACAGTAATGTATATGAAGTTTCGGTCTGTTTGGAACTTCGTGAATGGTAGGTATTGATGCAAGGCATTCGGGGTCATTCGGGGGAATGATTCAATGGCGTGCGTCAGCTGTAGGTAATATTCATGGAACACCACATTCTATTTCCACTGCTTCACCATATCGCTCATGTACCACAAGGTGGAGAACCTTGCAGCCAACGGCTCTGATGGCTCGAATTCAGGAAATGTCACTCCCTCCGGCATCTACGAAGCAACAAATGCAATTAAAATCAGTAACCAACTGAAATGAAACTCATAGACTTGGTCATATGCTTCGCGACAGTCCTTATCCAACTTGTTGACGAGGTAACTCACCCAGTTCATCTGCATTCTTTTGACACACTTCCCTGTGAGGTCAACTACGAACCCTATGACTTGTTTCGGCTTGTTATTTCTAATGAGTTTGTCTATTATAAGCTGAAAATCAAGGCGCACTGCGCCATCCTGGATGAAGGCTACCTTGTATCCTCGCTTCCCCTTCTCTACATCACCATAGGCTTCCTTTATACGTTGGGCCAGGGTCTGATCTGCAGCCTTTCCTGGGTAGAACTAGTGAGGGTCTGGTCCCTACATGCTCAATCCTATGATCAAGTGGATCAGTGCTAGATCCATAGTCACATGCCTTTCAAGCCACAAATACCCTCCATGGTAGCATGACAGGAGGATTTTAACGCAAGTGTTAATCTCCTAATGTCCATCGAAGTGAGGAATCTTCATCATGTTCAAGATCAATGAGTGTGCGAGCTCCTTAATCCATGGCTGGGAGACTATATTGGGATTCTTTCGAGTCATCTTCATCATGTATCTATGTGACACGAGCATCGCATAGTTCTTCTGGTCTTCGAGGTTGAAGTCATTGATCTTGAGATATGGGATCAGTCCCAACTGGGGTCCAACTATGCATATCCCCTTCGGGAGGTAAAAAATGATCCACGTGTATTTGAAATAATGTGGGACTTTGTCATGGTTAATCATGCCAATCAAAGGTGGGATGTAGTCCGGCAAGACCGATGGGATCTTCTTCTCTTTAGCCAGATCATTGTGGTGTTTTCTTCATTTCTCAGTAGTGTGGCTAGAACTCAGTCAAGTCAATGGGGATGCTTGCAATCCACTAGTCGACGATGCCTATATTCCTACAAACATTAATGTCTCAGTCATGATATCCACGAGAATTTCCTCCACTGACTTCTCTACTGTGCTACGTTCGCCCAACATTCACACTTGTAAAAAAATAAATCAGGTAGGTGAACAGACAAGCATGGTAATCAAATGAATGGCGAGGTCTAGAAATCATAGTGCAGTAGGAAATCAGTTCTCTGTTAGTGTGGATATCTCAATTTGCAAAAAGTGGTCTGACCTAGCATCCAACGGTTTAAATAAGCAAGGTCGTAATAGATTCCTCCAACAGGTAGGAATACGTCCATCAATGTGCATCCATCTGTTATGGCGTGGTCTCAATGGTCCAATGATGATCTTTCCATCCATAACTGTGTTTCTAGCCATTCTGGAGCTTCGTTCTAATGGTCGAAAGGCCTCCAATGGTCATATAGCTTCGTCATGGCGAAGTACCATTCTGCGTGGTTCTGCTATTCTAGCGAGGTTCAAGTTCTGGAAGCCTTCCTTCTGCAAAGTCTTCTCTGGAACTTTCTGTAGTTTTTCTATCTTTGCTTTCTTCTTACTAAGATTACTTTCCTTCTTTCCTGTGATTTGAGTCTCTGGATTCCTCTTTCCATTCTTATTCTTACTTTCTCTTAGCCTATTAGCTTCGTATTGTTGATGTTCTTCCAAAGGGTGCAAAGGTATTACCTTGTCTCTTACTATTTCTGGGGTGGATGCACTTCTTTCCTGCATGGACAGCTGCTTTAAGCCTTCTTGTTTTTTTCAACCTCAACAGCTAATTCTCTGGCCCTTTGTTGCTTCGACTTATCCTCTTGTTCTTATATTAGTTGCGCTATTTTTCTGGCTATGAAGTCCCTTAATTCTTTATTTTTATGTGTTGTAGCTTCCTTCTCTCTTTTCCTCCTGATCTGATCCTTCTCAATCCAAGTCTTTCCTAACAAAAGTTTAAAAGGAGTGTTGTTCTCAACAAACTTAATGACTTCAAATTCTTTGCCGGTCGATGTTTCATGAGAAATCATAGGTATATTAGTAACTCTACCACATAGGGTTATCATATTTCCTTTAAACAAACCTATCCTTCCCAATGAAGGTACCATAGTAGGCTTTCCCAAAATTTCCCAAGTGCTTTCTAGCATGATATTCACCTGTGTTTCCTCATCCAAGACACAGTTTATGTCAAAGTCTCCTATTCTTGTTTCTATCCATTGTTTCTCTTTTAAGATCTCGGTTAAACTAGTGTCTCTGTGATCATTCAATGTTTCTTTCAGATGTAATAAAATAGTCTCTCATTCTTTCTGTTTTTCTAACATATCCTTAGTCTCTTGTCCTTCTTCATAGTTTTCTTGTCTCATGTTCATCTTTTCAACTTTAGCAAGCATTCTAGGGCAATCCTCAACTTTGTAACCAATAGCTTTACAACAAAGACAAATAGGAGTTGTACCAGGGAATTCCTTAGCAAGATGTCTCAGTCTTCTGCAATTATAACATTGTCAATCCTCTCTTTCTTTTAAATGATCCCCAACCTTTCTTGTACTACGCACTAGGATCATAGTGATGGGCCTGCAATCTGCAAAAATTTTTTCTAGGTTCCTGCATCCACTTGTTAGTCCAAAAATTATTTCTATGCATAGGAATAACATATCTTTCACTATGTCTATCAAATTTATTTAGATCCATTCTTTCTTCTAATTGTGCCCTAGTTTTCAGACTAGGACAAAATCTATCAAACATACCTAGATTCATACTTTCGAAGCAAAAATTTCCACATATATTACCTTTACCAAAGCACAAATCTTTAATATCTTACCTCTTTTCTTCAAATTGGGTTTCTTTCTTAGCACAGAGCTTTGCAAGTCAAGTATAATACTACGCACTACAACAACAGATCTACGCACAAAGCTTTCTCTTTTCTTCAGTTCCCAGCAATCACAGTTTTAGGTCTCAACAACAGAACCATTTGTTGGCACAGGGGCAAACCCAGGGTTCAACTCTAACAGCGCACCAACAAAACCCTAACTACTAGCCCTTTCGGCAACATTTGTGAAGCAGATGAAGTCTCAACCGAGGTAGAGGCAAGGGGGTTGCAGGACTCAGGTGTATACAACCAAGCTGGGACACATATCTATGATTATAACACTTAAGAGAGCACTTAGACAATCACATGCAGTAGTTCTTAAACCTTATTCACATGGCAGGTTAAACCCTTATTACAGATCATTGCAATAATAATCAAGATTAAGCATAGCCAATCATTTAGCACATAGCATCAGCTCAGATCTAGCATTCATCATACATATGAACTAAGCATCCATAGATCTATCTATCATACATCAAGATATGTTCACTAAGAAGAGAAATACATAAACAATATGAACAACATTGCACAAATCACATCAACATGGGATATATGTGGTTCACCCCAGTGTGGGGCTATGTCCACCAACTCTTCTTCTTCTTTATTAGTATTCAAGATTTCTACATTCTTTTTCTCCTGTGCACAAATCCACAGAGCTCAGCTTCGCACTGGACAGGTGATCTGCACACAATGCACTAGATCCACCTTCCTCAAAACCAAGTCAACGCACAAAGCCAACTCCTCAATATCACAATTCCTTACAATCAATGTCTGTGCACAAAGCAACTTAAATTCTCTTGCACTAAGCCAATTACAAGTCTTTTCAAATATCTAAAACTTACACACTTTATTACATAGCTTAGCTATCTATTTATACATTTACAATGAGGCCTAAACATGGGTAAACCCATGGGCCTACATCCCATACCCATTACATAAACCCTAATAACCCCAAAATCCCACAAAACGAGTGATATCCTGTGATATCATCTCTGCTTGGGCGCTCCATCTTCGACCAGCTTGTCGAAGTCCCAAAAATGGTCAAACACAACCAATTTTCTCTCAAACATTGGTCGAGGGCCAACAACAAAAGAGGATTATTGTGTTGAATCAGCTGCGGATTATTGTCTTAAATCCATATAAAACCTCATAGACCATATTGAAAAGGGAGAGTACATTGAAATTTTTTGTTCCAAACCTGCTCGTCTCGTTTTTTGTGGCACTGATGTCTCTGAATGAAAGAACACTAAACAGAGAAAGGAAAATTTTTATCATCAGCAAGAAGATTGTATTGTTGACTTAATTCATTATAGTTAATGTGTTGTTTGTCAAAGTCTCATGGTTTTGAACAATGGCCTCATTGAAATTCTAGTGGCTATGTCTCTCTCTCTCTTTTTCACAAGGACCATGACCATTGTTTCCTAAATTTTTCAAAAATTCAAGAACATTCAATTTTTGATTTGGGGTTTTAAAGGATTTTAAAAACTTATTGATTTTGGAAGAATTGTTGGTCTAAGTGGGGTATCCTCTTTCGCTCGAGCTAGGGCCTCCTCTGTCGCATTGTGGGATAGGGATTTCACTCTATAGAAATCCAATGTTATCATGATAGGGTTGTCAATCCTCTATTGGCAGGGCCAAGGATGTCACTCTCTTTCTGGAGCTCGAATGAGATAGGGTTGTCGCTCTATGTCGAGAGCTCGAATGAGCTAGGGATATCTCTCTCTGTCGGGAGATGGTGAGGTTATATATATTACATATTACATATTACCTTTGGTTATATATG
>ML798804.1:253908-270290 GCA_009831015.1 Picea engelmannii
TTTTAACGAGTGTGAAAGGAAGCAAGGTCACTCGACAATCTTTTCATATTTAGAGAGTCTGAAAAGGGTTTAAAGGAGACTCCAGGGGGGTTCCTTTTTCGTGTGGTGTCCATACAGGTCCGAAAAAGAGATAAAATTTTACCTGGTTTCATTCTCATGTATTTACGAGCACGAGAAAGAACAAAGACTAAGCTTGGTACTCTGCCCCAATATTGAAATCTAGTGACTTGACTCCAGAATGATCATCAAAGTTTGGAGACATGCCCCCCAAGATTCAATTCATTCACTGACTTTGAGGTTGTCACCAATTTCTGTGCTAGATGGAGAAAAAGGATACAGGTGGATGAAATGAAGGCTCAAAAATGAGACCTAACGAAAGACTCGACTTGACATCTACGAGATCTGGCGAAAGACTCAACTTGAAGGGAGAGGTAATTGTTTCATTTTTTAATGAGCTTGACACAGGAAAAGAACTATGGTCAAGGTTCCAGGTTTGATCCCCAAATTATTGTTTCATTTTTTAACGAGCTTGCTACAGAGAAGAAAACTATGCTCAAGACCTTTGTTTCATTTTTTAACGAGCTTGCCACAGAGAAGAGAAACTATGCTCGTTATGCCCCCAGCAGAGTCGCCAGTTTTTGTTGTAGGAAAATCTCCCTGCAAACAGGTAGATCGCCTCTAAGAGATTGACCCTAAATCTAGACAGAAAATGCTTAACGTGGACACTGACTTCCTTTCAAATCTATCTAAACTAACACATGAGAAGGAAGGATGAAAGAAGTACCTCTTTATCGATGTTTGTCCCTGCATGCTCCTAGTTGTGCTTCGATCCTTTGCTTCTCGCTGGACCCTGTGGACAAAACAAGATACGACCGCTTCCTACTCTATTGATATTAGCTTGAAAACAGATCTATCAATTAATGATAAGTTCATGTGACACTATACACAAACTAGAAAGAAATAGACCAAGTGTGTCATATTGATGAGAATAACGACAGCAGTACTTACAATCGTAAATGCGAATGCAATAGCTTCGTCGAGTCCTCTTCGTCTAACCCTTGCCTGAAAGATCCAAAACCTAGATAACAGCAGCTTCACTGATCACTCTCCTTTGGTTGACTGTGTATTTTCTCTAAGATCATAAGTTTCATACCAGCAGTTCTTCCCCCTTTCCACCATCATAGAGTCTTCTTATATAGGTTAAGAGGAGCTTAACCTTTTGAGTTATCTTTATAACAAGTAAGGAACTTCCTCTTCAGATCAGGGATTTCTTGATGAAACCAAGAATTCAAACACAACTGCCTCCTAATCTCGAAATATCCTCCCCTTATTCTCCTCAACGGGCCAACTACTGCCTCATATTAGGCAGCCCTCCTTTAGAAGGGGCATCAGAGCATTGTAGTGCTCCATGGTAAGATTTTGGAGGGCGCCAACGCTCCCAAGATGAGCAACACTCCTTCAAAGGGGCAGGGGAGCATTATAACACTCACTAAACCCTCGTAGGGGAGCGCCAGTGCTCCTAGAGCTGATATAGGGGAGTGCTCCCCCTCAAAACCTCTGTTTCAGAGCTCTCTTCAGGTGTCAAGAGTTATTTGACTTCAATAAATCAGTTCTTCTTCTTCAAATCAAGCATATGATATGTTTTAAGTGTCTCCTTAGTGTCATCAGCATGGCAGTATGCTCGAACATCATTTGCGACACTTGTGACCAACTTGCGACACTTGCGAAAGTTGTAAGGAAGATGCGACACTTATGACGATTGAGAGGAACATGCGACACTTATCAGGTTGAGTAAATTTGACATGTAACACCTACAACCGATGGGAATATAAGCTAGCGAAGTTACAGCACGTGTTCATCAGATTTAGAAGAAGCACTAGAGAACTGGAAAAACCAGATGTACAAAGTATCTACTAGAAGATGTGCTATATTAACTAGAAAAGTTCGTTGGATCGACACAACAGTGAGTAACTTACCCACATTTGATGTTCTGAACCCTTTAGAATCCTTCCTATCATATTTTTAAATAGGTGTACCAATATAACATAGATTGTTGGCAATGGAGGAGGCCCTGAAAGCCACGCCAGCAAGATGGTGGGGGACACATAAAAGCAATATCACAGATTGGACCCAATGTTGAACCTTGATGACAGCACAGTTCTCAGCACAAGTAGTAAGTTGTGATGTAAGATATATCGGTCAAAGTTGCCCAAAGGACCATGTGTGAAGCTGTGAAGAGGCCTGGAGTGACATTCCTTGAGAACAATGGGTGCACAGATTCATTAACACACTGGAAACGACCCCTATCAACTGGTACCTTCAAGTGGAGTTGCACCTCGTCACTAAAGATTGGGAAGGTATGATTCAGAACTTTGTAACCACCTTTTTATTTGAAAGTGAATATCCTTCAGTAGACCATTAATTACAGATTGTGAGAAATAAGGTATTCAAGGAAGCATCTAGCCTCCCTATGGAACAGGAATACGACGAATGGACTATGCCTCTCCAGAAATTGCAGAGTTGCTACAACATCAATGCCGATGACGACGATGATCCCAGGAAGGTAAACATCACTGAAAGAGAATGCCAAAGAAATGTGGAAGTACCATGAGTTGAGCTACCATTTATTGGTCAGCCAATCAAGATTAAAAAATTCAACATTGGGACAAAGGAGACACCGAAGCTTGCCAATGTTTGAGATTATTGGGATGTTGCTACCATTGACAAGATTACATATTTACTGCACGAGTATCAGGACTTGTTTCCGACCAAGTTCACTGATATGAAGGGTATCAAAGGTCCTATGGGAGAAATGAGGATCCCTTTGAAACCAAGTGTGAAGCTAGCCAAGCAAAGACCCTGTAGATTGAACACGAAATATAAGGAAAAAGTGAAGATTGAGCTCAACAGAATGCTGGAAGCAGGGATTATTGAACCTGTCGAAGAGGCGGAGTGGATTAGCCCTATGCTCATGCAAGACAAGAAGACAAGAGAAATCAGGATATGTGTGGACCTCAGAAATTTGAATGATTCTTGTCTGCATGACCCTTTCCCTACACCATTCACTGATGAAGTATTAGACAACGTGGGAGGCCTTGAGGTATATTCTTTTACAGATGGATTTTCAGGATACCATCAAATCAGGATTGCTAAGGAGGACCGCCACAAGACCACATTTTCCACAGAATGGGGATCCTACCAATATACAGTAATGTCATTTGGATTGAAGAATTCCCCAACCATTTTATCCTGGGTGGTGGTCGAAGCATTCAAAGAATTTTTGCATAAATTTTTAGAAGCATATTTTGTTGATTGGACTGTGTTTAGTTTGTTGAAAAAACATATTGAATGTCTAAGGCTAATGTTGGATAAATGAAAGCAGTGTCAAATTGCTTTCAATATGAAGAAGTGCATCTTCTTCTCACCATTTGGAGTGTTATTAGGCCATATTGTATGCAAGTAGGGATTGTTGGTTGATCCATCTAAAATGGCAATTATAGTTGATTTGCCACCTCCTACTTCAGTCAAACAACTACGCACTATGCTAGGACATAATGGCTATTACAGGAAATTCATTAAAGGCTATGCCCAAATCACAACACCGATGGAGAATTTGTTGAAGAAGGATTGTCAGTTTGGCTAGATAGACGAATGCCAACAAAGCTTCGACACACTGAAACAGAAGATGGTCACTACGCCCATTCTAGTTTTTCCAGATTGGAGCAAAGAATTTTACGTGAAAGACTGTAGTGCAACTATAGCTGCATGTTTTATATTTGATGACATAATAACCAGGTTTGGATGTCCCAAGATCCTTATGAGTGATCAAGGTACACACTTCATCAATAAGATAGTTGAAGCCCTGACTGAATAATTTGCAGTCCACCATCAGAAGAGTACACCTTACCATCCACAAGAAAATGGAACAGTTGAAGAATTCAACAAGATCTTGGAGACAACATTAATGAAGATTTGCATTGTGAATAGGGATGACTGGGACTTAAGAGTACCTACATTACTATGGTCCTATCAAACTACTTCCAATAAATTAACAATGTAGACCCCTTTCAACTTGGTTTATGGTCTCGAAGTTGTTTTCCCAATGGAATAATTGGTACCAAGCTTAAGAATTGCTACTTTTATAGGTATGGATGACACTGGTGTTGTTCAGGAAAGGATCACATAGTTGGTTGAACTGGAAGAAGACATATTCATTGTAGTATTTCACCAACAGGTTCAGAAGGAACGAGAGAGGGCATATCATGACAGGCACATCAAGAAGAAGACATTCAAACAAGGTGATTTAGTACTTGTGTATGAAAATAAGTTTATAAAACACCCAGGGAAGTTCATAACACATTGGCTTGGACCATATGAGATCGCCTATGTTACAAAAGGAGGAGCTACACAGCTGAAGACATTGAATGGAGAGTGGAAGGAAGGATTGGTGAATGGGAGTCGGTTGAAGTTGTACTATGACAACCATATGCCTCGCAACTCTCAATAGAAGCATGAGAAAAAGGTTCTAGGTAACAGGTGGAGTTGAAACTAGGTACCACCCACAGAAAAGATAGTTTGCATAAGGATGGGGAGGAGGCAAGAAGTAGAAATCAAGGGTTGTGCTGCGTAGTCCAAAGTCGAAGCAATACAGAGCAGGATCAAATCTGAAGTGGCTCGGAACGAGTCACATGTGAGTGTTAGGGGTCTATTGGCCCTTGTTTATGGAAGGAAGTGAAGAACAAGGAAGAAAAGGTGAAAAGCGAACTTCGTGGGAGACACAGTGACTGTCATTGGGTCGAAGTGAGCAAAAGAACAGAAAAGATGGAGAGAAGCGAGGAAATGAAAATTGTTCAAAGAGGAGATCAAGGATGACAGATCAGCAAGGAATATGGATCGGGGACAACTCAATAAGCAGAAACATCCATCGTTGGATGATTTGGAGCATCACACGAGAAGGAAGGAAAGACAGGCTGGTGAAGCCCGAAAAAAATGGGTCATGTTGACCTAGGATTTTAGACACCTAGGGTTTTATTATCTAGGGTTGTTGGCACCTAGGGTTCAGCCTAAAATTTGTCAATGAGGTATTGTAATGTATAAATAGAGGTCTAAAGGGCCTAGGTTTTGTTGGTAATTCTGCAGTACAGTATTGTTGTTGATCTAGCTATAGTATTATGTGAGGGATCATTGTATTGCGAGAGAGAAGTGCTGAGAGAGAGGAAGCCTTTTGGTATTGTAAGATCTTATGTTGTGTGCGAAGGTAAAGTCCTGCAACTGGGTGCGCAGGAAGGGGAGAGAAAGAGAGAGAAGAAAGAGGATATGCTAGCTGAGAACATAGATAAGAACTGTATTCTTTACCTTAATGAATCATAAGCACAGTTCTATGGACGTATCCCTAGAGAGAGGGTGAACCACGTACATATGTTATTGTGTGTGTGATTAATGCTTTGATATTTGTCGTTGTTATATGGTTACCTGCCTTATTGTATTAGATCAAATATATAGTTTTGAAGGATAGATATAGCTTGTTGAATGGTAGATGCATGATTTATTGTTGTTGTAATAGATCCACTTGATATTCCCCTGGTTGTAGACATCTATGTCCTGCAACCCCCTCATAGCTGCTTCGGGTGAGACTACATCTACTTCACAGGTGTTGTTGAAAGGGCCAGTAGCTAGGGCTTGTTGGTGCATTCTTGGAGTTGAACCTTGGGTCTGCTCCTATTCCAATAGCCCTAATTCTTTCTATTGTGTTCCTGGCAGCTTCTTCCTTCTGATCGTGCACTTCTTGCAGAGTGCTCGACACTGCTTGGATTTCTAGCTCCATTACTCTTGCTTGAAGCTACTGAATGGCCTCAACGAGCTTCCCTACTTGTATCTCGGCTGACTCTTCTTGCTCCTGTGCCAATTCTGGCATAGAGTGAAGTGATCTAGTCACTACCTCTTTAACCACAGTCTACTTTGTAATCAGCTGGTCTTTTTCTTTCTGCATCTTCTCTTTCTCCTCTTCAAACTTCACTCTAATTTCATTTTTCTCTTGTTGCGCAACTCAAAGTTTCTCTAAGGCCTCCTCCTTTTCTTCTTGGACTCGACAAAGTTGAGCCTCGGTTGCATCTGCTATCCTTCGTAATTGGGTGGGTTCATCCCCTAATTCTGCAATTTCTGATGATGACGTCACAGTAGACACTACGCGACTCGAGTAGATGGCTTGATGTATGTCTCTAAGCTCCTTCTCTATTATGTCATACAGTGTTTCTTGCTTCACTTCATGTCTCTGCAGGATATATTTTCAAGCATCTTCTATGGCTGGGATGATGATATCTACATCGTCCACTGTGAGCACATTCTTTGACTGAGGCTTATTGCCTCAAGTCTTCTTCCGTGCTGAGGGTTTCTGCGGAGAAACTTTCCTTTTCTTCGATGTATCGACCTCTGTAAGGGGATCCTTTGGCAGTTTCACTTCACCTTTTTATTTCTTGTCTCCTTCTTCCCCTCCTTCCTCTTGGTTCACTTCATCTCCTCTTCCTCCTCTTCCTCCTACAGGTGAGTCAGGTGCAGTTTCCTCCGATGCGTTGTCCTTCTCATCACTTTCTATGTTTTGTACTTCCTCATTTTCCTTTTTATTCTTTTTCTTTGCATTTCTTTGTCCATCATACTCAGTCCAGGTGACCAAAGGACTTCTAATGATGTCGGGGTCGGAAAGTTCTTCATCTTCGACCAGTACAAGGAATTTTGTTGGCCATTCCTTAGTTATCTCTTCCATGTCTTCCTCAGTCAATTTATATTAAAACTGCAACTCCTCCGTACTGTCATCCATGCACACAGTGATGTATATGAAGTTTTGGTCTGTGTGGAACTTCATTAATGGTAGGTATTGATGCAAGGCATTCGAGGTCATTCAGGGGAATGATTCAATGGCGTGCGTCAGCTATAGGTAATATTCATGGAACACCGCATTCGATTTCCACTACTTCACCATATCACTCATGTACCACAAGGTGGAGAACCTTGCATCCAACGGCTCTGATGGCTCGACTTCAGGAAATGTCACTCCCTTCGACATCTTCCAAGCAACAAATGAAATTAAAATCAGTAACCAACTGAAATGAAACTCGTAGCCTTGGTCCTATGCTTCGCGACAGTCCTTATCCAACTTGTTGACGAGGTAACTCACCCAGTTAATCTGCATTCTTTTGACACACTTCCCTGTGAGGTCCACTACGAACCCTATGACTTGTTTCGACCTGTTATTTCTAATGAGTTTGTCTATTATAAGCTAACAAGCTAGGTGCACTGCACCATCATGGATGGAGGCTACCTTGTATCCTCGCTTCCCCTTCTCTACATCACCATAGGCTTCCTTTATACATTGGGCCAGGGTCTGATCTGCAACCTTCCCTGGGTAGAACTAGTGAGGGTCTGGTCCCTGCATGCTCAATCCTATGATCAAGTGGATCAGCGCCAGATCCATAGTCACATTCCTTTCAAGCCACAAATACCCTCCATGGTAGCATGATAGGAGGATTTTAACACAAGTGTTAACCTCCTGATGTCCGTCGAAGTGAGGAATCTTCATCACGCTCAAGATCAATGAGTGTGTGAGCTCCTTAATCCATGGCTGGGAGACTATATTGGGATTCTTTCGATTCATCTTCATCAGGTATCTATGAAACGCAAGCATCGCATAGTTCTTCCGGTCTTCAAGGTTGAAGTCATTGATCTTGAGAGATGGGATCAGTCCCAACTGGGGTCCAACTACGCATATGCCCTTCAGGAGGTAAACAATGATCCGCATGTATTTGAAATCATGTGGGACTTTATCATGGTTAATCATTCCAATCAAAGGTGGGATGTAGTCCGGCAAGACCTATGGGATCTTCTTCGCGTTAGCCAGATCATTGCGGTGTTTTCTTCATTTCTCAGTAGTGTGGCTAGAACTCAGTCCAGTCGATGGGGATGCTTGCAATCCACTAGTCGATGATGCCTGTATTCCTACAAACATGACTTTCTTAGTCATGAGATCCATGAGAATTTCCTCCACTGACTTCTCTACTGTGCTACATTCGCCCAACATTCACACTTGTAAAAAAATAAATCAGGTAGGTGAATAGACAAGCATGGTAATCAAATGAATGGCGAGGTCTAGAAATCATAGTGCGGTAGGAAATCAGTTCTTTGTTAGTGTGGATATCTCAATTTTAAAAAAGTGGTCTGACCTAGCGTCCGACGGTTTAAATAAGCAAGGTCATAACAGATTCCTCCAACATGTAAGAATACATCCATCAATGTGCATCCATATGTTATGGCGTGGTCTCAACGGTCCAATGATGATATTTCCATCCATAACTGTGTTTCTAGCCATTCTAGAGCTTCATTCTAATGGTTGAAAGGCCTCCAATGGTCATATAGCTTCATCATGGCGAAGTACCATTCTGCGCGGTTCTGCTATTCTAGCGAGGTTCAAGTTCTGGAAGCTTGCCTTCTGCAAAGTCTTCTCTAGAACTTCCTGTAGTTTTTCTATCTTTTCTTTCTTCTTACTAAGCTTTCTTTCCTTCTTTCCTGTGATTTGAGTCTCTAGATTCCTCTTTCCATTCTTATTCTTACTTTCTCTTAACCTATTAGCTTTGTATTGTTGATGTTCTTCCAAAGGGTGAAAAGGTATTACCTTGTCTCTTACTATTTCTGGGGTGGATGCACTTCTTTCCTGCATGGACAGGTGCTTTAAGCCTTCTTGATTTTTTCAACTTCAACAGCTAATTCTCTGTCCCTTTGTTGCTTCGACCTATCCTCTTGTTCTTCTATTAGTCGTGTTATTTTTCTGGCTATGAGGTCCCTTAATTCTTTATTTTTATGTGTTGTAGCTTCCTCCTCTCTTTTCCTTCTGATCTGGTCCTTCTCAATCCAAGTCTTTCCTAACAAAAGTGAAAAAGGAGCGTTGTTCTCAACAAACTTAATGACTTCAAATTCTTCATCGGTCAATGTTTCATGAGAAATCATAGGTATATTAGTAACTCTACCACATAGGGTTATCATATTTCCTTTAAACAAACCTATCCTTCCCAATGAAGGTACCATAGTAGGATTTCCCAAAATTTCCCAAGTGCTTTCGAGCATGATATTCACCTGTGTTTCCTCATCCAAGACACAGTCTATGTCAAAGTCTCCTATTCTTGTTTCTATCCATTGTTTCTCTTTTAAGATCTCAGTTAAACTGGTGTCTCTGTGATCATTCAATGTTTCTTTCAGATGTAATAAAATAGTCTCTCATTCTTTCTGTTTTTCTAACATATCCTTAGTCTCTTGTCCTTTTTCATAGTTTTCTTGTCTCATGTTCATCTTTTCAACTTTAGCAAGCATTCTAGGGAAATCCTCAACTTTGTGACCAATAGCTTTACAACAAAGACAAATAGGAGTTGTACCATGGAATTCCTTAGCAAGATGTCTCAGTCTTCTGCAATTATAACACAGTGGCAATCCTCTCTTTCTTTTAAATGATTCCCAACCTTTCTTGTACTACGCACTAGGATCACAGTGATGGACCTGCAATCTGCAAAAATTCTTTCTAGGTTCCTGCATCCACTTGTTAGTCCTAAAATTATTACTATGCATAGGAATAACATATCTTTCACTATCTCTATCAAATTTATTTAGATCCATTCTTTCTTCTAATTGTGCCCTAGTTTTCAGACTAGGACAAAATCTATCAAACATACCTAGATTCATACTTTCAAAGCAAAAATTTCCACGTATCTTACCTTTACCAAAGCACAAATCTTTAATATCTTACCTCTTTTCTTCAGATTGGGTTTCTTTCTTAGCACAGAGCTTTGCAAGTCAAGTATAATACTACGCACTACAACAACAGATCTATGCACAGAGCTTTCTCTTTTCTTCAGTTCCCAGCAATCACAGTTTCACGTCTCGACAACAGAACCATTTTTTGGCACAGGGGCAAACCCAGGGTTCAACTCTAACAGTGCACCAACAAAACCCTAACTACTGGCCCTTTCGGAAACACTTGTGAAGCAGATGAAGTCTCAACCGAGGTAGAGGCAAGGGGGTTGCAGGACTCAGGTGTATACAACCAAGCTGGGACACATATCTATGATTATATCACTTAACACAACACTTAGACAATCACATGCAATAGTTCTTAAACCTTATTCACATCACAGGCTAAACCCTTATTACAGATCATTGCAGTAATAATCAAGATTAAGCACAACCAATCATTTAGCACATAACATCAGCTCAGATCTAGCATTCATCATACATAAGAACTAAGCATCCATAGATATATCTATCATACATCAAGATATGTTCACTAAGCAGAGAAATACATAAACAATATGAACAACATTGCACAAATCACATCAACATGGGATATACATGGTTCACCCCAGTGTGGGGCTATGTCGACCAACTCTTCTTCTTCTTTATTAGTATTCAAGCTTTCTACATTATTTTTCTCCTGTGCACAAAGCCACAGAGCTTAGCTTCGCACTGGAAAGGTGATCTGCACACAGCGCACTAGATCCACCTTCCTCAAAACCAAGTCGACGCACAAAGCCAACTCCTCAATATCACAATGCCTTACAATCAATGTTTGTGCACAAAGCAACTTAAATTCTCTTGCACTAAGCCAATTACAAGTCTTTTCACATATCTAAAACTTACACACTTTATTACATCGCTTAGCTATCTATTTATACATTTACAATGAGGCCTAAACATGGGTAAACCCATGGGCCTACATCCCATACCCATTACATAAACCCTAATAACCCCAAAATCCCACAAAACGAGTGATATCCTGCGATCTCATCTCCACTTGGGCGCTCCATCTTCGACCAGCTTGTCGAAGTCCCAAAAATGGTCAAACACGACCAATTTTCTCTCAAAAATTGGTCGAGGGCCAACAACAACAGAGGATTATTGTGTTGAATCAGCTGTGGATTATTGTCTTAAATCCATAGAAAACCTCGTAGACCATATTGAAAAGGGAGAGTACATTGAAATTTTTTGTTCCAAGCCTACTCGTCTCATTTTTTGCGGCACTGATGTCTCTGAATGCAAGAACACTAAATAGAGAGAGGAAAATTTTTATCATCCTCAAGAAGATTGTATTGTTGACTTAATTCATTATAGTTAATGTGTTGGTTGTCAAAGTCTCATGGTTTTGACCAATGGCCTCATTGAAATTCTAGTGGCTACGTCTCTCTCTCTTTTTCACAAGGACCATGACCATTGTTTCCTAAATTTTTCAAAAATTCAAGAACATTCAATTTTTGATTTGGGGTTTTAAACGATTTTAAAAACTTATTGATTTTGGAAGAATTGTTGGTCTAAGTGGGGTATCCTCTTTCGCTCAAGCTAGGGCCTCCTCTATCACATTGTGGGATAGGGATTTCACTCTCTAGAAATCCAATGTTGTCATGATAGGGTTGTCAGTCCTCTATTGGCAGGGCCAAGGATGTCACTCTCTTTCTGGAGCTCGAATGAGATAGGGTTGTCACTCTATGTCAAGAGCTCGAATGAGCTAGGGATATCTCTCTCTGTCGGGAGATGGTGAGGTTATATATATTATATATTACATATTACCTTTGGTTATATATGTTACATATTATATATTATATAAATTACATATATAAAATATTTCATATATATATATATATATATATATTATAATATATTTCATATATATTATATCATGAAATAATAAATATTATATAGTGGGCCCAATGGTTAAGAACACGTGTTTACTTTTTGGAGCTCACAAGTTCAAATCCAGAGGGGGGTAGGGTATGTATACCTTCATAGAATTTACCATTCAAATCACTATAACACCAAATTTGTATAATTTAGCAGTCAAATGGCATAGATGATGACAATGACGAAAAAAATGAAGATGTTAAATTTGTTGATGACACTAACGATGATGAAAATGACGACGGTGATGATCTGACATTAACAAGGATGACAATTATGATGACAATGACAATAATGACAATGACGATGATGAGGAGGAGGAGGATTAGTATGCTAAAAATATTCATTACCGGTGGTGACAGTGACAATGAGGATGACAATGATGATAATGAGCACAATGATGACTACAATGACGATGATGACAATGAGCACGACGATGATGATGATAGAATTCTTATTATTCATTTATTTGGTGCAATAGCTTATGAGGTTAGGAATAGGGGGTGTAATGACTATTTTGGGACCATTTACATTCCAAATTACATTAAGGTTTGATATTATTCAATTATGTAACATATGTTATGGACCTTAGAATACATGGTTCCTAGTTAAGACCCACAATACACTTCCTCATTATGGAACTCTTCACTTGACAACTAGTATAGTGTTCACTTATGCCTTGAGGTCATTTCCTTGTTTATTTACATCACTCCTCTCCTCTTTGTAAAGCATATTCAATTCCTCATCTATTCTTAAATTTATCTTCCAAAAAAAATTTCATATTAATGCCAAATCTTGATCAAGCTCTTATATTCCTCTTCCATGTTATTGGGCTCTTTGCCTTGTTATATCTAACACCTCTACATGCATCTCTTATTGTCGAATTAGTTTCTTACTTGGAGGTATCCTTTTTTCTTGTCCTTGGGGGGTTCATCTTCATTATGTTTATCTCCTCTCACATAGTATATAATTCAAGTCTCCTAACTCAAGGGAGGTTCCATCAAAACAAGATAAAATGAGTTATCACCTTTCTCAAGGCATATTGGGTTTCCATACAATGTTTGATCATTTTATATGGTTGATCTAGAGTGTTATTTTTCATTTTTTTGAGATCTAGGTCAAGCTTGGTTTACAGGAATGTGTAGTTTCATATGCAAGGCAAGTTGGGTGAAAAAATAATCTCTTTGAGGTACATTACACCACTCCTATTAAATGCATGTAGATTTTCCACCTGCCACATTGTTTTTCCATGTGTGTACCTTCCTTTTCATATATTTTTCATCTTTAGGAATTAGGGTAATTAGCTTCCCAACCCTAAAACCTTCATAAATTTAGTGCCATTATCTCCCTCTCTTGCCTTCCTAGGTTTATTGATTTTCCATTAAACCAAGTGATGAATCCACTCTCCCCTTCCTCTTTGTGGTAGCATGGTGCCTAAATATAACCATCATGCTAAATTTGATGACTCCACTAAGGGTGGGGATCATATGAATATTAGTCATGGCTCAAGGGAAAGTCTCAAGATTATTAAGATTGGGAAAAATTGTAGCCTAGAGGATAGAAGTAGTATTGATAATTGAACAGAGACTTCATAGATATTTTTGGTTGGGGACATGATGACCTTAAATATTATAATAAATATGTCATTGATCACACTATTCCTTTGAAAGAAAGGTCTAAACCATTCAAGAAAAAATAGAGACTTATACATCCTAGGTTGGGCCCAATTCAACCAAGGGGATTTGTAAAAGATTTTGAAGGCTAAGATCACCACTCCTACCAAGAATTCATCATTGGTGTCTAACCTTGTCCTTATAGTAAAGAAAAAATGTGAATATATCAAGGTGTCTATATCATTTTCCCTTACCTTGGTAAGTCTCGAGTATTATTCAACCACCCCTCTTAAAACCAGGTATCTTTTCCACCTACAACATTATTTTTCATTAATTTATATAGAACCCTATCACATAATCAACCCTAAAACATTAATTAATTTAGTTCCATTATCTCCCTCTCTTCCCCTCCTAGGTTTCTTGATTTTGCCTAAAACCAAGTGACAACAATGATGACTGTGATGACAATGAAAATGATGGCGATGGTGATGGCGATGACAATGATGATGAGGAGTAGGATGCCAACAATGTTGATTATGGTGGTGACAATGACGATGAGGATGACGATGATGACAATGATCATGATGACAATTATGATGATGAGGACTGGGACAATGACGATGACATCGATGATGATGACAATGTCGATGACGATGATGATGATGACAATGATGATAAAGATGATGATGATGATGACGAAAATGAAAATTATGACAACGGTGACAATTGTGATGATAATGACAATGATGATGATGATGATGATGATGATGATGAAAATAATGATGATGAGGAGAAGGATGCCAAAAATATTGTTGATTATGGTGGTAAAAATGATTATGATGATGATATGATTATGATCATGGCAATGGCAACAACGATGATGATGAGAATGAAAATGAAGATGATGATGACAATGACAATGACAATGATGATGTTGATGATGATGATGGTTGCGTCAGTGACTGTGACAACGATGATGATGACAATGACAATGTTGATGATGATGATGATGATGACAATGGAAATGATGATGATGACAATGGAAATGATGTTGATGATGAAAATGGTGATGATGATGATGACAATGGTGATGACATTAATAATGATGACCATGATGATGATGATGATGATGACAATGATGATAAAAATGATGATGATGATGATTGTCGGGCGCTGGCCCAGTTTTGAGGAAAAGCAGCATGTGTAAGGATGATTTGCATGCAGGAAAATCAACATGTGTAAGAAAGATGCACATGTAGGAAAAGTAGCATGTGCAATACATCCGAGCATGCAGGAAAAGGATCACATGTCAGAAAGACATGCATGAAGGAAAATAAGAATGTGCAAGACAGAAGCACATGTAGAAGAGAAAGGCATGCAATAAATTCATGCAAGAAGACCTAGCAGTGATAGGGTTAGGGTTTTGGTAAGATAATTTAATGGTTGGTAATACAAAAGCATGTATAAGTAGGTACCTAGGAGGTCTAGGTAGGGGTTGGCATAGGAATATGGTTCCTTTGGGGTTAGTTATTGTTATGATGTCGTTTGAGGAGAGAATGATTGTAAGTCTGATCTATTTTGTAAGTTGTCAAGTTGAGGAGAGGAAATAGGGTATATCTCAAGGGTTGGATCACAAGATGAGGAGCCTAGTTTGATCTAGTCTGCCTCATTGTAGATCTCAACCTATGAGATGGAGAATTGTAATGCGCGTGGCGCTATAGTTTTGGAAACAACATAATAAAATAGTAGAGAAGCCAAATATTTGTGGACGTAGCCTAGGAGGGGTGAACTAAGGTAGACCATGTGTTATGTGATTGAATATTGTGTATTTAATTTACTGTCAATGATTAGTTGTGAGACAAATGCGTGAATGACTAGTTAGATCTGCTATTTTACATGCATGAATAAGAATGACAAGGTATATAATATAAGTTTAATGGTAAAGTAAAAAATGAAGATAACATATTTTAATCCTAGATCCCCACTCATTCCCAGGCTGCAAGCACTTGAGCGTTGTAGCCACCAATAGAACTATCCCGAGTCAGACTGCACAGTGCACTCTTTGTACTACATCACCTTCTGGTTTACCAGAGGGGTCGGTAGTTTTAAAAGGGGTTTTGTTAGAAACCATAGTAGACCTTAACCTGGTTTAGCCCAAGAAAGTTAGCAAGAGGAAAGAAAACCAACAAATGGTTTCGTTGCCGGTTGGGACAAAATGGGATTGAGTGAATGAGACCTACTGAAGAATATAGAAAAGAATGTCATATTGGGTGAGGAAACGATTAAAAGAATGAGAATATAAAAGGGGAGGTTTAGACCATGTAACCCAACAAAGGAGGATATCGATATTTGGTTGAAAACAAAGGAGCTGGAATTTGTGCAGAAAGATAATAGAAGCCCAAAGTTAACACCACACAAATATTTGGACAAGTACGTATTTAGTGATCTGCATGAAGTATTTTTCTATAATTTCCCACATGTGTTGTAGGAGTGGATATTGAGTTTGAAATAAAACCACCCTACAAATGGGATCAGATATCTAGAATGGAATTATGTGGAGATCGCGCAGTTACAACAGGTTGACAATAAATTTACACGAGTAGCAAAATTCTAGTTAGACAGGATTTTTGCAGGATTTATCATAGAATTTGTAGTAGATACTGTTATCACTGAAATTTCGTCCGCACAGGGCAACAAGAACTCCGCATCGTCAGCACAGAAAAACAGTCGTTCATGGCACAAGGATTAATTCCACAGCACAGCAAAAGGGTCAAAACTATGCAAAATGGCCAAAAAATTACAAAGCGCTATGCACCCACAGGGCGCGCGCACGCGCGCGCAACATCTTCGTACTTGGAGCGCATATGCGCGGCTGTGGGGGGAAAAACCCGTGCGCCTGCCAAACGGCGCATTTATGAAACTGGTCGGCCTCCCAACCACTAATGGATCGGCTCCCAAGTCGATTTGACATCAAATCCGAGCTCAATCTGCGTGGGGAGGCTGGTCAAAGACCTAATTGTTCCCTAAAGAGCCTCTTTTCACATTCAAAAGAGGTTGCATAAT
>ML798804.1:270390-284108 GCA_009831015.1 Picea engelmannii
TGGAGTTCTTTCACCCACATTTCATCTTTCTTTGTAAGGAGAGCAATCAGTTGAGGGCCTCAAGAGCCTTCCATTGGAGAGGGAAGGGACCCAAGTCCTCTTTCTCCATTGTGTATCTTTGGATTTCATCTATCAGACCAGCTAATACATTGGTGATATTGGTCCATGTTCATTTGTTTTTATTTTTGTTCTATGCTCATAGTTTTATTTAGTTTTTGTTTAATTCTTGTTAGTAGTTTTGTTGTTTTCTTTCTAACCTTTTACCATACAGCTGTCATGACTAGCAGAGCCCAACTAGGCATGTAAGCACTCACTTTTTGCTCATCAAACGACGAAAAGAGTGCAAACAGATACTATAGAGTCTTACAACGCAGAAGAGAAAGAGTTCTTGAAGGGACCTCGAGGGAGGTACATCATATAGTTGTACACTTCCATCAAGATGTTACTGTATAAAAAAGGGGTAATGAAAATGGCATCACATAGCTAAACTTCCTTGCATGCATGGGGGAAGGGGGAAACACTGACAAGAGACAAGGAAATGTAGGAAGAGATGGATAATGGAAAGAAGGAGGAGGCCTTGGATCCAATCATGATGGAGGAAGACTAGATCAAGAAGATCATGGAAACAACTAGAATAATGTGTAGTGGAGCACCCTACCAATACAATATGAACAATAAGAATATAGCCATAGCTGCGAGGGAAGGCTTGGAAAGTGATGAAGAATAGGTAGGCGATCTTTGGGTTGTGTATAAAATTGAGGAAATCATGTGCACAACATATGAAAGGAAGATAATAGGTCCAAGGGAAGGAACTAAAGGAAAAACTCCTATCCATGTCAGTGTAACTGTGGAACCCATAAACCCATGTGTGACCAATACACCAGAAAGAACACCACCATTTATACAACTGAATTTTAGTGGAAGAAACATAGAAGGAATAAATCTACACGGGAAGAAACAACTGGGGGAACCAGTTTAGGAAGCATTAGTCAAGGATCCACACCACGTGGAGGTAGTATTTCATCATTCAGGATGGCAAGACATGACCATCAGTTTACCAAAATTCAAGGGAGAGGCATCGGAGGACCCTGAGAAGCACTTGTTCATCTGTGAAAATATATGGGAAGCAAAGAAGATCACATATGAGGATACAAAACTTGCATAGTTAACTATCACTGTAAGAGACCGCGCACTAGATTGGTACATGAGCTTAGCTGCAAACAATCCACCAGGAACAACCAGAACGATTGGGGATGTCAAGAAGCTACTGATAAATGAATTACAGAAGCCTAGCTCATAGGATTAGTACATGAATGAGATGATAGATATCAGACAAAAATGAGGAGAATTTGTCTGGGATATTGACCAGAGATTCAAATGATTGAAGGGAAAGATGAAGTATGTCATGACAGATATGCAGAATAGACATCTATTTTTGAATTTCATGCTACCATACCTAAAATACTCATTGAGACAGTAGAATTTTCAAACTCAGGAAGAGGCTATGCAGGAAGCCTTACAACTAGAAGAGAACCAATATCAGAAGACAGATATAGAAATAGAGGATTTGAAGGAGGATCTGAAGAATTTAACATTTCAAATGAACTAGGACAAGAGTAAGGACAAACGATAAGTTGTTTGGTGTACCACATGTAGGATAGAAGGAAATCACAAGAATGAGTTCCCAACATTCGTGCAGTACATGGCAATAGGATTGCCAAACCATTTGCTGACAGGAGGACTATGGTGTGAGATCTGATAGACACAAGGGCATGATCCATATCATTTCCCAAACATGCAAAAATACCAGATAGTGACTAAGAGTTCATATTGCACCTTTTTGCAAGTCAGTGGGCCATGACGACAAAGATTGCAGGAAAATGTAGATGATGAGGGAAAGAACACCTAACACCTATAGAGTGCAGGAAGAAATGATGACAAGGAAAGATGCACCACAGTTTAACCAAGTACCAACCCCATATAAAACTGTGTATCCACAGTTTAATATCACGCAATATAATCAGGTACCTCAGTACAATGCTCCACAAGGAGATCGAGTTGGATTTAGAGGGGGAGGATGAGGTAGGGGAGGCTTTGGAAGAGGAAGAGGATTGGTGGTATTCCTTAATTGTCAACAAACAGGAAAATATGGAAGATAATTTCCACTTCCACCTATGACATGTTTGTATGCTCGTGCATCAGATCATCACACAAAATATTGTCCAACACTATTGGGGAAGATCCAGGAAAAGAGGAATCAGAACAATCAGAATGCTCAATGGATTTTTGCAGAAGCAAGGGATGATGGAATAAATATCAACATAGTTACGCACGGAAGAGATAAAATAGGAAATGACGCAGTAAGACAAGATCCAGCACAACACCAATGGGTGAAGAAGAATGTCAAACCACAAAAGCAGTTTGATGCGCAAAACGAAAATGAGTTATTCAAGCAAGCCAGACAAGAATTCTTGAAGCCAAACATTGCATATACATCAACTTCATAGCATACTTAGTAAATACCAACGTATGATATTCCTTCATCGTTGGATCACGCTAATGAAGCACATCCTCTAGGACAAGTAAGTACCATAAAGGATTTCCTACAATCATGTGTTAAACTACTAAATGATCCATCATTTGTTAAAGTATTGAAAAATATGTTAGAAATATGTAACAAAGACGTAGAGGGAAAGCTAGAGAAGAAAATAGTTAATCACTTGCATACAAGGACGAGGATGAGTAGAGAGTTCATACTAAATGCCAACATTTGAGATTTCAACATGGGGGATATAATACTAGATTTAGGCTCTGAAGTAAATGTGTTACCCAAGAAGACATGGAAATATATGGGAGAACTCACATTAGGATACTCACTTGTTTAGTTGAAACTAGCAAATCAACACAGGGTTCTGCCAATTGGAAGGCTAAAGGGTGTGACAATAGATCTAGATGGAGTGGGCACTAAAGCCAATTTTTAAGTGATAGAAATAGTGGATGGCACAACACCGTATCCAGCATTTCTTGGCTTGGATTGGGCGTTTGGAAACCAGGCCATAATCAATTTGAATATAAGGAAGATGAAATTTGAGTCAGGAGAATACAAAGTTGTTGAACCACTAGACCCATCAGAAGGAGAAAGGTTTGTACAACCCACTTGCTTAGACCTGGAGGAAATCAACCACTTATACAGAATCATCGCACGAGAATAGGATTATGTAAATCCAAATGCATATGGAGTACTCAGTTGGAGAAGCATCACATCATGTTCTTTAGACTCAGATACAGGGTTGGAGAATTGGCAGTAGATATTACATGAAGTATCTACAATAAGGTGCGAAAGAATAGACCGCACAGTAAGATGGGTAGGTACAGAGATAAGAGAACCTCTCAGTTTTCATGGGGTGAATGACTTAGAAAAATTTCTAACAATATATGAATATGAAGTGTTAGAAAATCATAGGCTCTTAGCTCTGGACATAGAATTCAAGGCAACACTTGCAAGATGGTTGGGTGCGCACAAAGAGATAGTCAAGGACTAGCACCAATGTAAGCGATTATTGTGCATCATATTTTGTGCAGAATAGGAAAGCAATGAACTACAGAGATATGATGGATAGGGGACACCAGCCAAACACTTGGAGAAGTGAAGAAAACTATGTAAAAGGACACCACCAGAAGAATGGCCTCATCACTTTATTCACACATTGGAAGGAATTCCAACAAATTGGTATGTAGACCAAGAACTGTGCGGAGGGACTACAAAATGGATAGAATTACAGCAGAATTTTCTAGTCACTTTCTCATTTGAACATAAGAACCCCAACATCGATTCAACACTCAAAAAAATTAGAGGAGTTATATTTATTAAGGAACCATAGGTTGAACTTATAATAGAGTATCAACACTAGAATAGACAGGCGGTGAAAGAACTATTGTCATGCTATCATGTGCAGGAAGAAGCACCAGATGAAGATGACCCAGGTAACATTCAAATTATAGAAATTGAAGGAGAAAGAGAGGTGGAAGGTCCATCTCTAGCATCAGAATTATTTTTTACACCAATTAAGGTGAAGAAAGTAAATATTGGGACAAAGTATAATCCCAAAATGGTTAGTATTGGAGATTACTAGGATGAACAAACAATAGAAAGAATAACAGAGTTGTTGTGTGAGTACAGTGACCTGTTCCCAACAACCTTTATAGAGATGAAAGGCATAGCAGGAGATATAGGAGAGATGAAGATACCTCTCAAACCTGAGGCTAGATAAGTCGGACAATGACCATATAGACTAAACTGAATATATAAGCAGAAAGTAAAAGAAGAAATTGATAGAATCTTGGATGCTGGAATCATAGAACCAGTAGAAGAATCAAAATGGATAAGCCTTATGGTAGTCCAGGAGAAGAAGAGAGACATAAGGATATGTGTCGATCTAAGAAATTTGAATGATGCTTGCTTATATGACCCTTTTCCCACCCATTTCATGGATGAGGTATAGAGAATGTAGGAGGAAAGGAAGCATACTCATTCACAGATGGATTCTCGGGCTACCATTAGATCAAGATAGCTCTAGAAGACAAGTACAAGACCACTTTTTCCACATAATGGGGATCCTACCAATACACAGTCATGCCTTTTGGGTTGAAGAATGCACCAACAATATTCTCAAGAGTAGTCATAGTTTCCTTCAAATAATTCATTCATTAGTTTTTAGAAGTATATCTGGCTGATTGGATAGTCTATAGTCTGTTGAAAGATCATGTAGATTTTTTAAGGATAATGTTGGAAAGATGCAGGAAGTGTCAGATATATTTAAATATCAAGAAGTGCATATTTGGGACACCTTTTGGAATACTATTGGGACATATAGTTTGTAAAAATGGGATATTGGTGTATCTTGGAAAGGTTGCAGTCATTGTTAACTTACCACCACCCAAATTAGTATGTCAGTTAAGAGAAACACTGGGACACACATGCTACTACAGGAAATTCATAAAAGAGTATGTGCAGATCACTGCATCGATGGAGAAATTGTTGAAGAAGGATATTAAATTCAAGTGGAATGGGGACTGTCAATGAGGCTTGGACACTCTAAAATAAAATATGGTCACATCACCCATACTAGTATTCCCAGACTAGGAAAAGACATTTCATGTGCATGTAGATGCATCAGCCATAACACTTGGAGATATTCTGGTGCAACCAGCAGTAGGAGAGTTAGACCATCTTATAAAATTTGCAAGAAGAAAACTATTTGAAACAGAGAAGAACTACAATACTACAGAGAGAGAAGGCCTAGCAATGGTCTATGCACTGCAAAAATTTAGACACTATCTACTCGGGAAACAATTTAAATTTTTCATAGATCATTCTTCCCTCAAGTACCTAGTCAATAATCCAGTGTTGGGGGGGAGAATCTGTATATGGTTATTATTGTTTCGGGAGTTTGACTTTGAAGTGATAGTCAAACTAGGGAAGTTGAATGTAGGACCCGATCACCTGTCGAGGATTACCAAGGAAGAGGAACCTACAAATTTAGAGGAAAACTTCCCTAATGCATAGTTATTTTCAATCCAAGCAGATGATAAATATTTTGATGAAATCATTGAATACTTGAGTACAGGGACTACACCACAAGAATTCAACACTGCGCAGAAGAAAATTCTGGTAGTCAGAGTTGCAGACTATCAATTGATTGTAGGAGACTTATACAAGATGGCCACAGACAACATCTTGAGAAGATGTGTACTAGAACATGAAAGGCCTAGCATTTTAGCAGAGGCTCACGAGGGAATATTTGGAGGAAATTATGCAGGAAAATATACCACGCAGATGGTATTGCACGTAGGACTATGGTGGTTGACCATTCACAGATATGCAAAGGACTACTTCCAGAGATGTGATGTATGTCAGAGGGTTGGAAAACCTAACAGATGGGATGTGATGCCCCTAACACCACAAGTAACGTATAAATTATTCGATAAATGGTCAATAGACTTTGTGGGACCAATTAACCCACCAACAAATACATCAGGAGCAAGGTATATCATTACTGCAACAGAGTACTTAATGAGATGGAAGAAGCAACACCAGTAAAAGATTGTAGTGCAAGGACAACATCAGACTTCCTGTTTGAGAAAGTCATCACTATATTTGGATGCCGAAGGATTTTGATGAGTGACCAAGGCACTCACTTCATCAATCGTGATATCAAGGCTATTACTGAGGAGTTTGAATCCTATCATCAAAAGAGTACACCATATCACCCTCAAGCAAATGGAATAGTGGAAGCCTTTAATAAGATCCTATAGAATGCATTGACAAAGATCTACAATGTCAATAGGGATGATTGGGATTTGAATATACCAGCAGTATTATGGGCATATAGGACTACATGCAAAGAGTTGACAAGACAGACACCATTCAGGTTGTTGTATGGACAAGAAGAAGTGGTGCCATTAGAATTTTTGGTACCTAGTCTACGCATAGCACCAATCACCAACATGACAGAATGAGGCACAGTACAAGAAATGATAAGTTAGTTAATGGAGATGGAAGAAGATAGGATTCTAGTAGGATTTCACCAAGAAGTACATAAATCAAGGGACAAATCTTGGCATGACAGACATATTAAAAGGAAGTGTTTCGAGGGAGACCTAGTCTTGGTGTATGACTGTAAATTTATTCAGCATCCAGGAAAATTCAGAATGCATTGGCTAGGACCGTATGAAGTGAATATTTTCACATAAGGGGGAGTTGTACAGTTGAAATATTTAGGAGGTACAAAACTCAGAGGAATGATCAATGGGAGTCGACAGAAACTGCATAGGGATAGCTGACCTCCTAAAACCTAGAAATTTATCGTGCAGGAAGAAGATATGTATATAGTGTATTATAGTATAAGTAAGGGAGAGAAAAAGAGAAAAACAAATAAAAAGAATAAAATTCATAAAAGTAAAAATGGGATAAAAATGGTAGAACATAACAGTGTGATGCAAGAAAATCAGGGTTTGAAAACACCGCACATAGGAGAGAAGTTAACCGGTAGAAAGGTGCAGTGTGCAGGAAACACCGCAAAAAGTGAAAAAGTGACAATTGTTAGTGGAGCACAATTGTTACTTCTCCATCAATCTATAAAGTCAGAAAAGTGGGGGAAGCGACCCATTGTGTTATTTGTTAAGGAGAAGAACACAAAGCTAAGTGAAAGAGAGATAGAGTGAGAATTGGTGCTACCATCTGTCGATTTGGAAACATGTAGTTTGGATTTCCTCACCATGTCACCACTGAGGATTGGAGAGTCGAGGAGAAATGGATGAAACATAGGGAGTAGCACTCGGGTTACACAAACCGGAACAAATGAGATGCCCACAATGGTGGATGTGGAAGAAATCCACACACCGGAGTATGAGAAAACCACATTTCATGTGGAAGAGGACAAGGAACTCACACATGAGCCTGAACAACTGGAAGAGGACATTGAAAAGATGGAATCCGACATGTCTAGGGGAAAGGGCCAAAGCAAAAAGAACTGGCCATGGGTTCCATGCAGTAGGGCCTAAAGCCGGAACCAGACCATGAAATGGAGAAAGAGGACGTACTAGAGGGTGGGGTATCATCCCCACAAGGGAAAAAGAAGCTAAGAGCATAAAGCAGTGCGCAGGGCGTACAATGCACACAAGCAGAACTAGGTATAGTGATGTCAAAAATTTCCAAGGGAGTGAAGACCAAAGATAACATGGTAGGAGGAGTCGATATCCTCAAATATTCTAACCATGATGTCTCTAACTCCATAAATTTCCCATATTTGGTAGCACAGAGATACATACAGAGAAGGGGAGAAGGCCCATCATGTGCACCATTGTTGGACCTAATGCAGTGGATCCTAGGATTGTACAACATCAACATCATGAACTTACTAGACATACCGTACTTTGGGCACAGGAAGCACATAAACACATGTGTCAAGCATCTATTAGCGAGGGTGCACGGAGGAATATTGTAGATGGATAGGCCTGTGCCTATCAACTTCGACCTCATTGCAATGATTATAGGGCTACCCATAGATGGAGAGAAGTCATAACAATACCTAGAAGACAAAACTAAGGCCAAAGCCATCTCAGATGAGATCAAATCAAATTATGGCCTAGAGAGGGGTAACATAGGTATCAAGATTAGTGACATCAATCATCCTGTGACACGATTTGTAACAATATTTCTCGGTTGCAAATTAATGAGCAAGTGTTGAAAAGAAGAAGTGTCCACAGGAGTAGTAGCAATCTCAATTCAGTGCGCAAAGGGGATCTCGATGAGTTGGGCCCCTTACCTACTAAACTTGTTCCTTGAATACTGTAAGGATGCACAATACTGGGGATCTGAGTTCTACTACTCATGGTTACTCATCATGATTACACTTATGGGGTGGCACGAACCTACATACACTATGTTCCTACTAAGGATAGGAAAATTTGGTGCAGCACGCTACACGTTGCTGCAAAGCACAGTAGATCCCAATGTAAATAAATTCATCAATGACATGTTCACTCAGTGCTTAATAAAGATCCATAATAGCTTGGCCGATACATGAAGGATCTCCCCAGAAACTTTCTAGGAGTTTGGACAGATAGCGAATTTCCTGGCATCATGCCACAGCATGTGGCTACAAGAAAAGAGGGATCCAGCCAAGGAGTGGTTGCAGTTGAAGTACTACGTGAGGATGCAGGATATCCACATGGAGGACCAAGAGTGCCACGAGGAGTGGAAAGTTCTAGAGATTCCAAGATCAAATCCAACAGTACAAATCCGTACATAGGGTAGCATAGTCCCCACGCAGTAGATAGGAAGGAATGGCGCTAGCCATAAAAAGAAGACAATAATAGGAATAGTGGGTGAAATCATATCAATTTGGAAGGAAAGCATGACACAAAATAAGTCATAGTGCGATCCTACATAGGGTCCACTAGCCACAGAGCAGGCACCGAGAGGACCGATAGGACAGGTGAGCACAGAAGAAGTGCATACGAAGTAACAAGAGGTAGCCATGGATGAAGAAGTTGGGAAGGACATCGGCATGGATACACAGATTCCAGAAGCATATGAACCACCAGAGGCCCCAAGGAAGAGAACAGGGGAGAACCCAAGTGGTTCCAGAAAGAAGGAAAAGGCTCACAGAAATCCTATGGAAACATCATTGACGTAATACGGCATGAAGTTGATAGCCACGACAGTAGAGGATCGGTTGCCAGACATGTGGGAGAACATTGAGAACCACAGAGCTTCAATTTTGGAACAAATCCAAGAGGTTAAAACTACGTTGGAGTAGTTAAAGGTCAAAACAGAGAAGCAACATTAAAAAACAGCAGTGCCAGCGAAAGAAGGGATATCGATGGGCGAGATAGTGTATATCACGGTGCAGGGGAGTAAAAACTTTAGGATTACTCCCGACATTGTTTTCATGGATGAGGAGACAGCGCAAAGGATGCTGAGAGAGATTGAGATGATGGACTTGGAATTTCCCAAGATTCCAACCAAAGTGTTGTACAAATTACAAGTGAGCATCACGCAGGAGATTCTTTCTAGAGAAAGGTTGGATGTGAAAAAATTATAGTTGGCGTAGGAAGATAACACCTCACTGAAGGAGGAACTTAGCAAGGAAGGGTGGGAGAGAAAGATAGAATATAAAAGAGTGGAGGATATGGATAAATAGATAAGTGGGGTATTTCAAGCCATCCCCGACAGCGCCGAATCAGAAGAAGCATCTTATGAAGAGAAGATGAGTAAAATAGCAGAGGCCCTAGCACAATATAAAGAGCATATCAAGGAACTAGAGGAGCATGCAGTACCTACTATTCCTCTAGTAGTCTGAGTGCAAAGAGATAAAGACGCGACAACAGTTGCATAAAACATTGTGCATAACATACATAGATTGGCATAATTGTTAGAAAAGAGCGGTCAGTTATGGACACAGCTATTAGAGGATGGAAGCCTACAAGAGTTGCAAGGAAAGGAAGATCAATTGCATTCAACAATGGAAGATGTCAAGCAGCGACATAGGACAATGTCACTTCCAGAAAAGATCAATATTGTCACATAAATGAAGAAACTTCAGGCAGATTAAAAAGTGGTGCAGGAACAAAAGATCGCATGTCATGCTGAGTTGGATCCCCTACAAGAAAATGTAGAACATTTGGTTGTGGAAGTCGATGCAGAGAAAGTGCACCTCAAACAGATAGGCTTGGAGGGGGGTGAGATCTTATGACCACCGGTCACCGTGCAAGTGGTCGAATCCATGTCAGCAAGTAGCAGTCAGGCTCAGGAGCAGTGCCAACGGATAGAAGATATGTACGAAGCACTCGCACAAGAGGTGACAGACACTGGAGTTAGGAAGTGACTCAGGACAAGTCATGATGTCATTGTTGGGGGCCTATTGGGAAAAGGCCCATTTTTTAGGAAAAGAATCATGTGTAAGGAAGACGTGTATGCAGGAAAAGTAGCACGTGTAAGGAATATGTGCATGCTGGAAATGAAGCACGTGCAAGATAGACGCACATGCACTAAAAGCAGCATGTGTAAGGAAGACATGTGTGTAGGAAGAGAAGCACATGAAATATATACATGCATGAAGAAGAGGAAGGCATGCATGCAAGAATACATAGCCATGATATGGTTAGGGTTTTGGTAAGAGAATGTAATGGTTGGTAAGCCAAAAACATGTATAAGTAGGTACCTAGGAGGTCTAGGTAGGGGTTGGCATATGAATATGGTTCCTTTGGGGTTAGTTATTGTTACAATGTCATTTGAGGAGAGACTTATTGTAAGTCTGATCTATTTTTTAAGTTGTTGAGATGAGGAGAGGAAATAGGGTAGATCTTGAGGGTTGGATCACATGTTGAGGAGCCTGGTGTGATCTAGTCTACCCCATTCCAGATCTTGACCTGTGAGATGGAGAATTGTAATGCATGCGGCGATGTAGTTTTGGAAAAACCATAATAAAGAGAAGAGAAGCCAAATATTTGTGGATGTAGCCTAGGAGGGGTCAACCATGGTAGATCATGTGTTATGTAATTGAATACTGTGTATTTCCTTTATTTTCAATGATTAATTGTGAGACAAATTCATGAAGGACTAGTTAGATCTGTTATTTTACATGCATGAATAATAATGACAGGGTATCTAATATAATCTGAATGGTAAAGTAACAAATGAAGATCGTAGAGTTTAATCCCAGATCCCCACTCATTCCCAGGCTGTAAGCACTTTAGCATTGTAGCCACCAATAGAATTATCTCGGGTGAGACCGCACAATGCACTTTGTGTACGGTGTTGCCTTCTGGTTTACCAGAGGGGTGGATAGTTTTAAAATGGGTTTTGTTGGAAACCATATTAGACCTGAACCTAGGTCATCCCAAGAAAGTTAGCAAGAGGAAAGCAAACCAACAAATGGTTATGTTTCTGGTTGGGACAGAATGGGATTGAGTGAATGAGACCTGCTGAAGAATTTGGAAAAGAATGTCAGATTGGGTGAGGAAATGATTAAAAGAATGAGAATATAAAAGGGGATGTTTAGACCATGGAACCCAACAAAGGAGGAGATCAAGATCTGGTTGAAAATAAAGGAGATGGAATTTGTATGGAAATATAATAGAAACCTGAAGTTAACACCACACAAATATTTGGACAAGTACGTATTTAGCGACTTGCATGAAGTATTTTTATGTGATTTCCCACATATGTTGCAGGAGTGGATATTGAGGTTGAAATACAACCACCCTACAAATCATATCAGATAGCTAGAGTGGAATTTTGTCGAGATTGCGTAGTTACAATAGGTTGACTATAAATTTACACAAGCAGTAGATTTCTGGTTAAGCATTATTGTTGTAGGATTTATCACAGAATTTGCAGTAGATACTACGAAGTCTTATAGCACATCAAAGAAAGAGTTCCTAAAGGGACCTCAAGGTAGGTACATCATATCATTGTACACTTCCATCAAGATATTACTGTATAACAAAGGGGTAATGACAATGGAATTAGACAACTAAACTTCCCTCTGTGCATGGGGGAAGGGGGAAGCACTGACAAGAGATGGAAAAATGGAGGAAGATATGGATAAAGGAAAGAAGGAGGAGGCCTTGGATCCAATCATGATGGAGCAAGACTAGATCAAGCAGATCATGGAAACAGCTGGAAGAACACGCAGTCGAGCACCCTAACAATAAAATATGAACAATAATAAGAGAGCCATAGCCACAAGGGAAGGCTTGGCAAGTGATGAAGAAGAGGTAGAGGATCTTTGGGCTGTGGAGCAGATTGAGGAAATCCTGCGTGCGAAATATGAAAGGAAATATTGTGTGCAAAATAGAGGAATGACTGTAAGTCCGATCTATTTTGTAAGTTGTTGAGCTCAGGAGAGGAAATAGGGTAGAGTTGAGGAGACTGGTGTGATCTAGTTTGCCTCATTATAGATATCGATCGGTGAGATGGAGAATTGTAATGCGTGTGGCGTTGTAGTTTTGGAAACACCATAATAAAAGCGCAGATTAGCCAAATCTTTGTGGATGTATCTCAGGAGGAGTGAACCACAGTAGATCATGTGTTATGTGATTGAATATTGTGTATTTTGTTTACTGTCAAAGATTATTTGTGAGAAAAATGTTTGAATGACTAGTTAGATATGTTATTTTACATGTATGAATAAGAAGGACAAGGTATCTAATATAAGTTGAATGGTAAAGTAACAAATGAAGATCACAGAGTTTAATCCCAGATCCCCACTCATTCCCGGGCTACAAGAACTTGGGCGTTACAACCACCAATAGAACCATCTCGGGTGAGACTGCGCAATGCACTCTATATACTGCATTTCCTTCTGGTTTTCCAGAGGGGATGATATTTTTAAAAGGAATTTTGTTGGAAACCATAGTAGACCTGAACCTAGGTCAGCCCAAGAAATGTAGCAAGAGGAAAGAAAAGCAACAATGATGATGACAATGACGTCTACAACAATGATGATGACGACGATGATGATAACAATAACGATGATGATGATGAAAACCACAATGACGATGATGATGACAATGAAGATGATGATGATGATGATGACCATGTTGATGATGATGGAAGTGATGATGATGATGGCAATGGAAATGATAATGATAATGGTGGTGACAATGATGATGGCAATGGAGATGATGATGACAATAGTGATGATGACGACGATGATGATGACCATGTCGATGAAGATGATGATGACGATGGAAATGATGATGATGATGATGATGATGATGATGATGATGATGATGATTATGATGATGATGGTGATGATGACGACGATGGTGATGAAAATGGTGATGATGATGATGATGATGATGAAAATGGTGATGACAATGATGATGACAATGGCAATGATGATGATGACCATGATGATGACGATGATAATGATGATGATGATGACGATGACGATGAAAATGATGATGAAGATGACGATGATGATGACAATGACGATGACTGACGATGACGATGAAGATGAAGATGACGATGACGATGAAGATGACAATGACGATGAAGATGAATATGATGATGACGATGATGATGACGATGAGGATGACGATGATGATGACGATGACGATGACGATGACGATGACGATGACGATGACGATGACGATGACGATGACGATGACGATGACGATGACGATGACGATGACGATGACGATGA
>ML798804.1:284319-318667 GCA_009831015.1 Picea engelmannii
TGACGATGACGATGACGATGACGATGACGATGACGATGACAAAGATGATGATGATGACGATGACGATGATGATGGTGATGATGATGATGACGATGATGATGATGACGATGATGATGATGACGATGATGATGATGACAATGATGATGATGACGATGACAATGACAATGACAATGATGATGAAAATTGTGAAAATGACGATGACGACGATGATGATGACAATGATGATGACGACAATGATGATGATTATTGTGATGATGATGATGATGATGATGACCATGTTGATGACGATGGAAATGAAGATGATGATGACAATGGAAATGATGATCATGATGGAGATGATGATGATGATGATGATGATGATCGTGGTGATAATGGGGATGATGATGATGATTAAAATGGTGACGACAATGGCAATTATGATGACAATGGCGATGATGATGACGATGATGATGAAAATGACAATGTCGATGATGATGACGATGAGGATGATGATGATGACCATGATCATGATGATGATGACTACGAAAATCATGATGATGATGATGATGTTGACCATTTCAATGATGATGATGATGATGATGATGATGATGATTGAAAAAATCATGAATATGACAATGACGATGACCATAACGATGATAATGATGATGAAGATGATAATGACAATCACGATGATGATGATGATGATGATGACGACGACGACGATGATGATGATGACGATGATGATAACCATGGCGATGACGATGATGATGATGATGATGATGATGACTGTGACAATCATGATGACGACGATGATTATGACGATGACGATGACGATGATGATGATGATGAAGACCGTGAAAATCAAGATGACAACGACGATGATGACCATGGAGATGATGATGATAATGATGACAATTGCGAGAACCATGATGACAATTGTGATAATCATGATGACAAATGTGACAATAATGATGACAATGATGATGATGATGATAATGATGATGATGATGATGATGATGATGATGATGATGATGATGACTGTGAAAATCACGATGATGACAATGAGGATGAAGATGATGATGATGATGATGATGATGAAGAATATGAAAATCATGATGACAATGATGATGATGACCATGGAGATGTCGATGATGATGATGATTGTTATAATAATGATGATGAAAAAGATGATGACCATGGCAATGATTATGATGACTAAGAAAATCATGATGATTTCGATGTTGATGACCATGAAAATGATGGCAATGATGATGACGACTATGATGATGATATTGATGATGATGACGATGATGATTGTGATGATGACTGCAATTACGATGATGATGATGATGATGACGACGATGAAAATGTTGATTATGGTGATGATAATGACGATGACGACGATGATGATGATGATGACACCACGATGAAAATCATGATAGTGATGATGATGATGATTATGAGGAGGAGGATGAAAATAATGATGACAACAATTATGATTAACCCATTAAATTATTTGATCTAGGTGGATATTGGTGGCCACCCACCTATTCCAACTAGCTCCTCTTTACAGTTTTTAGTTCAACACGTTCTTCTATACTTCTTTGTAATTGTGGGTTATACACTTTTGTGTTCTTTGAAGCCCTACACATCTTCCAGATGGATATTGGTGGCCTCCCACCCAATCCAACTATATTATTTTGTATTTTCATGTCAGCACATATTGTTGTACTTCCAAGGTCATTTTTGTGCCATATAAAGTGTTTTTTGGCTCGCCATAGTCAAACTGTAGACAAAGTCGGATTTTGATGGAATAATGTGTAGTTATCTAAGATACATTTCCAACAGGCTATCATGCACCTAAAACGGAGGTCGTATGAAAAATTTATGACCCTGGGAAGTTGAGGTACCAACTTACCCATAGGGGCACGTAACTTTTGGCATTTCATCTCATAGGGTTAGGTTTTTGGATGTTTAGGGTTTTGGAATTCATGAGTAATATCAAAAAGGCCTCTATAGCCTCGTTGTAATCATATTTCTCAAATGGATGCGTGTAGAAGCCACATCTCTTCTCAGAGATAGCTACCACCATTCGAGTAAGTGTTTCGGTTCTGCAGTTTTACAGCGTTATCCTATTTCATTTATTCAATAGAAGATATTGTTCACTAAATATATGTGTTGTTCTTCACATATTTGTGTATATTGTATTCATTATAGTAATCAGTTTGTTCTTCTCCTAAATCTAGATCGGTGGTATCAGAGCAATCTTCTCTTCATTTATTTTTCTTCATGCATGTCCTCGATAAGATCTAGGTACAAGAAGTTGGGACTCGAACCAATCGAGCAATTGCAAGATCGGTTACGCCAAGCCTAAAAAAAAACCATGGGGGTCAAAAATAAATATGATGGAGAAGGATATCCTTTTAAAATGTTGCTCAAGGAATCCCTTGGGCGAAAAAGGAAATAAATGATGGAAAACTTCGCGCAGATCCTTCAACGACTGCCCACGGGAGAAGCATCTTCATCAAGAGGCCATACAACACGAAAAGGGACAAAGAAAATATGGCCACTCTCAGGACAAACATTCCAAGCCACAACAAAAGAAGTTCAATGAAAATATGAATAAGGACATGGGAAAATGGTATGAATACCATAAAATCCCTTGGCACAACACTGAAGAATGTCTCTTTAAGAAGTCACTTGTGGGTGAGTTGAAGGCATCCAAGTCCAAGGCCAATTCTGACTCTGAATCAAATCTAGAAGGAGGGAAGCAGATTATCGATGTTAAACCCAATGCCACGGTCACTACCACCAAACTCCGTCCAAGCGAACCAAAAGAACCAGAAGAAGGGGAACACCTTTTTCACTCACAGATGTGGATAAAGGGGGCTCTGCTTCATTTCATTGTCAATAGAAGCATTCAGAAGAACCTGATCTCAGCAGAGGTCATCAAACGATTGGACCTATCGATGACACTGCACCCAAAACCCTACACCATCAGTTAGATTCACCAAGGAATATATCTTTGTGTCATCCAACAATGTCGTCTACCCTATGGCATCAAGCCTTTCAAGGATGAGGTATTATGTGATATTTCTCCCCTTGAAGTTTGTGATGTTATTTTAGGACAACCATATTTGTGGAAGTGTCATGTTTTGTATGAGTCTAGACCCTGCAGTGTTATTATTACTTTGGGTAGACAATTGTATAGGATACCATAGCTAACTTCGGCTACCGCTATTTCTTAAATCTTTGCTAACCAATGCAGTAAGGTCATTTCACAGATCAAGAAGTTCATCTTCTTTGTGATCTGTGCTCATAGTAAGTAGAAGGTCTCCTCCACATCTGTGGCCTATGCATAGAGCCTCTCTTCACAATAGAACAAAGTGAATGGGATCATTAAAGAGTATAGAGACATATTCTCCTCAGCCACCGGGGTACCGACGCACTTCCAAGTCAAGCATCCAATTGATCTGACCCCCAGTGCACCTCTTCCTAATGGTCCAGTATATCATCGCTCGTTGATGGAAAATGATGAAATCCAGTGTCATATCCAAGAGGTTCTTCAAAAGGGGCACATCATACCCAACTCTTCCCCTTGCAAAAGACTGATTGTGCTGGTACAGAATAAGGAAGGGACCTGGCGATTTTTCATTGATTATAGATCATCAAACAAAATCACCATCAAGAACTGGTACCCAATTCCCAGGATTGAAGACCTTCATGCCCAACTCAAGGGGGAAATGTTATTCAACAATATTGACCTAAATTTTGGCTACCACGAGGTTCACATCGAGCCAAATAAAGTATGGAAGGAAAATTTCAAATATAAAGAAGGTCTCTTTGAATGGTTGGTCATGCCCTTTGGCTTAACAAATGCACCAGCCACTTTCATGAAGTTGATGGATGATCTATTGAGACCCTTAACCAACTCTTTTGTGGTGGTATATTTGGATGGAATTCTCATCTTTAGCAGACCTTGGGAGGAGCACATGTGGCATATTCAATAGGTTTTGAGCACTCGGTGATAGCACAATCTATATGCCAACTTGGAAAAATGATCCTTTGGCATGAACAGGGTACAATACTTGGGATAAATTATTGATGAGCATGGGGTAAATGTTGATCCAGCTAACATCCAAGTCATCCATGACTGGCCAGCCCCAACCACACTAACTGATATTTGGAGTTTCATGGGACTGGCCAAATTCTATTGATGGTTTGTGTTGGGATTCTCCCATATTGCATGGGCCCTTAGCCAAGTGACCAAGGGAGATGGAAAGGAAACATTTGTGTGGAGGAAGGAACAACAATGAGCATTCCTTGATTTTAAGCATCACTTGTGCTCTACTCCAGTACTCTCCTTTCACAATTTGCAACAACAATTTGATATTG
Organism: Picea engelmannii; assembly: GCA_009831015.1. Classification (NCBI taxonomy): domain Eukaryota; kingdom Viridiplantae; phylum Streptophyta; class Pinopsida; order Pinales; family Pinaceae; genus Picea; species Picea engelmannii. The sequence goes on from ML798804.1 coordinate 288,694, forward strand.
AGACTAATGCATCTGACTATGTTGTAGGTGCATTTCTCACTCAGCACGGTCATCCAGTCGCATACCATAGTGATACACTCTCAGATACTATCTGAAAATACCCCACCTATGATAAGGAAATGTATTCCATTGTAAAAGCTCGTCATCAATGAAAACATTACATTCTACAAAAGCAGATGATAATCCACACTGATCACAATCCTTTGCGGTTCATACAGACACAGGGAAAATTGCATAACGATCACCATCATAAGTGGTCCACCTACCTACAATATTTCCAGTATAATACATGGATCTCAACTCATGTCGTTGATTGCCTCAATTGACCTCTTGTGGCTACACTCACCACTTTGCTTCATTCCTGTCAACATGAGGCATCTGAGTGGCCCCAACTTTATCAACAAGATTGGAACTTCACTACCACCTATCAGCTCTTAGGTATAGGAATGACTGTCACCAATTTTCACATTCAGGATAGATTATTATGCCATCTGGGCCATCTCTGTGTTCCTGCAAGTGAGCATGCAAATCTAATTTGGGAATCCCACTACAGTCAGATGACAGGACATTTTTGCGTGGAGAAAAATATGGTTGTTCTACAGAAACATTTTTATTGGCCAAAATTTCGACAGGACATCAGCAAGTATATCAGATCTTGCATTTTCTATGCCATTGCCAAGCTACCCACCAAGAATCAAGTCTTATACACCTTTCTTCCTAATTCAGAGAAGTCTTAGGAATCCATCTCAATGGATTACATGTCTTCCATTCCATACACCAAGCAAGGCAATGATTGTGTATTTGTGGTCGTTGATCGATTTTCAAAGATGGCCATCCTCACATCCTACAAGAAGAATATCATAGCAGAATATACTACCAAAATCTTCTTCGAAGGAGTGTCGGTACAATCTGGGATACCACAGACCATCATCTTCGATCGGGATAGCAGGTTCCTAATCACATTTTGGTCATGTCTCTGGTCACTGTTTGACACCAAGCTCACTAAATCCACTTCTTTCCACCCCCAAATAGACAGCCAAACAAAGGTCGTCAATCGGATGATTGTGCACATCCTGCGCATGTAAAGATATAAGAAACCTTGTACATGGGACGAGAGTCTCCCTTATGTTCAGCACAGTTCTAACAGGGCTCTACATAGCTCCACCAATTATAGCCCATTTTAGGTGGGGCTGGGATTCCAACCCTTGGGTCCCATTGATGCTTCCCTACCTCTTGCCACCACACAGACAAAATATTCCCATGTTCATTCTGATACCGACAAATCCACCAGATTCATTGAGACGATTCATTGCATCCTGCAACAAGTCCATGAGATTTTTTAGAAAGCCAATGCTAAGTACAAGTAGCTCCATGATCAACACAGGGTACCACACCAGTTTTAGGTTGGAGACAAATTCTAGTTACATTTGCAGAAGGAGCGTCTTATAAGTACCCATCGGAAGCTCTTCCCACTTCACTATGGGCCTTAAAATATCACCAAGGTTGTGGGTAGCAATGATTTTCATCTCAACACTCCCTCCTTCCTTGGCTTGCACCCAGTTTTCAATGTGGACCTCCTTCGGCCATATTTTCCACCATTATTGGACACCTCAGAGATCGTAGAACATTTGAAACCAATAGATCTCAACCCTGATTGCATGGAACAAGCATCCATTGATCATATAGTGGACACATAGGTCAAAGTCACTCGCTAGCAGAGGATCCAACTTTATCGGGTTTTCAAGGCAGGGCAACTCCTACACCAAGGAATGTGACTCACCTGAGGCCAAATACAACAAAAGTTTCCTCACCTTATGGGGGAACTCAATGCAATGAATACCATTGCTTCCTAAGGGGGGAGTACTAATCCAGGTGGATATTAGTGTCCACCCACCTATTCCAACTTGCTCCTCTTGATAGTTTTTAGTTCAGCACATTCTTTTGTACTTTTTTGTAATTGTGGGTTCTACACTTTCGGGGATTTTTGAAGCCCTACACATCTTATAGATGGATATTGGTGGCCTCCCACCTAATCCAACTCGCTTATTTTGTATGTTTTCATGTCAGCACATCTTGTTGTACTTCCAGGGCCGTTTTAGGGCCCTAAACAATATTTTTTTTTTCTCACCATATTCAAACTGTAAATGGAGTGAGAGTTTGATGGTGTAATGTGTATATCTCTAAGAGACCTTTCCAATGAGCTATCACGCACCTAAAATGGAGGTCATATGCAAATGTTACGACCTCGGGAAGTTGAGGTACCAACTTACCTATAAGGTCCAACATAAATTTTGGCGTTTCATCTCATAGGGTTAGGTTTTTGGATATCTAGGGTTTTAGCATTCATGAGTAATATCAAAAATGCCTCTGAAGCCTCATTGTAATCATTTTTCTCAAACAGATGCGATTATTAGCCACATCGCTTCTCATAGATAGCTACCACCATTCGAGCAAGTGTTTTAATTTTGCATTTTTATAGTTTCAGCCTATTTCATTTATCCAATAGAAGATATTGTCCACTGGATATCTGTATTGTTCCTCATATCTATCTGTTTATTGTATTTAGTCTATTAATTAGTTCATTCCTCTCCTACATTCGGATGAGTGGTATTAGAGAGGTCTACTCTTCATTTATTTTTATTCGTGCATGTCCCCGACAAGATCTGGGTACAAGAAGTTGTTACTCGAACCAATCGATCCATTGCAAGATCGATTGTGTGGAGCCTAAAAACAACCAATGGGGGATGAAAAGAAAGATGATGCAGTAGGAGATCCTTGTAAAATGTTGCTCAAGGAAGCCCTCGCACAACAAAGGAACAAAATGATAGACAACTTTGTGTGGATCCTTCAACGGTTGCCCATAGGAGAAGCATCTTCATTAATCGACCATGCAACCCCCTTCAAAATCCATGTAAATTTTGATACTCCGTTATTTGAAGGACTGATAGATGCAGATGTTGTAGATAAATGGTTGAATCTGCTTGAAGGATATTTTTCAGTCCACAATTTTTTTGAAAGGGAAAAGATTACTTTTTCACTCCTCAAGGTCATCCCACATGTTAAGGACTGGTAGGATACTTACTCTGAGCAAAGGACCTTAGCGTATTTTGGAATATTTTTGGTTTCCCCAACATGGGATTTCTTCTGAGATGCCATTAAAGAACAATACTACCCCGTTGGAAGCTACAAGGACCAGTACACCTGATGGGCCACCTTGCGTCAATAAAGGGACCAAAAAGTACCATATTTCACCAATATTTTCCATACCCTACACACCAAATTGGGTATCAAAGACTTTCAGCAACATCTGGTTCTAAAATATAGAATTTGTTTCCATCGATACATTCAAACAGAAATGGAGTTTCTGGACATTGCCTCATTGGGTATGGCTTATATATATGTTGTCAAGATCAAGTAGAAATTTAAGTAGAAGAGGTGATATTTTGGATCTGCAAACTCCTCATAGCTGAAGCACTAAAAAGGAGGCCCTAACCCACATGGAAAGGGATAGAGAAAGTGGCCACTCTCAAGGAAACTAGTTCAAGCCACAACACAAGAAGGGAAATGAAAAGACAAAGAAGGACATGAGAAAAAGGTTTGAATACCATAAAATCCCTTGTCACAATAATGAAGATGTCGCTCCAAGAAGTCACTTATGGCCGAGCTGAAGGCATTCGAGCCTGAGGCCAATTCTGACTACGAATAAAATCTAGAAGTAGGGAAGCGGATTATCGATGTTGAACCCAGTACTAGTGTCTCTACCACTGAAGTCCAGCCAAGCGAACCAAAAGAACCATTAGAAGGGGAACACCTTTTTCACTCACAGATGTGGGTAAAGGGGGATCTGCTTCATTTCATTGTCGGTAGAAGCTGTCAAAAGAACCTGATATCAACATAGGTTATCAAGCGATTGGACCTACCGATGACACTACACCCACATCCCTACACCATCAAGTGGCTTCTCCAAGGAAGATATCTTTGTGTAAGCCAATAGTGTTGTATTCCCTACAACATCAAGCCTTTCAAGGACGAGGTATTGTGTGATATTTATCCCCTTGAAGTTTGTGATGTTAATTTAGGAAAACCATATTTTTTGAAGTGTCATGTTGTGTATGAGTCTAGACCCCACAATGTTATTATTACCTTGCGTAGACAATTTTACAGGATACCAAAGGTAGAGCCACCTACCGCTATTTCCTTAATATTTTCTAAGCAATGCAGTAAGGTCATTTCACAGAAAAGGAAGTTCCTATTATTTGTGATCCGTGCTCATAGTAAGCAAAAGTTCACCGCCACATATTTGGCCTCTATAGAGAACCTCTCTTCGGAGTAGAAGAAAGTGGACGTGATTGTGGAAGAGTAAAGAGACATATTCTCCTTGCCAAATGGGGAACCGATGCACTGCCAAGTCAAGCATCCAATTAATCTGACCCTCGGTGCAGCTCTGCCTAATGGATCAGTCTATCATTGCTCGCTGATGGAAAAGGATGAAATCAAGTGTCATATCCAAGAGCTTATTCAAAAGGGGAAAATCATACCCAACTCCTCCCCTTGAGGAAGCCCAATTGTACTAGCACAAAAGAAGGATGAGACCTGGTGAATCTGCATTGATTACAAAGAATTAAAAAAAATCACCGTCAGGAGCCAGTACCCAATTCTTAGGATTGATGACCTTCTTGACCATATCAAGGGGGGGGAATTTCTTCAGCTATATTGACCTAAAGATTGATGTATTGAGATCCTTTACCAACTCTTTTGTGGTGGTATATTTGGATGACATCCTCATCTTCAACGGAACTTGGGAGGAGCACATGTGGTATATTCAGCAGGTTTTGAGCACTCTACAGTAGCACAAGATATATTCCAACTTGGAAAAATGATCCTTTGGCATGAACAGGTTCCAATACTTGGGCTACATTGTTGATTCATGACTGGCCAACCCCGACCACACTAACCAATATTTGGAGCTTCTTGTGACTAGCCAACTTCTACAGACGGTTCATGTTGGGATTCTCCCATATTGCATGGGCCCTTAGCCAAGTGAATAAGGGTGATGGCAGGGAAATGTTTGTGTGGGAGGAGGAACAACAATGAGTAGTTTATGATATGAAGCATCGCATCTTCTCAGCTCTAGTACTCTCATTTCCCGATCTGCAAAACTTGTTCGAAATTGAGACTGATGCATCTGACTTTGTTCTAGGCACAGTTCTCACTCAGCACGGTCATTCTATGGCATACCATAGTGAGACACTCTCAGATAATTTCTATAAATACCCCACTATGAAAAGGAAATGTATTCCATTGTACAAGCTTATCGTCAATGGAAACATTACATTATGGGAAAGGAGACGATCATCTACATAGATCTCAAAGCTCTGCAGTTCATACAGACACATGGGAAATTGCATAACGACCGCCATAATAAGTGGTATTTCTACCTATTGTAGTTCCATATCAACATCAAGTATAAGACAGGGAGCTTAAATCATATCACTGACTGCCTCAATTGACCTCTTGTGGCTGCACTCACCAATGTGTTCCATTCCTGCGAACATGAGGCATTTGAGTGGCCCCAACTTTATCAGAAAGATTTAAAATTCACCACCACCTATCATCTCTTGGGTACAGGCGTGAATGTCACCAATTTTCACATTCAGGATTGAATGTTATGTCATCTGGGCCATCTATGTGTTCTTTCAATAGAGCATGAAAATTTGATTTGGGAATCCCAGTTCAGTCGGATGGCAGGACATTTTGGTGTGGAGAAAATTGTGGTCATTCTACATAAACATTTTTATCGGCCAAAACTTCGATAGGACGTCAACAATTATATTAGATCTTGCACTGCCTATTCCATTCCCAATCTAGACAGAAAGAAGCAATGCTTATACATCCATCTTCCTACTCCCAATAATCCTTAGGAATCCATATCAATGGATTACATGTCTAGCCTTCCACCCAACAAGCAAGGCAATGATTGTGTATTTTTGGTCGTTGAACGATTTTTGAACATGGCCATCATCACATCCTGTAAGAAGAATATCACAGCAGAAGATACTACCAATCTCTTCTTCAAATGAGTGTGGGTCCATTTTGGGATACCATAGACCATCATATTTGACCGGGATAACAGGTTCCTCAACACATTTTGGTCGAGTATTTGGTCACTGTTGGAAACCAACCTCACTAAATCCATTTCTTTCCACCCACAAACAAAATACCAAACAAAGGTCATCAATTGGATGACTGTGCACATCCTGCACATGTACAACTCTAAGCATATGTGTACATGGGATGAGAGTCTCCCCTATATTCATCATAGTTACAACAGGGATCTCCATAGCTCCACCGGCCATAGCCCATTTCAGGTGTGGTTGGGATTCCAACCCTTGGGTCCCATTGATGTTTCCCTACCTCTTTCCACCATGTAGACAAAATCTTCCCATGTTCAGTCTTAGACCAACAAATCCACCAGATTCATTGAGAGGATTCAACACATCCGCCAAAAGCTCCATGAGATTTTTAAAAAGGCCAATGCTAAGTACAAGAAATGTCATGATCAACACAGGTTACAACACCAGTTTCAAGTTGGAGACAAAGTCTGGTTACATTTACAAAAGGAGCGTCTCATAAAGCCCCATCGAAAAATTTGCCCACTTCGCTATGGGCCTTACTCTATCACCAAGGATACAGGTATTAATAATTTTGATCTCAACACTCCATGCTTCCTTGGATTGCACCCAATGTTCAATGTGGACCTCCTTTGGCCATATTTTCCACCATTATTGGACACCTCAGAGATCGCAAAAAAAATAACACCAACAGAGCTCAACTCTGACTGCATGGATCAAGCATCCACTGATCATATAGTGGACACACAAGTCAAGAGAACTCACTAGCAGAGGACCCAACTTTATCAGGTTTTCAAGGGAGGGCAACTCCTACACCAAGGAAAGTGGCTCACCCAAGGCCAAATTCAGTATAAGTTTCCTCACCTCATGGAGTAACTCAATTCAATGGAGACCATTCCTTCCTAAAGGGGGAGGACTAATCCAGGTGGATATTGGTGGCCACCCACCTGTTCCAACTAGCTCCTCTTGACAGTTTTTAGTTCAGCACATTCTTTTGTACTTCTTTGTAATTGTGGTTTCTACACTTTCTGAGTTGTCTGAAGCCCTACACATCTTCCAAGTGGATATTGGTGGCCTCCCACCTAATCCAACTGTCTTATTTTGTATTTTTTCATGTCAGCACATCTTGTTGTACTTCCAAGGCCGTTTTGGGCCCTAAACAATGGTTTTTTTTTTCTCGCCACATTCAAACTATAGAAGGCGTTAGAGTTTTAAATTCTAATGTGTATTTCTCTAAGAGACCTTTCCAACGGGATATCATACGCCTAAAATGAAGGTCGTATGCAAAAGTTACGACCTCAGAAACTTGAGGTACCAACTTACCCATAGGGGCCCACATAATGTTTTGTATTTCATCTCCTAGGGTTAGGCTTTTGGATGTCTATGGTTTTGGCATTCATGAGTAATATCAAAAAGGCCTCTAGAGCCTCATTTTAATCATTATGCTCAAAAGGATGGGCATAGTAGTCATATGTCTTCTGAGAGATAGCTACCACCATTTGAGCAAGTGTTTCGGTTCTGCAGTTTTACAGTTTCAACCTATTTCATTTATTCAATTGAAGATATTGTTCACTAGATATATGTGCTGTTTTTCATATCTCTATGTTTATTGTATTCATTATGTTAATCATTTTGTTCCTCTCCTAAATATGGATCAGTGGTATTAGATCAGTCTGCTCTCCATTTATTTTTCTTCGTGCACGTCCCCGAGAAGTTCTAGGTACAAGAATTTGGGACTCGAACCAATCGATTCATTGCAATATCGGTCATGTCGAGCGCGAAAAAAACCCATGGGGGATGAAAATAAATATGATGGAGCAGGAGATCCTTTTAAAAAATTTCTCAAGGAATCCCTCATGCGAAAAAAGGAATGAAATGATGGACAACTTCATGCATATTCTTCGACAGTTGCCCATAGGAGAAGCTTCTTCATCAAGTGTCCATGCAACCCCCTTCAAGGTATAGGTAAATTTTTATATTCCATTATTTGAAGGAATGATAGATGTAGATGATGTAAATAAATGGATGAATCTACTCCAAGGGTATTTTTCGGTCCATAATTTTTCTGATAGGGAAAAGATTACTTTTGCACTCCTCAAGGTTTTTCCCCATGTTAAGGACTAGTGGGATACTTACTCTTAGCAGAGGTCCCTAGAGGAACCAGCAATATTTGTGGTTTCCCCTACATGGGATTCCTTTTAGGATGCCATTAAATAACAATAATACCCTGTTGGAAGCTATGAGGGCCATTACACTCGATGGGCCACCTTGCGTCAAAAAAGGGACTAGTCAGTACCATATTTCACTAATATTTTTCATACCCTGCAGACCAAATTGGGTATCAAAGACTCTGAGTGACATATGGTGCTTAAATACTGTGGTTGTTTGCATATATACATTCAAACATAAATGGATTTTATGGACATCGCCTCATTGGGTATGGCTTATAGATATGTTGTCAAGATCAAGTAGAAATTTAAGCAGAAGATGCGAGAGTTTGGATCTGCAAACTCTTCACAGTTGAAGGAGGGAAAAGGTGGCCCCAACCCACACGGAAAGGCACAGAGAAAATATGGCCACTCTCAGGACAACTAGTCCAATATGTAACACAAGAAGGTCAATGAAAAGACGAAGAAGGACATGGGAAAATGGTGTGAATACCATAAACTCCCTTGGCACAACACTGAATAATGATGCTTCAAGCAGTCACTTGTGGTCAATCTGAAGGCATATAAGTCTGACGCCAATTCTGAATCTGAATATCCAGAAGGAGGGAAGTGGATTAACAATGTTGAACCAAGTGCCAGTTTCTCTACAACCAAAGTCCAGCCAAGCGAACCAGAAGAACTAGAAGAAAGGGAACGGTTTTTTCACTCACAGATGTGGGTAAAGGGGGCTTCGCTTCATTTCATTATCGATAGCAACAGTTAGAAAAATCCGATCTCCAAAAATTTCATCAAGCAATTGGACCTGCAGATGACACCGCACCCGCAACCCTACACCATCGGTTGGCTTCGCCAAGGAAGAGATATTTTTTTCATCCAATTGTGTCGTCTGCCCTACGAAATCAATCCTTTCAAGGATGAGGTATTGTGTGATATTTCTCCCCTTAAAGTTTGTGATGTTCTTTTAGGACAAACATATTTTTGGAAGCGTCATGTTGTGTATGAGTCTAGACTGTGAAATGTTATTATTACTTTGGGTAGACAATTGCACAGGATATCAAAGGTAGTGTCGCCTACCGTTATTTCTTTAATATCTGCTAAGAAATGAAGTAAGGTCATTTCACAAACCGGGAAGTTTGTCTTATTTTTTATCCGTGCTCAAAATAAGCAGAAGGTCACCGCCACATCTGTGGCCTCTACAAAAAGCCTCTCTTTGCAGTACAACCAAGTGGAAGAGATCATGGAAGAGTACAGAGACTTCTTTTCCTCACCCATCGGGGTATAAACGCACTGCCAAGTCAACCATCCAATTGATCTGACCCCCAATGCACCTCTACCTAATGGACCATTCTATCGTGGCTCGCTGATGGAAAATGACGAAATCAAGTGTCATATACAAGATCTTCTTCAAAAGGGGCACATCAGAACCATCTCCTCCCTTTGTGTAAGCCTAGTCTTACTGGTACAGATGAAGGATGGGACCTAGTGACTCTGCATTGATTAGAGAGCATTAAAAAAAATCATTGTCAAGAACTGATACCCAATTCCCAGGATTCATGACCTTCTTGACCAACTCAAGGGGGAAAATTTCTTCATCAAGATTGACCTAAATTCTGATTACCACCAAGTTCCCATCAATCCAACTGATGTATGGAAGAAAATTTTCAAATCTAAAGAAGGTCTCTTCGAATGGTTGGTAATTCCCTTTGGATTAACAAATGCACTAGCCACTTTCATGAGGTTGATGGATGATGTATTGAGACCCTTCACCAACTCTTTTTTGGTGGTATATTTGGATGACATCCTCATATTTAGAAGAACTTGGGAGGAGCACATGTGGCATATTCAATAGGTTTTTATCACTCTGGGGCAGAACAAGCTATATGCCAACATGGAAAAATTCTCCTTTGGTATGAACAGGGTCCAATACTTGGGCTACATTATTGATGAGCATGGGGTACATGTTCATCCAGCTAAGATCCAAGTCATCTGTGACTGGCCATCCCTGACCACACTAATCAAGATTCGGATCTTCTTGGGACTAGCCAACTTCTACCTAAATTTCATGGTGGGATTCGCCCATATTGCATGGGGCCTCATCCAAGTCACCAAGGGCAATGGCAGGGAAAATTTTGTGTGGGGGGAGGAACAACAATGAGAATTCAATGATCTGAAGCATCGCTTGTGATTAGCTTCATTACTCTCCTTTCCTGATATGCAACAACCATTTGATATTGAGAATGATGCATATAACTATGTTGTAGACGCAGTTCTCACTCAGCACGGTCATCCGATGGCATACCATAGTGAGACACTCTAATATATTGTCTGAAAATACCCCACCTATGACAAGGAAAGTTATTCCATTGTACATGTCATCAATGGAAACATTACATTCTTGTAAAGGAGATGATCATCCACACTGATCACAGGCCTCTGTAGTTCATACAGCCACAAGGGAAATTGCAGATCAACTTCCATCTGAAGTGGTCCACCTACCTGCAACATTTCCAACTCAATATCAAGTATAAGAAATGGACATAAAATCATGTCTCTCACTGCCTCAATCGACCTCCCTTGGCTGCACTCACCACTGTGCTCCATTCCTATCGAGATGAGGCATTTGAGTGGCCCCAAATTTATCAGCAAGATCCGAACTTCGCCACCACCTATCATCTCTTGGGTACATGCGCAACTGTCACCAATTTTCATATTTTGTACAGAATGTTATTCCATATAGGTCATCTCTATGCTCCTACAAGTGAGTGAGAAAATGCGATTTTGGAATCCCACTAGTGTCAGATGGCAGGACATTTTAGCGTGGAGAAAATTGTGGCCATTCTACAGAAACATTTGTATTGGCGAAAAATTCGATAGGATGTCAACAAGTATATCAGATCTTGCATTGATTGTGCCATTTGCAAGATATCCACCAAGAAGCAAGGCTTATACACCCCTCTTCCTACTCTTGATAAGCCTTGGGAATCCATCTCAATGGATTACATGTTTGGCCTTCCATCCACCAAGAAAGGCAATGATTATGTATTTGTGGTCATTGATCAGTTTTCAAATATGGCCATCCTCACAGCATGTAATAATAATATCACAACGACAGATACTTCCAAGCTCTTCTTCGAAGGATTTTTGGTCCATTTTGGGATACCACAGACCATCATCTCCAACCAGGACAACAGGTTCCTCAGCTCATTTTGGTCGAGTCTCTGGTCACTCTTGGACACTAAGATCACTAAATCCACTACTTTCAAACCCCATACATACGGCCAAACAGAGGTCATCAATCAGATGATTGTGCACATCCTGTGAATGTACAACTCTAATCATCTGCATACATGGGATGAGATTCTCCCCTATGTTTGGTACAATTACAACAGGGCTTTCCATAGCTCCACCGGCCATAGCCCATTTTAGGTGGGGAAGGGATTCCAACCCTTGGGTCCCATTGATGTTTCCCTACCTCTTTCCACCACGTAGACAGACTCTTCCCATTTTTATTCTAAGACTGATAAAGCCACTAGATTCATTGAACGAATTCAGCACATCTACCAACAGGTCCATGAGATTTTGCAGAAATCTAATGCTAAGTACAAGCAGCGCCATGATCAGCATAGGGTACAACACCAGTTTCAGGTGGAGACAAAGTCTGGTTACATTTGTAGAAGGATAATATTATAGGGCCCCATTGGAAGCTCTTCCCACTTAGCTATGGGCCTTACACTATCACTAAGGTTATGAGTAGTAATGATTTTGATCTCAACACTCCACCCTTCCTTTGTTGGCACCCAGTGTTCAATGTGGACTTCCTTCGACCATATTTTCCACCATTATTGGACACCTTAGAGATCGTAGAACAACTGACACCAACAGATCTCAACCCTGACTACATGGAACAAGCATCCACTAATCAGATAGTGGACACATAGGTCAAGGGAACTCACCAACAAAGAATCCAACTTCATTGGGTTGTCAAGGCAAGGTAGCTCCTACACCAAGGAAAGTGGCTCACCCAAGTCCAAATTCAGTAGAAGTTTCCTCAACTAATGGGGGAAATCAATGCAATGGATACCATTTCTTCCTAATGGGGGAGGACTAATCCAGGTGGATAATGGTGACCACCCACCTATTCCAACTAGCTCCTCTTGACATATTTTAGTTTAGCATGTTCTTTTGTACGTATTTGTAATTGTGGGTTCTACACTTCTGGGGTTGTCTGAATCCATTCACATATTCCAGGTGGATACTGGTGGCCTCCCACCTAATCCAACTAGCTTATTTTGTATGTTTTCATGTTAGCACATTTTGTTGTACTTCCACAGTCATTTTGGGTCCCTAAACAGCGTTTTGTTTTTATCTCCACATTCAAACTATAGATGGAGTTAGAGTTTGATGGAGTAATTTGTAATTCTCTAAGATACCTTTTTGATGGGCTATCACGTGTCTAAAACAGAGGTTGTATGCAAAATTTATGACCTCGGGAAGTTGAGGTACCAACTTACCCATAGGAGCCCACATAAATTTTGGTGTTTCATCTCTTAGGGTTAGGTTTTTGGATGTCTAGGGTTTTGGAATTCATGAGTAATATCAAAAATGCCTTTGGAGCCTCATTGTAATCATTCTACTTAGACATATGCACATAGAAGCCACGTCTCTTCTTAGAGATAACTACCACCATTCGAGCAAGTGTTTCAGTTCTGCAGTTTTAAAGTTTCATCCTATTTCATTTATTCAATAGAATATATTGTTCACTGGATATCTGTTTTGTTCTTCATATCTCTATGTTTATTGTAATTAGTCTGTTAATCAGTTCGTTCCACTCATAAATCTGTATCAGTGGTATCAGAGCGGTCTATTGTTCATTTATTTTTCTTCGTGCATGTCCCCGACAATATATGGGTACAAGAAGTTGGGACTCAAACCAATCGAGTCATTGCAAGATCGATCGTGCCAAGACAAAAAAATACCCATGGGGGATGAAAATAAATATGATGGAGCAGGAGATCCTTTTAAAATGTTTCTCGAGGAATCCCTCGTAGGACAAAGGAATGAAATGATGGACAACTTCATGTAGATCCTTCGACGGTTGCCCACAAGAGAGGCATCTTCATCAAGCGGCCATGCAACCCCCTTCAAGATACAAGTAAATTTTGATATTCCATTATTTGAAGGATAGATATATGCGTATGTTGTATATAAATGGTTGAATTTTCTCGTACGGTATTTGTTCGTCCACAATTTTTTCGATAGGGAAAATATTACATTTTCACTCCTCAAGGTCGTCTGCCATGTTAAGGAATGGTGGGATACTTACTCTTAGCAAAGGGCCATAGAGGAATATGAAATATTTGTGGTTTCCCCTCCATGGTATTCATTTTGGGATGCCATTAAATAACAATACTACCTGTTGGAAGCTACGAGGACCAGTACACCGGATGGACCACCCTGCATCAAGAAAGGGACTAGAAAGTACCATATTTCACCAATATTTTCTATACCCTGCACACCAAATTGGGTATCAAAGACTCTGAGCGACATATGGTTCTCAAATACTGTGATTTTTTTCATGGATACATTCAAACATAAATGGAGTTTCTAGACATCGCCTCATTGGGTACAACTTATAGATAAGTTGTCAAGATTGAGTAGAAATTTAAGTAGAAGAGGAGAGAGTTTAGATCTACAAAATCCTCACAGCCGAAGCAGAGAAAAGGTGGCCCCAACCCACCTTCCAAGGGACAAGGAAAATATGGTGACTCTCAGGAGAACCAGTCCAAGACGCAACATAATAAGGGCAATGAAAAGATGAAGGACATAGGAAAATGGTGTGAATACCATAAAATCCCTTGGCACAACATTGAAGAATGTCGCTCCAAGAAGTCACTTGTGGCCGAGAAAAAGGAATCTGAGTCTGAGCTCGATTTTGACTCTGAATCAAATACAGAAGGAGGGAAGTAGATTATCGATGTTGAACCCAATTCCACCGTCATTTTCACCAAAGTCCAGCCAATTGAACCAGAATAACCAAGAAAAGGAGAACTCATTTTTCACTCACAGATGTGGATAAAGGGGGCTCCACTTCATTTCATTGTCAGTAGCAATAGTCAGAAGAACCTAATATTAGCAAAGGTCATCAAGAGATTAGACCTATTGACGACATCGCACATGCATCCCTACACCATCGGTTGGCTTCATTAAAGAAGAGATCTTCATGTCAGCCAACATTTTCGTCTACCCTACTTTATCAAGCCTTTCAAGGACGAGGTATTGTGTGATATTTCTCCCCTTGAATTTTGTGATGTTCTTTTAGGAAAACCATATTTTTGGAAGCGTCATCCTGTGTATGAATCTAGAGCCTGCAATGCTATTATTACTTTGGGTAGACAATTGTACAGGATACCATAGGTAGCGTCGCCTACCTATATTTATTTAATCTCTTCTAAGAAATGAAATAAGGTCATTTCACAGACCGGGAAATTCATATTCTTTGTGATTCATTCTCACAGTAAGCAGAAGGTCACAACCAATTCTATGACATCTGCACAGAGCCTCTCTTCACAGTAGAACCAAGTTGACGACATCATGGAAGAGTACAAAGACATCTTCTCCTCACCCACCGAGGTACTGACACACTTCCAATTCAAGCATCCAATTGATCTTACCCCAAGTGCACCTCTACCTAATGGAACATTCTATCGTCGCTCACTGATGGAAAATGATGAAATAAAGCATCATATCCAACAACTTCTTCAAAAGGGGCACATCAGACCCAGCTCCTCCCCTTAAGGAATATCGATTGTACTGGTACAAAAGAAGGACAAGATATGGTGACTCTACATCGATTACAGAGCATTAAAAAAAATCACCATCAGGAACCAATACTGAATTCCTAGGATTGATGACCTTCTTGACCAACTCAAGGGGGTAAAATTCTTCAGCAAGATTGACCTAAAGTCTGGCTACCACTAGGTTCCCATCGAGCCAACTGATGTATGGAATACAACTTTCAAATATAAATAAGGTCTCTTGGAATGGTTGGTCATGCCCTTTGGCTTAACAAATACACCAGCCACTTCCATGAGGTTGATTGATGATGTATTGAGACCCTTCACCAACTATTTTGTGGTGGTATATTTGGATGACATCCCCATCTTTAGCAAAACTTGGGAGGATCACATGCGGCATATTCAGTAGGTTTTGAGAACTTTGCGACAGCACAAGCTATATGCCAACTTGGAAAAATTATCCTTTGGCATGAACAAGGTCCAATACTTGGGATACATTGTTAATGAGCATGGGGTACATGTTGATCCAGCTAAGATCCAAATCATCCATGACTGAACAACCCTGACCACACTAATCGAGCTTCAGATATTCTTGGGATTGGCCAACTTCTACTGATGGTTCGTGTTGGGATTATTCCATATTGCATGGGACCTCAGCCAAGTGACCAAGGGAGGTGTCAGAGAAAATATCATGTGGACGAAGGAACAATAATGAGAATTCGATGATCTGAAGCATCACTTGTGCTCAACTCCAGTACTCTCCTTTCTCAATATGAAACAATCATTCGATATTGAGACTAATGCATCTGATTATGTTGTAGGCACAATTCTCACTCAACACGATCATTCGGTGGCATACCATAGTGAGACACTCTTAGATTCTATCCGGAAATACCCTACGTATGATAAGGAAATGCATTCCATTGTACAAGCTTGTCGTCAATGGAAACATTAAATTATGGCAAAGGAGATGATCATCCACACTAATCCAAAGACTTTATAGTTCATACAGACACATGAGAAATTGCAAAATGACCGCCATCAAAAGTGGTCCACCTACCTACAACAGTTCCATATCAACATCAAGTATAAGACAAGCAGTTCAAATCATGTCGATGACTACCTCAGTTGACCTCCCATGGATATGAGGTATCTGAGTGGCCCTAACTTTATTAGCAAGATATGGACTTTGCCACCACCTATCATCTCTTGGGTACATGTGCAACTGTCACCAATTTTTACATTCAGGACAGATTGTTATGCCATCTAGGAAATCTATGTGTTCCTGCATGACATTTTGGCGTATTGAAAATTGTGATCGTTCTACAGAAAACATTTTATGGACAAAACTTCGACACGATGTCAGCAAGTATATCAGATCTTGCATTGCATGTGCCATTTCCAAGTCGCCCATCAAGAATCAAGGCTTATACAACCCTCTTCCTACTCCCAAGAAGTCGTGGGAATTCATATCAACGGATTAAATGTTTGGTCTTCCATCCACCAAGAAAGACAATTATTTTGTATTTGTGGTCCTTGATCAGTTTTTGAAGATGGCCATCCTCATAGCCTGCAAGAAGAATATCACAGTGGAAGATACTGCCAATCTCTTCTTCGAATGAGTGTGGATCCATTTTGGGATACCACAGACCACCATCTCTGACCAGGACAGCAGGTTCCTCAGCACATTTTGATCGAGTCTCTGGTCAATGTTGGACACCAAGCTCACTAAATCCACTGCTTTCCACCCCCAAATAGACGGCCAAACAGAGGTCGTCAATTGGATGATTGTGCACATCATTCACATGTACAACTCTATGAATCCACATACATGGGATAAGAGTATCCCCTATATTCAACACAATTACAACGGGGCTCTCCATAGCTCCATCGGCGATAGCCCATTTCAGGTGGGGCTGGGATTCCAAACCTTGGGTCTCATTAATGTTTCCCTACCTATTTCCACCATGAAGATAGACTCTTCCATTGTTCAATCTAAGACTGAAAAATCCACCAGATTCATTGAACAGAGTCAGCACATCCACCAAAAGTTCCATGAGATTTTGTATAAATCCAAATCTAAGTGCAAGCAGTGCCATGATAAACACAGGGTACCACACCAATTTCAGGTTGGAGACAAACTCTGGTTACATTTGCAGAAGGATCATCTTACAGGGCCCCATTGGAAGTTATGCCCACTTCACTATGGGGCTTACACTATCATTAAGGATATGGGTAGCCATAATTTTGAGCTCAACACTCCACCCTTCCTTGGCTTTCACCCAGTGTTCAATGTGGACCTCCTTTGACCATATTTTCCACCATTATTGGACACCTCAGATATCCCAAAGCAACTGACACCAACAGAGCTCAACCCAGATTGCATGGAACAAGAATCCACTAATAAGATAGTGGACACACAGGTCAATGGCACTCACCAACAGAGAATCCAACTTTATTAGGTTGTCAAGGAAGGGCAGCTCCTACACCAAGGAAAGTGGCTCAGCAGGGGCCAAATTTAACAGAAGTTTCCTCACCTGATTGGGGAACTCAATGCAATGGAGACCATTTCTTCCTAAGGGGTGAGGACTGATCCAGGTGGATATTTGTGACCACTCACCTATTACACCTATTCCCACATATGTGAGTAAAGGGGGATCCGCTTCATTTCATTGTCGATAGCAGCGATCAGAAGAACCTAATATTAGTAGTGGTCATCAATCGATTGGACCTATCGATGACACCGCACCCGTAGACCTACACCATCAGCTCACTTCACCAAGGAAGGGATCTTTGTTTCAGCCAACAATGTTGTCTTCCCTATGACATCAATCCTTTCAAGGACAAGTTATTGTGTGATATTTCTCCCCTTCAAGTTTGTGATGTTCTTTTAGGACAACCATATTTGTGGAAGTTTCATACTGTGTATGAGTCTAGAGCCGATAGTGTTATTATTAATTTGGGTAGACAACTGTACATGATACCAGTGGTAGCACCGCCTACCACTATTTATTTTATCTTTGCTAAGAAATGTAGTAGGGTCATTTCACAAACCAGGAAGTTAGTCTTCTTTGTGATCCACTCTCACATTAAGAAGAAGGTCTCTGCCACATCTTTGGCCTCTACAAAGAGAATCTCTTTGCAGCAGAACCAAGTGCACAGGATCATGGAAGAGTATAGATACATCTTCTTCTAACCCACCGAGGTACCGACACACTGCCAAGCCAAGTATCCAATTGTTCTAACCCTCAGTGCACCTCTACCTAATGGGCCATTCTATCATCGCTCACTGATGGAAAATGACGAAATCAAGTGCCAGATACAAGAGCTTCTTCAAAAGGTACACATCAAAACCATCTACTCCTTTTGTGGAAGCCCGATTGTACTGGTATAGAATAAGTATGGGACATGGTGACTCTGCATTGATTACAAAGCATTAAACAAAATCACCGTCAGGAACCAGTACCCAATTCCTAGGATTGATGACCTTCTTGACCAACTCAAGGGGGGAAAGTTCTTCAGCAAGATTGACCTAAATTCTGGCAACCACCAGGTTCCCATGGAGCCAACTGATGTATGGAAGACAAATTTCAAATCTAAATAAGGTCTCTTCGAATGGTTGGTCATGCCCTTTGGCTTAACAAATGCACCAGCCACTTTCATGAGGTTGATGGATGATGTATTAAGACCCTTCACCAACTCTTTTTTGGTGGTATATTTGGATGACATCTTCATCTTCATAAAAACTTGGGAGGAGCACACACGACATATTCAACATGTTTTGAGCACTCTACGGTAGCACAAGCTATATGCCAACTTGGAAAAATTCTCCTCTGGCATGAACAGAGTCCAATACTTGGGCTAAATTGTTGATGAGCATGGGGTACATGTTGATCTAGCTAAGATCCAAGTCATCTGTGACTGGCCAGCCCCGACCACACTAAACAAGATTCGAAGCTTCTTGGTACTGGCCGACTTCTACCGACGATTCGTGTTGGGATTCTCTCATATTGCATGGGCCCTCAACCAAGTGACCAAGAGAGATAGCACGGAAAACTTCGTGTGGGGGAAGGAAAAACAATGATCATTCGATGATCTGAAGCATTGCTTCTTCTCATCTCCAGTACTCTCCTTTCACGATCAACAACAATAATTTGAGACTGAGACTGATGCATCTATGTTTTAGGAATTTTTCTCACTCAGGATGGTCATCCGGTGGCATACCATAGTGAGACACTCTCAGATATTGTCCAGAAATACACCACCTATGACAAGGAAATGTATTCCACTGTACAAGCATTTCATCAATGGAAACATTACATTCTAGGAAATTATATGATCATCCACACTGATCACAAGCCTCTACAGTTCATACTGACAGAGGGGTAATTTTGGAACGACCTCCATCAGAAGTGGTCCACCTGCCTACAACAGTTCCATCTCAACATCAAGTATAAGACAGGTAGCTCAAATCATGTCATTGACTGCCTCAATCGACCTCCCATAGATTCACTCTCCATTGTGCTCCATTCTTGTGGACATGAGGCATACGAGTGGCCCCAACTTTATCAGCAAGATCTAGAATTCGCCACTACCTATCAAATCTTGGGTACATGCACGACTGTCACCAATTTTCACAATTAGGACAGACGGTTATGTCATTTGGGCCATCTCTGTGTTCCTGCAAGAGAGTGTGAAAAGATGATTTGGGAATCCCACTATAGTCAGATGGCAGGACATTTTGGCATGGAAAAAACTGTGGTCGTTCTACAAAAACATTTTTATTGGCCAAAAATTTGACAAGACGTCAACAAGTATATTAGATCTTCCACTGCTTGTGCCATTTCCAAGCCAACAAAAAAGAAGAAAGTCTTATACACCCCTCTTCCTACTCTAGAGAATCCCTAGGAATCCATCTCAGTGGATTACATGTCATGCCTTCCTTCCACCAAGTAAGGCAATGATTTTGTATTTTTGGTCATTGATCATTTTTCGAAGATGGCCATCCTCACAGCCTACAAGAAGAATATCACAGCGGCATATACTGCCAATCTCTTCTTCGAATGAGTGTGGTTCCATTTTGGGATACTAGAGACCATCATCTCTGACTGGGATAGTAGGTTCCTCAACACATTTTGGCCGAGTCTCTGGTCATTGTTGGACACCAAGCTCACTAAATCCACTACTTTCCACCACCAAACAAATGACCAAACATAGGTCATTAATCAGATCATTGTTCACATCCTGTGCATGTACAACTCTAAGCATCCATGTGCATGGGATGCGAGTCTCCCCTATTTTCATCACAGTAACAACAGGGCTCTCCATATCTCTACTGGCCATAGCCCATTTCAGGTGGGGTTGGGATTCCAAACCCTTGGGTCCCATTGATGTTTCCCTACCTCTTGCCACCGTGCAGACAAACTCTTCCCATTTTCATTCTGAGACCGACAAAGACACCAGATTCATTTAGTGGATTTAGCACATCTCCCAATAGGTCCATGATATTTTGAAAAACTCCAATGATAAGTATAAGCAGCACCATGATCAACACAGGGTACCGCACTAGTTTCAGGTTTGAGACCAATTTTGGTTACATTTGCAAAATGATCGTCTTACAAGGCCCCATCGGAATCTCTGCCAACTTTTCTATAGGCCTTACACTATCACCAAGGTTTTCGGTAGCAATGATTTTGAGCTCAATAGTCCACCCTTACTTGTCTTGCACCCAGTGTTCAATGTGGACCTCCTTCGGCCATATTTTCCACCATTATTGGACACCTTGGAGATAGTAGAATAGACAACACTAATAAAGCTCAACCCTGACTACATGGAACAAGCATCCACTAATCAAATAGTGGACACACAGGTCAAGGGCACTTGCCAGCAAAATATCCAACTTTATCAGGTTGTCAAGGCAGGGCAGATCCTACACCAAGGAAAGTGGCTCACATGGGGCCAAATTCAACATAATTTTCCACACCTGATGGGGGAACTCAATGAACTGGATACCATTGCTTCCTAAGGGGCGAGCACTGATCCAAGTGGATATTGGTGGCCACCCACCTATTCCAACTGGCTTCTCTTGACAATTTTTAGTTTAGCACATTCTTTTGTACTTCTTTGTAATTGTGGGTTCTACACTTTCGGGGCTGCATAAATCCCTACACATCTTCTAGGTGGATACCAGTGGCTTCCCACCTAATCCAACTGGATTATTTTGTATGTTTTCATGTCAGTACATCTTTTTGTACTTCCAAGGTCATTTTGGGGACCTAAATAGTGGTTTTTTCTCTCCTCAATTAAACTGTAGACAAAGTCAGATTTTGATCACGTAATGTGTAGTTCTCTAAGAAAAAAATTCAATGGGATATCACGCGCCTAAAACGGAGGTCATATGCAAAAGTTATGACCTCGAGAAGTTGAGGTACCAACTTACCCATAGCAGACCACATAAATTTTGGTGTTTCATCTCCTAGGTTAGGTTTTTGGATGTCTATGGTTTTGGAATTCAAGAGTAATATCAAAAAGGCTTTTTGAGCCTCATTGTAATCATTATTCTCAGATGGGTGTGCGTAGAAGCCACATCTCTTCTCAGAGATAGCTACCACCATTCGAGAAAGTGTGTCATTTCTGTAGTTTTACATTTTCATCCTATTTCATTTATTCAATAGAAGATATTATTCACTGGATATCTGTGTTCTTCTTGATATTTCTGTGTTTATTGTATTCAGTCTGTTAATCAGTTCATTCTGCTCCTAAATCCGGATTATTGGTATCAGAGCGGTTTGTTCTTCATTTGTTTTTCTTCGTGCATGTCCTCGAAAATATATGGGTACAAGAAGTTGGGACTTGAACAAATAGAGCCATTGTAAGATCAGTCACATCGAGCCCGATATCCCATGGGGGACGAAAAGAAATATGATGGAGCAGGAGATCCTTTCAAAATGTTGCTCAAGGAATCCCTCACATGACAAAGGAACTAAATGATGGAAAACTTCATGCAGATCCTTCAATGACTACCCACAGGAGAAGCATCTTCATCAACCGATCATGCAACCCCCTTCAAGGTAGAGGTAAATTTTAATATTCCATTATTTGAAGGACTGATATATGTGGATGTTGTAGATAAATTGTTGAATCTGCTCGAAGGGTATTTTTTGGTCCACAATTTTCTTGATAGGGAAAAGATTACTTTTTCAGTCCTCAAGGTTGTCCCCCATGTTAAGGACTGGTAGGATACTTACTATGAGAAAAGGGCCATAGAGGAATCTGCAATATTTGTGGTTTCCCCTACATGGGATTCCTTCCGGGATTCCAGTAAATAACAGTACTACCTCATTGGAAGCTACAAGTACTAGTACACCCAATGGACCACCCTGTGTCAAGGGACCAAACAGTACCAGATTTCACCAATATTTTCCATACCTTGCACACCAAATTGGGTATCAAAGACTCTGAGAAACATCTAGTGCTCAAATATCATGATTGTTTGCATAGATACATTCAAATATAAATGGAGTTTTTGGACATCACCACATTGGGTACGAATTATATATATGTTGTCAAGATCGAGAAGAAATTTAAGCAGAACAAGCGAGAGTTTGGATCTAAAAAATCCTCACAACCGAAGCAAGGAAAAGGTGGACTAAACTCACACAGAAAGGGACAGAGAAAATATGGCCACTCTAGGGACAACTAGTCCAAGCCACAACACAAGACGGGCATCGAAAAGACAAAGAAGGACACAGGAAAATGGTGTGAATACCATAAAATTCCTTGGCATAACACTGAAGAATGTCGCTCCAAGTAGTCACTTGTGGCCGAGCTAAAGGTGTCTGAGTCCAAGGTCGATTCTAATGCTATATAAAATCCATAAGGAGGGAATCAGATTAGCGATGTTGAAACCAGTGCCATTGTCATTACCACCAAAGTCCAACCAAGTGAACCATAAGAACCAGAAGAAGGGGAACGCATTTTTCACTCACATATGTGGGTAAAGGGGGATCCGCTTCATTTCATTGTCAATAGCGATAGTCAGAAGAACCTCATCTTAGAAGAGGTCGTCAAGTGATTGGACCTGCCAACCACACCACACTTGCAGCCCTACACAATCAGCTCACTTCGCCAAGGAAGAAATCTTTTTGTCACCCAATAGTGACAGCTGCCCTGCGGCATCAATCCTTTCAAGGACGAGGAATTGTGTGATATTTATCCCCTTGAAGTTTGTTATGTTCTTTTAGGAAAACCATATTTTTGGAAGCGTCATGTTGTGTATGAGCCTAGACCCCGCAGTGTTATTATTACTTTGGGTAGACAATTGTACAGGATACTAGAGGTAGTGTCGCCTACCGCTATTTCTTTAATCTTTGTTAAGCAATGGAGTAAGGTGATTTCACAGACGGGGAAGTTTGACTTCTTTGTGATCCATGCTCACAGTAAGTAGAATTTCATCACCACATATATGGCCTCTACACAAAGCCTCTCTTCACAACAAATCCAAGTGGATGGGATTGTGAAAGAGTATAAATACATCTTCTCCTTACTCATAGTGGTACCGACACACTGCCATGTCAATCATCCAGTTGATCTGACACCTGGTGCACCTCTACCTAATGGACCAGTCTATCATCACATGCTGATGGAAAATGATGGAATCAAGCATCAGATCCAAGAGCTTCCTCAAAAAGATCATATTAGACCCTGATCCTCCCCTTGTGAAAGCATGATTTTACTATTACAGAAGAAGGACGGGACCTGGCGACTCTGCATTGATTACAGGGCACTCAACAAAATCACCATCAGGAATAGTTACCCAATTACCAGGATTGATGACCTTCTTGACCAACTCAAGGGGGAAAAGTTCTTCAGCAACATTGACCTAAAGTATGGCTACCACTAGGCTCCCATCAAGCTAACTAATGTATGGAAGATAGATTTCAAATCTAAAGAAGGTGTCTTTGAGTGGTTGGTCATGCCCTTTGGCTTAAAAAATGCACCAACCACTTTCATGAGGTTGATGGATGAGGTATTGAGACCCTTCACCAAATATTTTTTGGTGGTATATTTGGATGACATCCTCATCTTAAGAAGAACTTCGGAGGTGCACATGCGGCATATTCAGCAGGTTTTGAGCACTCTGCGGCAGTACAAGCTATATGCCAACTTGGAAAAATGATCCTTTGGAATGAACAAGGTCCAATACTTGGGCTACATTGTTGATGAGCATGGGGTACATGTTGATCCAGCTAAGATCAATGTCATTCATGACATGTTGATATTGCATGGGCCCTCATCCAAGTGACCAAGGGAGGTGGCAAAGAAAATTTCATGTAGGGAAGGAACAACAACAAGCATTCGATGATATGAAGCATTGCTTGTGCTCAGGTCCAGTACTCTCCTTTCCTGATTTTCAATAACCATTTGAGATTGAGACTAATGCATTTGACTATGGTATAGGCATAGTTCTCACTTAGCATGGTCATTCAGTGGCATACCATAGTGAGACACTCTTAGATACTATATGGAAATACCCCACCTATGACAAGGAAATTTATTCGATTGTACAAGTCTGTCATCAATGGAAACATTACATTCTGGGAAAGGAGACGATCATCCACAATGATAAAAAGCCTCTATAGTTCATACAGACATAGGGTAAATTGCAGAATGACCGCCATAAGAAGTGGTCCACCTACCTGCAACAGTTCCATATCAACATCAAGTATAAGACAGGGATCTCAAATCATGTCGTTGACTGCCTCAGTCAACCTCTCGTGGCTACACTCACCATTGTGCTCCATTCCTATGCACATAAGGCATCTGAGTGGCCCCAAATTCATTAGAAAGATCCAGACTTCACCACCACCTATCATCTCTTGGGTACAGGCATGACTGTCACTAATTTTCAAATTCAAGACAGACAACTATGCCATCTGGTACATATCTATGTTCCTGCAACCGAGCGTGCAAAGATGATTTGGGAATCCTAGTACAATCAGATGGCAGGACATTTTGGCTTGAGACAATTGCGGTCATTCTACAGAAACATTTTTATTGGCCAAAACTTCGACAAGATGTCAGCAAGTATATCAGATCTTGCACTACATATTCCATTTCCAAGCCAGCCATTAAGAAGTAAGGCTTATACACGCCTCTACCTACTCCTGAGAAGCCTTGGGAATCCATCTCAATGGATTACATGTCTAGCCTTCCATCCACCAAGCAAGGAAATTATTATGTATTTGTGTTCGTTGATCGGTTTTTTAACATGGCCATCCTCACAGCCTACAAGAAGAATATCACAGCGGCATATACTGCCAAGCTCTTCTTCGAATGAGTGTGGGTCCATTTTGGGATACCATAGACCATCATCTATGATCGAGATAGCAGGTTCCTCAACACATTTTGGTCGAGTCTCTGGTCACTGTTGGACACCAAGATCACTAAATCCACTGCTTTCCATCCCCAAGCAAATGGCCAAAAAGAGGTCTTCAATCCGATGATTGTGCACATCTTGTGCAAGTACAAATCTAAGCATTTGCATACATGGGATGAGAGTCTCCCCTATGTTCGGCATAGTTACAACAAGGCTATCCATATCTCCACCAACCATATCCCATTTCAAGTGAGGCCTGGATTCCAACCCTTGGGTCCCATTTATGTTTCCCTACCTCTTGCCACCATGCACACAGACTCTTCCCATGTTCAATCTGATACCGATAAATCTACCAAAATCATTGAGCGGATTCAGCATATCCGCCAACACATCCTTGCGATTTTACAAAAAGACAATGCTAATTACAAGAAGCACAATGATCGACATAGGGTACCACACCAGTTTTAGGTTGGAAACAAAGTCTGGTTACATTTACAGAAGGAGTGTTTTATAGATCCCCATCAGAAGCTCCACCTACTTCTCTATGGGCCTTACACTATCACCAAGGTTGTGGGTAGCAATTTGTTTGAGCTCAACACTCCACCCTTCATTGGCTTGCACCCAGTGTTCAATGTGGACCTCCTTCGGCCATATTTTCCACCATTATTGGACACCTTAGAGATTGCAGAACAACTGACACCAAAATAGCTCAACCCTGACTACATGGAACACACATCCACTGATCAGATAGTGGACACACAGGTCAAGGGCACTTTCCAACAGAGGATCCAACTTTATCGGGTTGTTAAGGCAGGGCAAATCCTACACCAATAAAAGTGGCTCACCCGGGGCCAAATTCAGTATAATTTTCCTCACCTAATGGGGGAACTCAACACAATGGAGACCATTGCTTCCTAAGGGAGGAGGATTGATTCGGGTAGATATTGGTGGCCACTCACCTATTCCAATTGGCTCCTATTGACAGTTTTTAGTTCAACATGTTCTATTGTACTTCTTTGTAATTGTGGTTTGTACACTTTCACATATATCTAAAGCCCTACAAATATTCCAGGTGGATACTGGTGGCCTCCCACCTAATCCAACTGGATTATTTTGTATGTTTTCATGTCAGCACATCTTGTTGTACTTCCAGAGCCGTTTTGGGGCCCTAAACAATTTTTTTTGGCTCACCACAATCAAACTGTAGATGGAGTCAAAGTTTGACTGTGTATTGTGTAGTTCTCTATGATACCTTTCCAATGGGATATCACGTGCTTAAAACAGAGGTCGTATGTAAAATTTATGACCCTGGTAAGTTGAGGTACCAACTTAACCATAGGGGCCCACATAACTTTTGGCATTTCATCTCCTAAAGTTAGGTTTTTGGATGTCTAGGGTTTTGGAATTCATAAGTAATATCAAAAAGGCCTATGGAGCCTCATTGTAATCATTCTGCTCATACGAATGCGCGTAGCAGCCACATCGCTTATCTGAGAGAGCTACCACCATTGGAGAAAGTGTTTCATTTTTATAGTTTCATCCTATTTCATTTATTCAATAGAAGATATTGTTCATTGGATATCTTGTTGTTCTTCATATCTCTGTGATTATTGTATTCAGTCTGTTAATTAGTTCGTTTCGATCCTAAATCTGGATCATTATTTAAAGACAATAAATCATATAAAATATATAATCACATAACTCCTACATTTCTTCATTTATGCAATATCATTGATCATCTTCTTCTTCATCCAAGTCTACATCTGTGTCATATGTTTTAGAATCAACGTTGAAGGGATTGGTCATGTCAACATCATCATGAATGTCATTTTCTATAATATCATCATCAATATCATCATCGAGAATAGTGTCATCTACATTTGGCTCAACTTCTTTGACTTCTTCATCTGACGGTACATCCACCTCATTATCCTATACATTTTCTTCTTCTTTAAAATTATCTTTTTCTAGTACATTATACTTTATTGGCCTTCCTCTTGTATCATATCTAAAAATGTATGACCAACCTACTTTACCTAGAACCTCTTAATAAAAGACTTTCTCACATTGGATTGGAAGAACATAAGTTTATATACCCGACTCAAATGCCCTTGTATTAACCATGGTAAATCCATTGGCATGATCAATAATAGTTCTATTTGGATCACATTCATTCATCTGTAACCTAAACCATTTGACCTCGAACAAAAATAACTTGAAGGATTTAAAGTCACTCGATTATATCATCCTAATGCCCATAGTATTTATTTTTTGATATTGTTGGATGCATGTCACTTCTTGAAGAAACATTATTGAATTGAAAGACTATAGTTATCACACAATCATATTTTTCTTATTATCATCAAACTTTTTTATGCGAAACTTACAACCATTGCACCACATAGCCTTGTGGTGTGTCAACTGCAATACGCCTGACACGTAAGAAAATATGTTATCAACCAATAAAAATATTTAGACTTAGGAAACATTTCTAAAATATCTCACCACATAGATTAATATATTAAAAAAAAACTAAAACATGATGTGGTTGAATAATATACTTGCATGTTTATATTTTAAACGATGTGCTAGTTCAATTTCCCTCCAAGTAAGATTGGTATCTTGATTACGATGATATTCTTTAAGCAAAGTATCCACCCTTTCCCATGATAACCTACCATTACATTGTCTACATTGATATATCCATACCTTCATCCAATCGATATTGTTTGCGATGTATAAATGTAGTGCATCCCACTCTCGACCAACTGTATGAAAAAAGAACAAAAATTACTAATTAGAATAAAGATTAATAATTGATCATGGAAGCTAAATAAAAATTAAATAATTACAATATAGAAATAAATCTATATTAATTCAAAGTATTATGGATCTCTACCATCTAATTACCTTTCACTTTCCTCATTCTACCTTTCCCGACCAGGACCTCCCCTTCAAATTTGTTAATGGAATTGACATTCCAAATCTAAGGCACCTTCATGATTTTGGCTACTAATTTAGGAATATATTGACTAATATACACCAAATATTGATATACCATATAGCCCTCCACTGTAGATCCCTCAGAATGTTCTCTTTGTATAACAAAATCCTTCAATGACTTCAAGTGCCTCTCCATCATCCACGTTGACCTTGTGTGTACAGGTCCACACATTTCAATATCCTCAACTTGGTGTATGAGGTATTGTTCTTATGCATTGAAAAATGTGGAGGTAGATACTTTTGCATTTTGCACATTAGCCGAGGAATTTCTCTCCTCCATATTTAATATTTTATTTATAGATTTCTTTAGATGACAACCACCTACACATGATATAACAAATCAAATCATAGGTTTCAACAACAATGCATATACATTGAAATTAAAATATATGTAGACAATTTTAGCAACAAATATTTTGCATATAAATCATTAATATTTACCTCGTGTATTTTCCAAGATCATATATAACTTGTTTTACATTGTTGTCAAAGTTTTCATGGAGAGATAGAGGTAAAACATAATGTAACAACAAAGGGATCATTAGTTTTTTGAAAAGAAACCAAATTATAATACTAAAAATTTGTATATTTACCAATATATAAATCTACCAAAATAATTACATAAATGAAGGTGTTCCAGTCATGAGTTTTCACCCCACCAAATTCACCTTTCTTTGTTAAGATATCCTTTATGTTTGAAGCAAATCCTATGAGAAAATTAATTTTGTGAATGACCTCTTTTACAACATTGCTTTCATTCTCTGTAAATAACCATGGAAGACTATTTCAGTATCCATTTCTATTTGAATAAATCACATTTTGCAGTGCATGATTGACTTCATGAATGTCAGTGCAAATTTTGACAAAAAAAAAAATTGTCACTCCTTCCATCTACGATTATCCACAAAATTTATATTACATTCTTCTCGATATGCATTCTATCAAACAAATGAGTTGTTTGTAGGTGCTCATAGTAGGGAAACGTTTTGAATTGTATAGGGTAACTTTTCATTCCTCGTGGAGTCACATTAATGCCTTGATGACATTTATGAAAAATAATTAATGAGATTACAACAATAATTGTTAGATACAATAAACAAAATTATATACAAACAATAATTTCAAACATTAACATATATGACACATAGAATAAATTCGTACCTTTATGATTTCTATTATATTCCAAATTCCATAGGTGAGGCATCATTCTTCGTGGTTTTATTCCAGTCTCTTGTTTCAAATTGAAAAGATGTTTTTATGTAGTTCGATACCTATGCTTTTTAGGGAGGAAGTGACTATACTCATAAAATACCTCATTTACTAGACTTCTTGAATGACATAATTTCATCCTAGGACCACAAACTAGACATGCAAATTTACCCTTTGTTTGAAGACCTACAAGATATGGATTAATGTCAGTATTATTTATATAACAAGGAATTAATATTTAAGAAGCATGCATCATATTTTTCATAAAATTATATACTATTAAAGTGTAGT
>ML798804.1:318767-341151 GCA_009831015.1 Picea engelmannii
GATGGGTGTGCGTAGAAGCCACATCTCTTCTCAGAGATAGCTACCACCATTCGAGAAAGTGTGTCATTTCTGTAGTTTTACATTTTCATCCTATTTCATTTATTCAATAGAAGATATTATTCACTGGATATCTGTGTTCTTCTTGATATTTCTGTGTTTATTGTATTCAGTCTGTTAATCAGTTCATTCTGCTCCTAAATCCGGATTATTGGTATCAGAGCGGTTTGTTCTTCATTTGTTTTTCTTCGTGCATGTCCTCGAAAATATATGGGTACAAGAAGTTGGGACTTGAACAAATAGAGCCATTGTAAGATCAGTCACATCGAGCCCGATATCCCATGGGGGACGAAAAGAAATATGATGGAGCAGGAGATCCTTTCAAAATGTTGCTCAAGGAATCCCTCACATGACAAAGGAACTAAATGATGGAAAACTTCATGCAGATCCTTCAATGACTACCCACAGGAGAAGCATCTTCATCAACCGATCATGCAACCCCCTTCAAGGTAGAGGTAAATTTTAATATTCCATTATTTGAAGGACTGATATATGTGGATGTTGTAGATAAATTGTTGAATCTGCTCGAAGGGTATTTTTTGGTCCACAATTTTCTTGATAGGGAAAAGATTACTTTTTCAGTCCTCAAGGTTGTCCCCCATGTTAAGGACTGGTAGGATACTTACTATGAGAAAAGGGCCATAGAGGAATCTGCAATATTTGTGGTTTCCCCTACATGGGATTCCTTCCGGGATTCCAGTAAATAACAGTACTACCTCATTGGAAGCTACAAGTACTAGTACACCCAATGGACCACCCTGTGTCAAGGGACCAAACAGTACCAGATTTCACCAATATTTTCCATACCTTGCACACCAAATTGGGTATCAAAGACTCTGAGAAACATCTAGTGCTCAAATATCATGATTGTTTGCATAGATACATTCAAATATAAATGGAGTTTTTGGACATCACCACATTGGGTACGAATTATATATATGTTGTCAAGATCGAGAAGAAATTTAAGCAGAACAAGCGAGAGTTTGGATCTAAAAAATCCTCACAACCGAAGCAAGGAAAAGGTGGACTAAACTCACACAGAAAGGGACAGAGAAAATATGGCCACTCTAGGGACAACTAGTCCAAGCCACAACACAAGACGGGCATCGAAAAGACAAAGAAGGACACAGGAAAATGGTGTGAATACCATAAAATTCCTTGGCATAACACTGAAGAATGTCGCTCCAAGTAGTCACTTGTGGCCGAGCTAAAGGTGTCTGAGTCCAAGGTCGATTCTAATGCTATATAAAATCCATAAGGAGGGAATCAGATTAGCGATGTTGAAACCAGTGCCATTGTCATTACCACCAAAGTCCAACCAAGTGAACCATAAGAACCAGAAGAAGGGGAACGCATTTTTCACTCACATATGTGGGTAAAGGGGGATCCGCTTCATTTCATTGTCAATAGCGATAGTCAGAAGAACCTCATCTTAGAAGAGGTCGTCAAGTGATTGGACCTGCCAACCACACCACACTTGCAGCCCTACACAATCAGCTCACTTCGCCAAGGAAGAAATCTTTTTGTCACCCAATAGTGACAGCTGCCCTGCGGCATCAATCCTTTCAAGGACGAGGAATTGTGTGATATTTATCCCCTTGAAGTTTGTTATGTTCTTTTAGGAAAACCATATTTTTGGAAGCGTCATGTTGTGTATGAGCCTAGACCCCGCAGTGTTATTATTACTTTGGGTAGACAATTGTACAGGATACTAGAGGTAGTGTCGCCTACCGCTATTTCTTTAATCTTTGTTAAGCAATGGAGTAAGGTGATTTCACAGACGGGGAAGTTTGACTTCTTTGTGATCCATGCTCACAGTAAGTAGAATTTCATCACCACATATATGGCCTCTACACAAAGCCTCTCTTCACAACAAATCCAAGTGGATGGGATTGTGAAAGAGTATAAATACATCTTCTCCTTACTCATAGTGGTACCGACACACTGCCATGTCAATCATCCAGTTGATCTGACACCTGGTGCACCTCTACCTAATGGACCAGTCTATCATCACATGCTGATGGAAAATGATGGAATCAAGCATCAGATCCAAGAGCTTCCTCAAAAAGATCATATTAGACCCTGATCCTCCCCTTGTGAAAGCATGATTTTACTATTACAGAAGAAGGACGGGACCTGGCGACTCTGCATTGATTACAGGGCACTCAACAAAATCACCATCAGGAATAGTTACCCAATTACCAGGATTGATGACCTTCTTGACCAACTCAAGGGGGAAAAGTTCTTCAGCAACATTGACCTAAAGTATGGCTACCACTAGGCTCCCATCAAGCTAACTAATGTATGGAAGATAGATTTCAAATCTAAAGAAGGTGTCTTTGAGTGGTTGGTCATGCCCTTTGGCTTAAAAAATGCACCAACCACTTTCATGAGGTTGATGGATGAGGTATTGAGACCCTTCACCAAATATTTTTTGGTGGTATATTTGGATGACATCCTCATCTTAAGAAGAACTTCGGAGGTGCACATGCGGCATATTCAGCAGGTTTTGAGCACTCTGCGGCAGTACAAGCTATATGCCAACTTGGAAAAATGATCCTTTGGAATGAACAAGGTCCAATACTTGGGCTACATTGTTGATGAGCATGGGGTACATGTTGATCCAGCTAAGATCAATGTCATTCATGACATGTTGATATTGCATGGGCCCTCATCCAAGTGACCAAGGGAGGTGGCAAAGAAAATTTCATGTAGGGAAGGAACAACAACAAGCATTCGATGATATGAAGCATTGCTTGTGCTCAGGTCCAGTACTCTCCTTTCCTGATTTTCAATAACCATTTGAGATTGAGACTAATGCATTTGACTATGGTATAGGCATAGTTCTCACTTAGCATGGTCATTCAGTGGCATACCATAGTGAGACACTCTTAGATACTATATGGAAATACCCCACCTATGACAAGGAAATTTATTCGATTGTACAAGTCTGTCATCAATGGAAACATTACATTCTGGGAAAGGAGACGATCATCCACAATGATAAAAAGCCTCTATAGTTCATACAGACATAGGGTAAATTGCAGAATGACCGCCATAAGAAGTGGTCCACCTACCTGCAACAGTTCCATATCAACATCAAGTATAAGACAGGGATCTCAAATCATGTCGTTGACTGCCTCAGTCAACCTCTCGTGGCTACACTCACCATTGTGCTCCATTCCTATGCACATAAGGCATCTGAGTGGCCCCAAATTCATTAGAAAGATCCAGACTTCACCACCACCTATCATCTCTTGGGTACAGGCATGACTGTCACTAATTTTCAAATTCAAGACAGACAACTATGCCATCTGGTACATATCTATGTTCCTGCAACCGAGCGTGCAAAGATGATTTGGGAATCCTAGTACAATCAGATGGCAGGACATTTTGGCTTGAGACAATTGCGGTCATTCTACAGAAACATTTTTATTGGCCAAAACTTCGACAAGATGTCAGCAAGTATATCAGATCTTGCACTACATATTCCATTTCCAAGCCAGCCATTAAGAAGTAAGGCTTATACACGCCTCTACCTACTCCTGAGAAGCCTTGGGAATCCATCTCAATGGATTACATGTCTAGCCTTCCATCCACCAAGCAAGGAAATTATTATGTATTTGTGTTCGTTGATCGGTTTTTTAACATGGCCATCCTCACAGCCTACAAGAAGAATATCACAGCGGCATATACTGCCAAGCTCTTCTTCGAATGAGTGTGGGTCCATTTTGGGATACCATAGACCATCATCTATGATCGAGATAGCAGGTTCCTCAACACATTTTGGTCGAGTCTCTGGTCACTGTTGGACACCAAGATCACTAAATCCACTGCTTTCCATCCCCAAGCAAATGGCCAAAAAGAGGTCTTCAATCCGATGATTGTGCACATCTTGTGCAAGTACAAATCTAAGCATTTGCATACATGGGATGAGAGTCTCCCCTATGTTCGGCATAGTTACAACAAGGCTATCCATATCTCCACCAACCATATCCCATTTCAAGTGAGGCCTGGATTCCAACCCTTGGGTCCCATTTATGTTTCCCTACCTCTTGCCACCATGCACACAGACTCTTCCCATGTTCAATCTGATACCGATAAATCTACCAAAATCATTGAGCGGATTCAGCATATCCGCCAACACATCCTTGCGATTTTACAAAAAGACAATGCTAATTACAAGAAGCACAATGATCGACATAGGGTACCACACCAGTTTTAGGTTGGAAACAAAGTCTGGTTACATTTACAGAAGGAGTGTTTTATAGATCCCCATCAGAAGCTCCACCTACTTCTCTATGGGCCTTACACTATCACCAAGGTTGTGGGTAGCAATTTGTTTGAGCTCAACACTCCACCCTTCATTGGCTTGCACCCAGTGTTCAATGTGGACCTCCTTCGGCCATATTTTCCACCATTATTGGACACCTTAGAGATTGCAGAACAACTGACACCAAAATAGCTCAACCCTGACTACATGGAACACACATCCACTGATCAGATAGTGGACACACAGGTCAAGGGCACTTTCCAACAGAGGATCCAACTTTATCGGGTTGTTAAGGCAGGGCAAATCCTACACCAATAAAAGTGGCTCACCCGGGGCCAAATTCAGTATAATTTTCCTCACCTAATGGGGGAACTCAACACAATGGAGACCATTGCTTCCTAAGGGAGGAGGATTGATTCGGGTAGATATTGGTGGCCACTCACCTATTCCAATTGGCTCCTATTGACAGTTTTTAGTTCAACATGTTCTATTGTACTTCTTTGTAATTGTGGTTTGTACACTTTCACATATATCTAAAGCCCTACAAATATTCCAGGTGGATACTGGTGGCCTCCCACCTAATCCAACTGGATTATTTTGTATGTTTTCATGTCAGCACATCTTGTTGTACTTCCAGAGCCGTTTTGGGGCCCTAAACAATTTTTTTTGGCTCACCACAATCAAACTGTAGATGGAGTCAAAGTTTGACTGTGTATTGTGTAGTTCTCTATGATACCTTTCCAATGGGATATCACGTGCTTAAAACAGAGGTCGTATGTAAAATTTATGACCCTGGTAAGTTGAGGTACCAACTTAACCATAGGGGCCCACATAACTTTTGGCATTTCATCTCCTAAAGTTAGGTTTTTGGATGTCTAGGGTTTTGGAATTCATAAGTAATATCAAAAAGGCCTATGGAGCCTCATTGTAATCATTCTGCTCATACGAATGCGCGTAGCAGCCACATCGCTTATCTGAGAGAGCTACCACCATTGGAGAAAGTGTTTCATTTTTATAGTTTCATCCTATTTCATTTATTCAATAGAAGATATTGTTCATTGGATATCTTGTTGTTCTTCATATCTCTGTGATTATTGTATTCAGTCTGTTAATTAGTTCGTTTCGATCCTAAATCTGGATCATTATTTAAAGACAATAAATCATATAAAATATATAATCACATAACTCCTACATTTCTTCATTTATGCAATATCATTGATCATCTTCTTCTTCATCCAAGTCTACATCTGTGTCATATGTTTTAGAATCAACGTTGAAGGGATTGGTCATGTCAACATCATCATGAATGTCATTTTCTATAATATCATCATCAATATCATCATCGAGAATAGTGTCATCTACATTTGGCTCAACTTCTTTGACTTCTTCATCTGACGGTACATCCACCTCATTATCCTATACATTTTCTTCTTCTTTAAAATTATCTTTTTCTAGTACATTATACTTTATTGGCCTTCCTCTTGTATCATATCTAAAAATGTATGACCAACCTACTTTACCTAGAACCTCTTAATAAAAGACTTTCTCACATTGGATTGGAAGAACATAAGTTTATATACCCGACTCAAATGCCCTTGTATTAACCATGGTAAATCCATTGGCATGATCAATAATAGTTCTATTTGGATCACATTCATTCATCTGTAACCTAAACCATTTGACCTCGAACAAAAATAACTTGAAGGATTTAAAGTCACTCGATTATATCATCCTAATGCCCATAGTATTTATTTTTTGATATTGTTGGATGCATGTCACTTCTTGAAGAAACATTATTGAATTGAAAGACTATAGTTATCACACAATCATATTTTTCTTATTATCATCAAACTTTTTTATGCGAAACTTACAACCATTGCACCACATAGCCTTGTGGTGTGTCAACTGCAATACGCCTGACACGTAAGAAAATATGTTATCAACCAATAAAAATATTTAGACTTAGGAAACATTTCTAAAATATCTCACCACATAGATTAATATATTAAAAAAAAACTAAAACATGATGTGGTTGAATAATATACTTGCATGTTTATATTTTAAACGATGTGCTAGTTCAATTTCCCTCCAAGTAAGATTGGTATCTTGATTACGATGATATTCTTTAAGCAAAGTATCCACCCTTTCCCATGATAACCTACCATTACATTGTCTACATTGATATATCCATACCTTCATCCAATCGATATTGTTTGCGATGTATAAATGTAGTGCATCCCACTCTCGACCAACTGTATGAAAAAAGAACAAAAATTACTAATTAGAATAAAGATTAATAATTGATCATGGAAGCTAAATAAAAATTAAATAATTACAATATAGAAATAAATCTATATTAATTCAAAGTATTATGGATCTCTACCATCTAATTACCTTTCACTTTCCTCATTCTACCTTTCCCGACCAGGACCTCCCCTTCAAATTTGTTAATGGAATTGACATTCCAAATCTAAGGCACCTTCATGATTTTGGCTACTAATTTAGGAATATATTGACTAATATACACCAAATATTGATATACCATATAGCCCTCCACTGTAGATCCCTCAGAATGTTCTCTTTGTATAACAAAATCCTTCAATGACTTCAAGTGCCTCTCCATCATCCACGTTGACCTTGTGTGTACAGGTCCACACATTTCAATATCCTCAACTTGGTGTATGAGGTATTGTTCTTATGCATTGAAAAATGTGGAGGTAGATACTTTTGCATTTTGCACATTAGCCGAGGAATTTCTCTCCTCCATATTTAATATTTTATTTATAGATTTCTTTAGATGACAACCACCTACACATGATATAACAAATCAAATCATAGGTTTCAACAACAATGCATATACATTGAAATTAAAATATATGTAGACAATTTTAGCAACAAATATTTTGCATATAAATCATTAATATTTACCTCGTGTATTTTCCAAGATCATATATAACTTGTTTTACATTGTTGTCAAAGTTTTCATGGAGAGATAGAGGTAAAACATAATGTAACAACAAAGGGATCATTAGTTTTTTGAAAAGAAACCAAATTATAATACTAAAAATTTGTATATTTACCAATATATAAATCTACCAAAATAATTACATAAATGAAGGTGTTCCAGTCATGAGTTTTCACCCCACCAAATTCACCTTTCTTTGTTAAGATATCCTTTATGTTTGAAGCAAATCCTATGAGAAAATTAATTTTGTGAATGACCTCTTTTACAACATTGCTTTCATTCTCTGTAAATAACCATGGAAGACTATTTCAGTATCCATTTCTATTTGAATAAATCACATTTTGCAGTGCATGATTGACTTCATGAATGTCAGTGCAAATTTTGACAAAAAAAAAAATTGTCACTCCTTCCATCTACGATTATCCACAAAATTTATATTACATTCTTCTCGATATGCATTCTATCAAACAAATGAGTTGTTTGTAGGTGCTCATAGTAGGGAAACGTTTTGAATTGTATAGGGTAACTTTTCATTCCTCGTGGAGTCACATTAATGCCTTGATGACATTTATGAAAAATAATTAATGAGATTACAACAATAATTGTTAGATACAATAAACAAAATTATATACAAACAATAATTTCAAACATTAACATATATGACACATAGAATAAATTCGTACCTTTATGATTTCTATTATATTCCAAATTCCATAGGTGAGGCATCATTCTTCGTGGTTTTATTCCAGTCTCTTGTTTCAAATTGAAAAGATGTTTTTATGTAGTTCGATACCTATGCTTTTTAGGGAGGAAGTGACTATACTCATAAAATACCTCATTTACTAGACTTCTTGAATGACATAATTTCATCCTAGGACCACAAACTAGACATGCAAATTTACCCTTTGTTTGAAGACCTACAAGATATGGATTAATGTCAGTATTATTTATATAACAAGGAATTAATATTTAAGAAGCATGCATCATATTTTTCATAAAATTATATACTATTAAAGTGTAGTAGTATGTTACATACCACAAAAATGTGTTAGCCTTGGGGCATCATGAATTTTCCATGTAAGTATTCCATAGAATTGAAATTGTTTTTTCCCTATTGGTCTAGATATGTCGTACATAGTGATGCTATCCCATAACTTTAGTAGCTCGTTGATAGGAGGATCAATATATACATTCATATCTTTCACTTGGTACTTACCTAATTGAGTGAAAGTACACATAATTACTACCTTGTATATATATAAG
Organism: Picea engelmannii; assembly: GCA_009831015.1. Taxonomy (NCBI): domain Eukaryota; kingdom Viridiplantae; phylum Streptophyta; class Pinopsida; order Pinales; family Pinaceae; genus Picea; species Picea engelmannii. The sequence continues at coordinate 327,326 of ML798804.1, forward strand.
TAATTATACAATGAATAAGACAAACGAAATGCAATGTTCAAACCAATTTTGTAAACAAATACTTGGAACAATCATTGCCAAAATTGTGTGCTCCCTCTTTATTGACATCCAAGGAGTAAGGTTATTGTTTATAACAAAAATAGGCCACACTGAGTAAATATACCTAAACTCACCAAATGAATTGACATCATGAGCTGCCAATGAAAGCCTAACATTACGAGGTTATTCTTTAAAAATTGGCCATCTTTCTTTGATGTTCCTAAATGCATAACCATTTGCAGGAATTCAAAGAAAACTAACTTCACTTATGTGTTGTGCATACTAATCCATAAACTATGCAATACTTTCACACCTAAACAATCACTACAAATGTGGAATTATCATAATATGATGAAGAACCTTGTGAGGAACCTTTTTTGTTACTTGATCGGTTCTATATCTACTGATTTGACATTGCGGGCATTTTGTTTTGGATGTATATTGTCCATAATATATAATATGATCATTTAGAAATGCATCAATAGCCTGATACTCCATTCCAATATCTTTCATAATGGCACACAACTCTCGGTATGTGCAAGGTAAATTATTTGATGGTGGTAAGAAAAATTCACCTAATAATCTATAACATAAAAAAATAAATCGTTGATGTAAATAATAGTAATAAAAAGTATTTCATCCTTAATTTACACGTTAATTGACACTAAAAATAGAGAAAAATAAAGTCGACCTTTACGTATAATGTGTAACGAATTATATTGCATACCTTAGGATCTGTGTGAGACAAGTGTTTGACAAACCATTCAATACCTTCAAGTTCACCAAAAACATTATAGCAAAGAGAATATCTGTTCTTGAGCCTTCATAAAGGGGTTGTTCTTCCTTCTCAAGCAAAGGTACATCATGAATATCATCAAAGGTTTCATCGTCGATAGGAGAAAACATGTCCTAGATCAATCTATTTTTTCCCATCATCTGGCTCAACAATAGTATTGGTGTCATATTCTTCCATAGGATTGACTTGATATTAAATATCCATACCATCTTCCACATATTGTACAATTATTTCTACCACTACTTGGCAGATATTTATCTGGCGATAGACACTTAGGAGGATTTATCTTTACAATTACAAACAATCAATGACATTAGTGTATATAAAAAATAAAAATAAAAACAAAAGAAAATTGTATAAATACAATCAATACAAAGACATATATAATGACTAACTTACCATGGGACGATATGTATGCCCTCCTTCACACTGCCCATACCTCCAACAATGTCTTTCAATTGTTTTCCTTAAAATTCTTCTTCTTTTCAATCACCTACATTGATTGCAAGGTAAATAACATTTCTCATCACCCTATGCATCCAATGCAGCCCTTAACCTAGCAATCGTCCTTTCACTCTCTTCAAGTGTTGGCATTAGGATTTCCTATATTTACAACAAAATCCACTGAAGCAATATAAGTACAATATACGAATATATTCTTACAGTACAAATGTCATCGAATATTGACCCCATATGTACTAGAGAATTAATCCATTTTTTTCATCGATTTATTAAAGGTTTATAAAAGTAGTCAAAAATTAATCAACAAATCAAAACCATACATTTTTACCGCATAAGTTCCAACGCTTCACTATAAGAAAGTAATAAAATCAAACAATAAAAGAGAACTAGACCAAGACAAATTTTATAGTAATTAAATGGAATTGAGTATATATGTTCATACCTATTTCCTAGGAAACAATTTGTGTCCCGAAATGAAAGAGGGTCTAAGGGTTAGGGATCCAATCTGGGTATTTAAAAAAGAGACAAAGTAATATTAAAAATTTGTAAATTTCAAAGTACAAAATCCGAGCTATGTTGATCAAGAATTGGATGTGAGGCAAGTAGCACATAGAAAAAAGACTAATAAATCATGCAACGAAAAATGAGAATAAAAATATTTTATAATTGTTTCACCTACAAAAAAATAGTCGAAATCACTCACATCCATCGGTCTTCTCACGATCATTGACTATGTCAAATTTGACCAAGTCAATGATCGTTAAACAATTTTCAAATGGGTAGTTGGCTTTCTCTGCGTTCTTCGATAAATATATGAACTATCGTCATAATATCAATGGATATAGAAATTCGACAAAAGTATGTCATTCATCAGGGTGCCCAGAAAAAAAGAAAAAAAAAGATTAGAATTTTAATATTATGTCGTAATTTACAATGATATGATTAATTTTATCCTTATTGTCGGAAGGTATTGTTGAATTTTGACCCCATATATAGTAGTGAATTTCACATCAAGGGGGGAGGAACGATTCGTGGGTGAATGATACTGACATATTAGTTAAGTGGAGAAACATCTAAATGAAATTGGAGATTGTAGCAGTGTGGGTTAATGAATACAATATCCATCATATCGACAAGTGGGGATAAGATGGGAGTTAAATCCTAAAATTTGGGCATAAGTGAGAGTAAGTAATGTTTTTCACCATTTCAATTTTTTACCAAAACACAAAGGGATTTCTAGCAGTGAAAGGAGATAGGAATGCGAGCTATCATATCGGGACAGATGGGTAAGCACTCTTCCATAGAAATAGTATTATCTACAGGAAGGTAGCTATCAAAATCCTTCTCACAAAGAATTGCTCATTGCCTCGAATTTGCCTTAAATTGCTCATTAAATTTTGTTATGAATACCATGTGGTCGAAATAATTTGTTGGGTTTGCATGATTTTCATAGGTAATGGTTTTCAATCTTGTAGAAATTATTCTGCACAGTCCTTTAAAGACAGTTTTACAGAGTCTTGTAGAAATTCCTTAAGAAAAAAAACGCTCTCCCTGATTTTGCTTTCGATACCTTCTTGAAACCTTGATTACCTGGAATTATCAATGAATGATGACGAAAATCCTTAGCTCTAACCATAACTGACCTTAAGAAAAAAATCAAGTTTTTTTCCCTCTTTTCTTGTGCACTATCTTCTACAGGAAGGTATAACCTATAATTTTATTTGCAAGAATCCTCTCCCTTGGAAATAGTCCTTATGCATGTAATTTTTATATAGCATTGAGTAACCATTTTTAGAAACCATGGCAGCAGGGTTCAATAAAATGGAACCAACCAAACCATAAATGATTTATGATAATACAAAAATTGTATAAATTTTCCAAAGAAGCAGGTGGCTAGGATATCTTGAGAGACTAATGGGCTTTGATGATGAAATACCTCTGGATTTTCCACTTAATTTTTAGAATATTCAAGAAAAATAATATGTATCAACAGTGAGAGGTCTGGTGATCAGGATCAATGAATCCTTTATCAGCAAGGTATCTAGTATACCAATGGGCCTTCCTTGGGGTAAGGAAGAAAGGAAAGAGGCTATTAATTCCAAAAAGTCATTTTTCCTCCCAAATTAAAATCCACAAGAAGATAAAAATGGCATAAAAAGAGAAATCATCCCTCACCCTTGGCTATAAGTGGCATGTCACATTATCAAATATGCCAATTTTGAGGGGAGGATGAGTGTTTTGTATGCATATCATTTAGACTTATCCATCAACTCAAGAATTTCTACAACCAAGAACCAGGCAGCAGCTTAGGTCTCCCTTATTTTCTCCTTCAATATTTGAAGGGGATGAGCACCAAGATAAACAAAGGAAAACAAGATTTTTTGGCCCACCATCAGCTCATCAAGATAATGGTAACATATTCCTTAATAATTTTTAAACATGTAATTATATGGGAAAAAAATTGGACATGGATCAACAAGAATTTTTGGAGGTATGGGAAGAGATGAGTCTAGAAGAAAAAGAAAGGGATGATAAACCTAAGTAGATAAGAAGAACTAAGTCCTCAAGTCAATGAAAAAATAAGAATAAAAATATAGAGGATGAATACAAGGAAGTGGTTGACACTTTGACAACATTAAAAACCCCTTATGTTATCCCATTAAAAATCACAAGTGTTGAACATGTTCATCCTAGGAGAAGAAGGTGCTACTAGATCAAAAAGAGTTGGAAGTGGGGTAGCCCAAATATGATTACTCCACTCTCCACTACAATACAAATTGAGGAGGTACAATACTCCCCTATCATAGAATAATTGCAAGGATATAAGGTAAAATCACCCCAAAGAGAAGAAACCACCACAGAAGAAAATCCTGCACCAATTGAAGGGACTTCCAAAACTAAGACACCGGTGGAAAAAATTATTTATGCCACCCTACTAGAATTAGAGAAAAACAATGTTGAAGCTATAAAATGGAAGAGGATGGAAAAAATAAACAAAGTAAAGTAGAAGGAAGAATCCCGTGGAGATATGGAGAGACAACTTCAACTCATGCAAGAGAAATTTCATAGAATGACCATGCAGAAAATTAAATATAGTTAGAAACTAAAATATAAATTTAATAAATCAAAGAGAGATATGGTTATCAGGAATGAAACAATAGAGATCATGGAAGCTTCAGTAAAGACCATAGCCAAGGTGTCCCTAGAGATGTTGGAGTGTAGGAAATATGCTAGGGTATATTCCTTGTTCCTCGAGGAGAAATGGCACAAGAATCAAATTGCAAATATGGCCCAACTAGTAATATATAACCTAGACACACCCAAAGATTTATTGGATCCCTACCAATATTGAAACATGGAAGAAAGGGAAAATATGTGTGAGTTCTACTTGCACAATATCATTCTCCCACACCCCTACAAATGGAACCCAAATCCATATGCAGGGGATGTTCATATTATGTCCCTTGCATCCTAGTTAAGACACAAAGATATAAGGAAAGCAGAGATCAAAAATTATAAGTAGGATGAATTTCATAGCCCATTATGGATTAGAGTTGAATCAACAAGGGAAGGATATGTCATCGCAAGCCATAACATCCTATACACATACAAATAAATAGCTCCAATATGGGAAGTCAAGAAATTAGAAGTAATATCTCACCTAGATGATACATTGAGTCTCTTGGGTGAGGAGGCAACAGATGCTTTCCATAGGAGGTGGAACTCCTTGCCTCACAACCTACATATTAGAGAACCCCACTCTCCCAATTCTCTACATATTACTCTCATAATAACACCATGGTAAAAAGAGGCACTAAGGAAATTGAAGACAAAGTGGATTGGACTAAGAATGAACCCTTCTCTCCTTCTTCCTATGGCACCAATGGCTACCATCAACAAGGAAAGGGAAGAGGAGGAACGGGAAAAGATAGTAAAGGCCAAGGGGTACCATCAGAACCAATCCACCACCATATATGTAGTATGGGATATAAGTCAAGAACACGGTAAGAATCATTCCAGTAGATAGCAGCAAGATGTTGGGAAGAAACGTTAGAATATGGAGCAACGTCCTAATAGTGGACAAAAAATCAGTGGACAGAAACAACAGTAGTGAAATAAAAAAGAAAAAGTTTTGTTGCACAAGGATGTGAAAGATTTCAATTGGGGGGTGATGATGGGACTTGACATTTCCTATCGAGAAGGCCCATCATAAACACATTTTGACCTTGATATGACTAATAATTTATTTTATTTGACCATGTTTATTAGAAGTCATGGGTACTTTTGTATGTTACATAAATGAATATATTTTAGATGATACTTTATGTGTATGGTACCTTTTTATATAATTTCTATGATAAAGAATTAATCAAGTAGTTCAAACCCCTTAAGGAAATGAAGATCCCAAGAATCAAGGGAATATGTCTTCCACCTACCTCCAAAGCATTTCCATTTTATAGATGACCACTCGTTACAAGCAGAAGTTAAAAAATTAGAGGAGATTGGCCAATATATGTTTTTCCCCTATTTCCTCCTTGATCCAAGGGAAGAGTTCGAGTTCCAAAGTGTATAAATATGCCTCTAGTGTAGGGAGAAGAGACAGACAGAAATCTGAATATTGTGTTAATTTTTGTTAAGGAAGATTTTTGTTGAAGACTTAGAGCTCTACTCTTGATGTACAAGTGATTTTGATGAAAGAAAGATGTCATTGTTCTTATCTTATTGTATTTTTTAAGGTTCCTTTTCTTTCTTGGGTAGGGCCCACTCAATATGGCTCAAGGAAACTATTGTAAATTCTCTTTTTCTTACATGTTAGTTTGTTATCAGTTAGTAATTTCTTTCTCTTGAAATATTGAATATTCATGCATGGTAATCTCTAACTTTTGTTTAGACTATTAGTGACTTTTCTCTTCAGTAGGTTTCCTCTAGAAAGGGTTGGAATCCTGGATGCTCACGGGTATCTTCTCAAGGATAAAAACTTCATTTTCATCTCATTATAGTTTAGTCTATATTTGTCTATGCTTTTGAAGACTTTTGAAAGATTTTTAGGACTCTTCTAGTCATCTTGTAGGACTATTACATTTCCTGTAGAAACTTCTTGTAGGATTGTTTTAGCTCAAGTTTCTTGAATTTCTCACTCGTCATCTCATGAAATTTGTAGTAGTTGATACAACAACATATGGCTTGATATTTCCTCAAGGGTTAGGTCTAATTTGGTTCATTCATTCTATGCAAAAGTTCGTCTTCTTTTATGCAATTTCTTGTCATGAAACAAAGTTAGTTTTCGTGATTTATAATCATCTTTGTTTTGCTCATAACTAGATGTGTTTCTTTCATGCCATTAGACTAGATTTATTTACTGAATGTATATCATTTGTTCCTTCAATTTGATGTGCTTTTATTCTTGCAAATAGCTTAACGTATTTTCTACAATTCATATTTCTTGCACAAGTTATACTCAGATTTCATGCATTTAGCCCCTTGATCAATCTCAGACCTATACTATTATTAGTGCACTCTGCATATACTTTTCACAACACCTCTCAAGTTTGTACGAACCCTGGTTTGACAAGTAAAGTAATAAGCTAAGGAGGCAGTAGAATTATTGCTACTATTCCTAGGCCCACCAAAACCATTGACCCATGAAGTATACATAGAGGAGCATGTGGAAGATGAGGACCTTAAGGACATGTATCAATATTTTTAAGTACAAAAATAAAAAACAAATTTTGATTACCATCTCCAAGATGGATTAATATACAAGATGGGGAAGGTTGGTTTGCCAAAGAAATAAAAAGTATAATTGATAAGGGAGGCTCACACCTCCAGGGTTGTTGGTCATTTTAGTGTTGGGAAGACTGTGGATAACTTGCATAGGTATTTTTATTGGATCATAATCCAAGAAGTAGCTAAATTTATTAAAGGTTTCATTTTATGTTGTACAAGAAAGCATAGTAATGGGAAGTGGGACTATACAGTGCACTTCAAGTTTTTACAAGGCCATGGGAATGCATATCCATGGACTTTTTGGCGGTTTAATGAGAACAATAAGAGGGAATGAATTCCTATTTGTTGTAGTAGAGAGGTTCAACAATATGTTTCTTTTGATGGATTGTAAAAGGACCATCAAAGTACAATAAATTGCAAGCTTGTTCTTTGAAAGGGTCTAGGTACATTTTCGGATTCAAAGGAGCATGATTTATGATAGGGATACAACATTCCTTAGTGTATTTTGAACTTTAATATGGGAGAATTTGGATACAAAATTAATGAGATCCAGTGCCAATCACCCACATATTGATGGGAAAATAGATGTGTTAAAACAAACTTTCGTTCAACTTTTGAGAGGTTATAATTAGGAACATCCAAGGAATTGGGATGAAAAAACAGTGTAAATACAACATTGTTATAATAGAGCTATCCACACTTCCACCAATAAGCCTCCTTTTGAAATTGCTTTGGATATTTTCCACAATCACCATTAGATATTATATATGGATATCTTGAAGCAGGGGAAACAACCTCAAATGATGCATTGAAGGTAAAAAAGTTCATATATATGACAAAGAAATACCCTTATAGGGTCAAGAAAAACTAAACAAATCTTAGAAGAAATACAAGGCCAGGTAATATAAACACAAGATTGAAAATACCTTCCAAGTAGGAAATAAACTTTGGTTGCACCTTAATAAGGAAAGGTTACAAGGATTAGGGACTAAAATCAAAGTGTTGAGATATGGACCTTTCGAAATATTGGAAAATGTACAAAAAACTTCTTACAGACTTAACATTACACCCTATATGTGCATTTACTTAGTAGTAAATGTGTAGAACCTGGAACTTTATGAGCCATCCATGCTCAATGAGGATGAAGGGGGTCAAATATTACCTTCCATCAAATATTTGGCACCAAATGCACATGAAGAAATAACGGAGGACACAATTATGTACAAGAATATTAGGATGACCCATAGGGTTCAACAAGAAGTTTTTCAAGTGGGATTGAAGGCTTAGCTTCTATCCAAGGTAAAATGTTACTCATGGAGAAAGTTGAGGAATTGTTTCCTCATCTCCTTCAAAACTAAATATTTTGGAGAATAAAAGTATCACAAAGAGGAGAGGGATGATCCAAAGTGGATCCACACATGTACCATATAAACTTATTGATTCTCTAGATGGGAGAGATTAGAATTTTGAACATCTTAGTGATGATGCTTATTTTGTCAAATTTAGGTCATCAAATTTTGACACATTTTTGGCTCCATAAATACCCCCTTCTTATGGAGATCGTGATCATGGTATTCCCATAATTTTAGGAATAAAACCACCAAATTTACATCCTTATTGACAACCTTTTTCACAAAAGAATGAAATATAAAATACCATTAAGGAACTGTTGGAGGTGGGGGCCATACGTCCTAGTAAAATCCCCTATTCATCACCAATAGCCATGGTGTTAAAGGAACAAGGAACTCGGCTCATGTGTCCTAATTTTAGGGCTCTCAATAAGTTGAGATCAAGGACCCCAATTATTGATGATCTCATGGATGAACTTCATGGAGCCAATCTTTTCTCTAATCTTGATTTGCATTTGGGATACCACCAAATAAATATGAAAGAGGTAGACATCCCCAAGATATCTTTTCAGACACAAAAAGGTCATTATGAGTTTTTAGTGATGTCATTTGGTATTTTTAATTCTTTATCCACATTCTAGAGCCTCATGAATAATATTTTCAATCCCTTCCTATGCAATTTTGTGTTTCTCTTCTTCGATGATATCTTGATATATAATAAAGTATGGGAATCACATGTAGAGAATGTCAATAAGTCCTTGGAACTATTGTGGGACAACCAATTATTATTTAAGAGATCCAAATGAACTTTTGGGGCTCATGAGGTTGAATATTTGGGTCACACTGTAATTTGAGATGGAGTACAAATAAATCCCAAGAAAGTGGCGTCTATGTAAGATCGGCCCCATCCCAAAATAGTGAAGAGATTGTGTGGATTCTTAGGTATTATAGGTTACTATATGAAATTTGTGGAAATTTGTGGAAATAATTTATCTCCCCTAACTTCACTCCTTAAAAATAATGCCTTTTCCTAGAGAAAGGTAGAAGAACAATCCTTCATTACCTTAAAGGATTCCATGTGCATTACTCTAGTATTAGCAGTCGCCAATTTTACTGAGAAATCTGTCTTGTAATGTGATGCCTCAAGAATAGGCCTCGAAGAAGTCTTTATCCAAGAAGGATTTCCTTTGGCATTCACCAGTAAGCAGTTGTGTGACCACAATTTGGGAAAATCCACATATGAGAAGGAAATGATGGCTACCCTTCATGCAGTGGTGACCTGGCACCTGTATCTCATAGGGAGTCATTTCTACATCAATGTTTACCATCATAGTCTAAAACACTTCCTCAAACAAAGGTTGTATTCATCGGAGAAACATAAGTGGGTCACTAAGATGTTGGGGTATGATTATGATACATATATAATAAGGGTAAAGAAAATGTTGTGGCTTATAATTTATCCAGAAAATTTGAGGAGGATGGGTCACTCCTTGCCTTATCCTTACCATGTATAGGATGGCTTGAGGAATCTTGTAGGGAATGGATGGAAAATATCACTTTAAGGAAACTCATCCAATGGATTCAGGCATATCCCAACCTACCTAAAGGTTATACATGGAAACACGATACATTGTAGTATAAGGGGAACATTATTTTAACAAAATATTCATCATTAACACAATGAGTCTCAAAGGAGATACATTCATCATGGATAGTAGGTCACTTTGGATTTCATAAAACCTATGAAGAACTAAGTTCTCATTCTTTTGGTAAGGAATGAAAATAGATATCCATGATTTTGTAGAATACTATGAAACTTTTCAAAGAAACAAGGGTGAGATAGTGAATATTCCAAGGGCATTGCAACCACTACCAAACCATACACAAATATGGACCAACGTGTCAATGGATTTTATTGTAGGACTCACAAAAGTGGATAATAAATCAGTTATCATGGTGGTTTTTAACCATCTTTCCAAATTTAATCATTTTTTTTTCTCTAGATCATCCCTTCATTCCTTCCTCAATAGCCCAAGTCTTCATGGATTATATATTTAAGCTACATGGAATTCCCACTTTCATTGTCTTAGATTGAGACCCCACATTCACCAACAAATTTTAGCAGGAGTTATTTAAACTTTAAGGTACACAGTTGAATATGAGCATTACATATCATCCCCAAATTAATGGCCAAATAGAATTTGTCAACAAGTTCTGAGAAACTTATTTGATATTCTTTTCTTTTGAAAAGCCACACCACTCATCACAAAGGCTTCCCCTTGTAGAATAGTGGTACAATACCACTTATCATGGAGCTACCAAAATGACACCATATGAATATTTTTATGGTCAAAAACACTATTAATCGAATAATATGTACTAGGCATCTCTGAGGTTCATGCAATAGATATAATGATTCACACCAAAGAAACCTTTATCCATACCCTCAAGAACAACTTGGTTATGGTGTAAAATTGAATGAAACAACACGTTGATCAACATAGATATAAACATTATTTTGCTAAATGGGATCAAGTGTTTCTTTGTCTGTAGCCTTATAAACATAAGTCACTCAAAAATAAAGTTCCCCAAAATCTACCTCCCAAGTTCTAAAGTCCCTATCAAATCATACAACACATTGGATAGGTTTCCTACAAGATGGATTTCCTATCCCACTCCAAAATTCATCTATTGTTTCATGTGTCCTATTTGAAGAAGGTTGTGGTATTGTTGACGGGAGAAATTGACAGGTCGTCAACTTGGAAGAACAGGTCCGGTCCGAGTTTGTCCAAGTAACCCAAGTCGTTTGGTGTAACCTATTCTGACGTGTTTAATGGCTCTATTGGCCAATCTAAGGTCCTAAAATAAATAAAAGGAATAACTAAATAATGTTAAATAATAGTATGTACATAAACTCTAATATAATTATAGTTATAAATGTATTAAAACGGAGAAAGAAAACGTATAAAAAAATATCAACTTATGCACATAATTTACAAGTTGCAAGTTTTACTGGAAACTTATGAAATCAATGTAAAAAAAAAAATTGCTTTTGAGAAGTAGATAAAGAAAGCACATTTGAATATTTTTTTGTTTTCTTTCTAAAAATATAACAAATCTTGAATTAAATAAACTATGAAACACAGATGTATAGATAGTCAAAAGCTGATCTAAACTTTTTGGTTTCACTAATAAATAAATGATAGAAATTAGAAACGCAAAGAAGCTAACTTGATGTTAGTTCGTGAAATGTGTTTGGGCTTCTGTATGAATCACGAGCATCCAGCTATCACGCCTATGAGATAAATCTGCAATAGACTTATACTAAAACTGTTCTAAATAAATTCATAGAATGTATTGGTAACCGGAGTTTAATAACAGAATAGGAAACACAAATTAATTCGGTGATCTTATGATCGCAAATGATTATAGTCAGATAAATCTGAGTGTAACATATTCATTTCATTGTTCAACTAAATATCAAAGAGAAATCGCGATACTCAAATTGAAAAGATGACCACAGTGTCAATATCTAGAACAACAAATCATGAACGATATTTATAAAATGGACATCCTGAAACATAACATATCAATGAGTCTAAAGCTACAAGACATATTAAAATATCAAGATTAAATAATACAAAACATTAATGAAACACCATTCACAAAAGACTAAATCCAAAATGTTGTATACTACTCCATTAAGTCTTGAAACATCATTCAGCCATCTTTGGTTCCAGGCCCAGATGCCTTTCATTACAAAATGCAGGGTATTTAAAGAGTCTTTTTGAAGTCTTATCTTCCTATCTCTTAGGATAGGATCATATCCATGAGATCACAACATTACAAAAATGGAGGGCCTACAGCCACTCATAATCAAACTGTATCTTCAAATACTAATAAAAGTTTTTTTATTTATTTATTTACAAAATTAATAGGAAAGAGATACTAATCAACTAAATCGAACATGTTCCACCTCATAAAATCAGCATCAAGATATACCACATCCTGAAAACGAAATAGGAACAATTTAGATAATTTATTAACAACTAATTACTAATTTTCAATTTAAAAGAGACTTGAATTCAAACTAATGCTTAGAAAAAGATAAGGTACAGGTTTCTGTAGCTAGTCTAAAATAGTAAAAATACAAATAGAAAATTAAAATTTATTATTTTATTTTTCCAACCGAATCAAATCAAAAAAAGAATCAAAAAATACTTTTACCATTTCATAGATTAGACAAAGAAGCATCTGCATTTATGAAGGTGTTAAAATTAGTTTTTAGCAAGCACATTACCAGCCTGCTCAATTTGTTTGCCAAATTAAAACCAAATTAACTTGTTCCTCATGCTGGCGGCTTTTATTCACAATTAATTTGTTAATGAACCTCGATTCGGCTCATTAATAAGAGGGCTATTTATCCTTTAATACATCTAATACTTCCTCCAATGATTTTCTGGACATGAAATCAGACTGTGGCCTTCTTCCAATGGGTTTTGAACTGCAGCAGTAGATCTGTGATAGCATAGTCTTTTTGTGGATGAACAAACAGTTTTTCAACAATAGGGTTAGACATGCAAGAGATGGAGTTTTTATTGAGATGGAGAAGAAATTCTACTGCAGTCTCATAAATAGAAGAAGGGAATATACAACTTGGAACCTAGCAAAACCAATAACAGGCTTGGATCTCTGAGAAAAACAAACAAAAATGCTTACCTCGACCGCAAAGAAATTTTGATATTTTTCCCTCCAAAGAACGAGATGTATCTCTGAAACTGTATCGTTTCTAAAGATTTTTCTCGTGATGAAGATAAATGACCCCATTTTCGAAATGGGTTTTAAAGGGTTTTGGCTAATTCGTAACGGTTTGCTCAGAAATTCTCCTGCGCGTCTCTGGCATGCAATTACAAGGTTTTAAAAACATAAAACTCAAAGTCATTCGGTTGGATTCGCTTCACAGGCGCCATAATGCAACAGGGGCAACTCAATATAGCTCTAAGTTTAGATGGCAGGAGTAGGAGAAACAAATCCGAGTGAATAAAATGGAAACAAACCCAGCAAACCCTTGCGCAGTCATAGTATAAACATCGGGGTTTCGAATATTGAAGCTTGGGCACTCCTAGTAATGAAAACCTCAAGTAAAGGGAATGACAAAAACCCTCAACTCATAATGAAAAGCTTACTCATTTACTCTGTCAGCAAAGGATCAAGTACAGGCTACGATACTTTTGTATTAATTCCCATGTCTAGCAATGACTATAGTTGATTTGCAAAGGGTTCAAAATGTATGAATACAAAAAATGTTCATAATTCAAATGCAAACCAATTACATATATAGAGATCAAATCAAAACTCTGCTCAAATCAAAATTATCAAACCATTGAAATGATAATCGTATTCATCACAAGAAAAATGTGTCTAACCACCATTCTATAAGATTTATATTTTAA
>ML798805.1:0-12124 GCA_009831015.1 Picea engelmannii
CATCCTCCAGGTCAAAATTCCTGCACACTCAAATAAACTGAGTCAATAGCACCTGTATACCACAATAGTAAAACATCATGTCATCTATCATAATGCCTCATCATCAAGGATAAATGTATTAATATCAGAAAGGTCCAGATCACTTGCGAGAAAGTGTCCTCAAAGAATAAGTTTTGTAAGTGCGCCAGAGAGGGATGTTACATACACCCCCTCTTGTTCTAAACTTCATCCCGAAGTTTCTCAGTATAAATGCCAAAATAAATGTACCACAATATCATAAGTACTACAGTATCATAAGTCTATCTATCAAACAAAAACGGAAACTGCTGGTGCATATCATATGTTTCCTCCTAGGTTGCCGAGTGTGGACTATAACTGTCCCACTGGACCTTGACCTGATCTACCGTTCGACATCATAACTGTCGAACATGATGATCTAAAATGCGGACTAGCTCAGCCGTGAGCGCTCCCTCATCCGACACCTGCAAGGAACTCATGTCAATCACGTGCGTAGGATCACTAATATAATGTCTCAAAACATTTACATGAAAAACATCGTGCATACGCCTCAAAGAATCAGGCAAGGCTAGTCGATAGGCCACGTGCCCCTTTCTCTCCACAATCTCGAAAGGTCCCATGAACCTAGGAGATATTTTAGCTCCCTTTCCAAAATTGATCGAACTCTTATGCGGTTTAACCCATAAGAAGACTCGATCGCCGAGCTCGTAACTACGGTCGACTCGATGCGCATCGACATAGCTCTTCTGTCGATCCTGCGCTTCTTTTATCCTTTGTCTTATGGTTTGCATTTTCTCTTCCATTTCTTGGATCGCTTCTGGTCCCACCAGGACCCTATCCTCAAGCCGATCCCAACTCAAGGTCGTCCGACACGGTCGCCCATAAAGAAACTCAAAAGGCACCATCTTAATGGTGCTCTGGTAACTGTTGTTGTAAGCGAACTCTACTAGAGGCAAGAATTCCTCCCAACGCTTTTGTTGGTCCATCACATACATGTGCAACATGTCTTCCAAGGTTTGGTTCGTTCGTTTCGTCTGTCCGTCAGTCTCTGGGTGATACGCAGTACTAAAGTTAAGTTCAGTTCCCAAGGCCTCTTGGAAACTCGTCCAAAATCGTCCTGTAAACATCGATCCTCGATCGGATATAATCTTTTTAGGCATGCCATGCAGCCTCACAATCTCACTGATGAAAACTCTCGCTATGTCAGGTGCCTGATACGTCATACGCACTGGAATAAAGTGAGCACTCTTCATCAGAGTTTCTACTACTACAAAAATCGATTCATGTCTCCTTGCCGTCAGTGTCAATCCAACAATAAAATCCATCGAAATAACTTCCCATTTCGATTCTGGAATAGCATGCGGTTGAAGTAATCCTGTCGGGTGTCTATGTTCAGCCTTTACCTGCTGACACTTGAGACATCTAGCCACAAAGTTGACTATGTCGTCCTTCATTCCCTTCCAGAAGAATAAGGGTTTAAGGTCTGCCCTCATCTTTGTGACTCCCGGGTGAGCCATGTAAACTGCTCCATGAGCCTCGCTCAGGATCAACATCCTCAACTCGTCATTTGGCGGTACGTAAATCTGACCTATAAACCTCAATAAACCATCGCTATCTAATGACTACCCCTCATATCGTGGTACCATCATTGTGTTTTTTCCAATAAAATCCTCGACTTCTTTGTACCAGTCATCGTCACGCTGTAAAGTGAGAATCTTCTCACGTAGATTCATCTGAAGAGGCAACACTGAAAAGATCCATGGTCTCCAACTCAAAGCATCCACCACTCGGTTCACTGTTCCCTTTATGTAAGTAATCTCGAAGTCATACTCACTAAGAAATTCTGACCAACGCTGTTGTCACGCGTTCAGGTCGCTTTGCGTAAAAATGTGTTGTAATCCACAATGATCAGTCTTTAATTCAAATTTTCATCCAACAAGGTAGTGTCTCCAAACCTTCAAGGCATAAATGATGGCTAATAACTCCAAATCATGCGTCACATAGTTTTCCTCATGCCCTCTTAGTTTCCTCGAAATGTAAGAAATCACTCGTCCGTCTTCCATCAGGACCCCGCCTAACCCTTCCTTGGATGTGTCAGTTCATACCAAGAAGTCTACATCCATGTCAGGGACCTTTAGTATCGGCGTTGTTGTCAACAACTCCTTAAGCCTCCTAAATTCTTCCGCACATTTCTCTGTCGAAACAAACTTCTTGTTTTTCTTCTGCAATTCCGTGATCGGATTTGCTATCCTTGAAAATCCTTCGACAAACCGTCGATAGTATCCTGCTAAACCCATAAAACTATGCACTTCTGTGACATTCGTCGACGCAGGCCATTCCATAATATCCTCAACCTTGGCTGGATCCATGACGATACCTTCGCCGGAGATGACATGCCCTAAGTAGTGAATCCTCGATTGATAAAAAGAGCATTTGGACAGCTTCCCATATAATTTGTGTTCTCGTAAACATTGTAGTACCAAGCGCAAGTGGTCGTCGTGCTCCTCCATTGTTCGAGAGTAGATCAAAATATCATCAATGAATACTTGGACGAACTTGTCCAAATACTCGCGGAACACCCCGTTCATCAAACTCATGAATACCCCTGGGGCATTTGTCAATCCAAACGGTAAAACAGTAAACTCATAATGTCCAAATCTCGTCTTAAAAGTAGTCTTAGGGACATCATCATCCTTGATCCGTAACTGGTGATACCCTGATCGCAAATCTATCTTGGAGAACACCATCGCACCCTTCATTTGATCGAACAGATCATCAATTCTTGGTAACGGATACTAATTTTTGATCGTAGCCTTATTCAGTTGATGGTAGTCAATGCAAAGCCTCCACGATCCGTCCTTCTTCCGAATGAAAATAACTGGTGCACCCCATGCTGACACACTAGGGCGTATCAGTCCCAGGTCCAGCAACTCCTTCAGTTACATTTTCAACTCTTGCAACTCCGGGGTCGACATCCGATAAGGAGTTCTTGCTATCGATTTGGTCCCCGGTTTCAGGTCTATGGTAAACTCCAATTCTCTTTCCGACGGTATCCCAGGCAACTCCTCTGGAAATACGTATGCAAACTCCTTCACCACCAGAAGGTGTTCTAGACCTTTTGCTACTCCCTTTTCGTTTAGCGCAAGGATCGCATAAATCTTGCACCCATTGCGCATACTCTTTCGTAACTGTATGGAAGAGATGAACCTCAGGAATACTCCCTGGTTCCGTCCTACAATTACCCTTCTCTGTCCTTCATCATCGATCAAGCTCAACCTTTTCGTCTTGCAGTTGAGTATCGCCTCATGCGATTCCAACCAATCCATACCAATCACGACATCATAAGACCCTAAGATCATGATATACAAGTTGACCCTCGTGAAAAACTCTCCCAGGTTAAGGGCACAGCCCATAACCTTTCCTCCAACCTTTTGTTTGGCTCTAGAAGCCATCTCTACAAAGCTAAACTCATCCTATTCGACTGCCTTTACCTTGATCCTTTTCAACATTACACCAGAAATAAAACTCTCAGTAGCACCTGGGTCTATCAAAATACTAAGGGTCTGATCAGCGACAGTACCTGTCGTCTCGAGCACTGTCGACTGGTGCTCTACCTGGCAGTTATTCACCGCTGCGTGAATCCGATGGGCCTTGCCCATATCTCCCACTGTAGTGGGTTCGGCTGATTCAGACACTCTGGTCCTCTCCACAGGACAGTCACGCTGGTAGTGTGGCTCCCCACATGTCCAACACCCCTTCTTCGACCCAGTGGTCCTGGTACCCGAAGTAGAAGATGACTTCCCAATGGCCTGGAACCCTGGTCCGTTCTGCTGAATAGGCCTAAACTGTTGCTGCTGCGGGCGATGTTGTTGTTGCTTCTATGGTCCTCGATAAGGTGTCCACTGCTGAGGCGGCGGTCGTCGAGGTGTAGTGAATGTGGATCCCCTCGGGAAGCCATGAAACCCCGGCGTATGTCTCGCTGGTGTCAGCTGCTGCGGTGTACCAGATGAACCCTGCCCTGCAGATCTCACTAGGGTCCTGGTCTGAGCCCTGCTGATAAGCTCCTCCTCTTCTATGAGGGCCTTTTGGACAACGTCGTGCAAGGTTTGAGGCATCAGAATCCTAACCTTTGCATGCAGGTTTTCGTTAAGGCCAAACACGAACCGATTGACCTTGAGCTTCTTAGTGTTGAGGTGCGGAGCATACCGGAGCAGCTCCATAAAATGTGCCTCGTACTCAGGCACCGTACGACTTCCCTGTGGCAAGGCGTTGAACTCATTGAGCTGACACTCAATGAATTCCTTCGAAATATACCTCTCTCGGAACCGTTCCTCGAACAGTTCCCATGAAACATCTTCAACGACCATGTTTAGCTGTGACAGGAGCGTCTTCCACCATAGAAGAGTGCTCCCCTTTAGTTGAAAGACCGCCATGAGGACCTTCATGTTGGAAGTATAATCGCAAAGTGCGAAGCACATCGCCATATTCTCCAACCATGCCTCAGCGGCTGCGCCGTCCGGGGCACCAAACAACTCGAGAAATTTCACCTTCTCGAGCTCTCGGTGAATGCTACCTGCAACAGCCGGTGCGCACGATGGAACCTCAGCAGGTGCCAACGCCCTGGCCTCATCTCTGTCCAAACGGCTGATCAGGGCCTCAGATATGCGTTGAAAAGATCTCATCATCCCCACAACATTGGCAACTGCGACATGCTCCTGTCCAAGAACATGCTCGCCTCCCTGGGGGTCAGACCCCTCAGGCGTGGATACTGCTGGAGGCGTCACGCCTCCTCCCCTAGCACCCCGTTGTCTACCTCCGCGGTGTCCTCTAACCATGATTACCTACACACACACAACCAGATCAATTAGCAATAGGATAATCAAATATAATCATGTCAATGAAAGCCGTAGCGAATCCCAAGTCGCGGGTCAAACCGGCTCTGATACCATATGTAATGAACCTCCTCGTTACGACAACAACTCTGAGAATAGGTGCAAATTTTTTTTTTGTTTAAGGTGTGTGCGCGCATGTGGAAGTAACAAACACATTTGACTCTACGTCACCAATCGACAACCAACAAGACGCAACCACGAGGTTCAGCGCAAGAAGACTGAAGGCACACAATGAGTAACTGCAACAATATACGACCCTAGGCATAAGGCGCACAACACAACATTAAGACATACTGGGGTTGCACAGTAAGAACACAGAGGGAAGAATCCATGGTGTTAGGGTTACTATTTCTACATAGGAAAGCAGGGCGTTTAGTCTTATGTCTTCTCAAAAGAAGATTAGACAGGTTCCTGGCCGACTGCTCAGGCAGAAACTAGTAACCCGACCTAGAACAACATGCAAGCAAGATGAACACAACAAGACGACCCTGACATATCACAGTGACAACAAGCAATAACGCCCCTAGACATAAGGTGTACAACTAGCAGCTGTAAGCAGAAAACGACACCAGGTGTTAAGTATAGTACAGTCACTGACGGAAGAATCCAACGGTAGAGTTTACTATTTCTTCACAGAAAAGCAGGGCTTTTAGTCTTATGTCTTCTCGAAAGAAGATTAGACAGGCTCCTGGCCGACTGCTTAGGCAGGAACTAGTAATCTCTGTCAGGTGTGTCGCAAGAGTGGAAACTGTGCCTTTAAACATCCTGAGACTCTTGATACAGCACTGGATTCCTTGCACCGGAATTACACACAGACATACATACCAAGCTACAAGAAGGGTCTATATCCCGCCTGACACAACCAACCAAGCAACCAACTGAATACTATTAAGTACACATAAACCAGAAGGACGACTACGTCCTTCACGGAAGGCGCACGACAAGAAGGACTCTGACAACGAAACCCAAGTTCAACACTATTAAATGAACAACAACCCTCAATTGCGAACTCTGAGTAATTTACTGTACGTAAATCCAGGACATTTCACCATATATGTTTTATCCATAACCATAGGTTTACACTAGCATTGCAGTAAGATGACCATATCATTACATTTCTAATTACAATAATATTGCAATAAAAACTACGATCATTCATTCCAGATGATATCAACTCTAACATTTCAATTTATTTATACGGCAGGAACAATATAATTACATATTCAAAAACATATTACAATTACAAAAATTATGAACCATGATTCAAGACATTGCTTTACGTGTTACAGTGACAACATTACCTAACAATACCTTTACACCTTGCTAACACAACTTACGATATTATTAACAATAAAACCATATCCTCACCTTTATATTCTAAAATACCCATCAAGCTAACAGACAATGAATTTAAATTTTAATTGATTATTATAAACATCTAGAAAATGACCATTTGGCAAAATGTTTACAATACTACAAGAGCAAATAAGAAGAATAAGGATTATATTAACTAGGTTGTTTTCCATGTATTATCATTGAAATCCAATCAAGTACTAGTGAATGAAATTGCCATTTGAAGAAGTTGTTGTTTTAATACCACAGAAAAGAAGTGATTCAACACCCTTGAATATACATGTTATATTTAGATTGTRCAGTGTTATATATATATATATATATATATCAAGKATCATTTAAGCATTCCATAGAACCTGTTAGAATATTTTCCCTTCTTTTAGGATGCGAATATTTGTATTAAATATAATTTAATTTAGTTAATATTAAAAATATTTTTAACAATGGGGCTACGCTATCCTTAGCATAACACAATCCATTAAAGGAAATCTAAACTATAGATGATCATGAAGAATCCCAACATTGGAAAGGTTTGCTTGGGAATAAACTCACTCCTTTCAAGGTCGTAGAGAAGAATTATAAACGTTGTTTCATCGCATAAATTTAGGAGGAAATAAAGTCATCAATAAACTTTTGTTGGTTATCTAGCTAGTCCTTTCTGAACTTGAATTTCAGATACAGTTTGAATTGGTCTGAGCTCAACAAAAAGACTGAAAACTTGAAGGCCTGCTACGTAAGGTAGTAATAATAAGGCAAGACGTAACAATGCATTTTATAACTGCATTTTATGTTGTCATTTATGATAACCACAATCTTAGGACAACGATTTTCCATAAAATTTATTACCAGCGCATTTAATATTCATTTTATTTTTGCATTTTACAATTTCATTTTACATTTGTCTATTGAAAAGCAGCCAGTGGCAGGCCAGCAAGTTACCATAAAACGTTGTGACTGCAGCGTTTAACTCTTTTTTTTTCGACAATTTCGTCACCCGTATATAGTAGAAGACATCTTATTCTAAAAAGTTGTGTTTTCATAATAAAACAACGTACATTACATTCCATTCTTCTACCATTGGTATGCCGGATTTATTCATCAACGACAAGTTCAGGAGCATAAATAATAATTACAAATAAAAGGGAAAAATTTCTATCGCAACAACTGTAAAAGCATGAGGTTCAGAAATAGAAATGATAAATATAGCAAGGGCCATCACCCCACTCTGCTCGCATTCCCAGACCACAGTAAAATCTAAAAGTGGAAATGCATCAGATAAAATCACTGGCAGGGGTATGGCGCAGAGATTCTATTGACCCATAATCCAGAGATACAAACGCATATCAACAAAAATGCCCACAAAACGAAACACCCAAAATGCCCACAGTAAATCAATAAAATGCCCAATAACACAACAGAAAACCATGCACATCAATAAGGCCCAATAACACAGTATAAAAATGCACACAACAATAATGCCCTAATAACACTGCAATGACGCCCAATAACACAACAATGAGTGCCATTAAAAAAACGCCCATGTAACCAGCAAACCGCAGATCGGTTACATGCCCAACATAAGCAATGAAGTCTATTTAAAAACACCCCAGATACACCAGTAAAACGCCGTTGTACAACAATGTGCCCACAAAAAAAACCGTCGCGGTATACAAAAACGCCATTGAAAAAAATGAGACCGGCGGTACCATTGTATAAAGATTTTCCCAAGGTGTAAAATCGCCCTGTAAGAAAGCCCATGCAATTAACCCAATGCCCATAAACCAATGTAAACACCCACTATCATTCATATGCCCACAACAAAAAGAATGCCAGATCTCGAAATACACTTCAGATAGGTAAACTTTCATTCAATTCCGACCAGTGACAGCAAGAGTTGTTTCGGAAATAACCTCCGTCAAAATCCAGAGGGATGGAGGAATGGGTTCAATTTCTATTCCTTATTCTATTTAATTAAGGGTGATAACTTTAACGACAGAAGAAGTGGCAGCACTAGATTTATTCTTTTTCTAATTCAAGAGGGTCGTTCCTAGCTTGTTAGATGTAATTCATCATCAGAACCTATAGGTGATCACTACACAGGATGGCATCAATGACCATATCTCACATGAGGTATTTTATATGAAAGTAGTAGTTGCAGCAGCTACACTTTATCGCCAAGTAGAAAATATAATAGCCGTTACATCTAATCGCAATCAATAAATTGATATCATCACATAACATAAATCATCCTATTCTACCAATTAAAAAAAAACAACCATACCGTTGCCTCAACGCTGCCCTCCGGTGGTCGTTCGCGCGCTCCACCTCGCTCCTGCTTGCCGACCATAGAGAGCTCACCGGTACCTCCCATCCAATCGCTAGGGGTACTCTGCTTTCCCCTTAGCCCCCCGAGCCACAAAGGGGCCACACAAGATCCAGAGATAACACTAGCTTCTCAGCTCGCCTCCAAGGATGAGCTACCACTCCAAAACAGCTGATAAATTCCCAACAAATCACAAGAAAACAGTCAAGCCAAAATCCGGCAGGGTAACGTTACGCTCACCATTCATCCCTCTTCCTTCGTTTCCCCTTCCTTTATGGAAATTTGAGGCTCACCTACTTTCCTAAACATTTTTAATTTAATTTTTTATGACA
This sequence comes from Picea engelmannii, assembly GCA_009831015.1. Classification (NCBI taxonomy): domain Eukaryota; kingdom Viridiplantae; phylum Streptophyta; class Pinopsida; order Pinales; family Pinaceae; genus Picea; species Picea engelmannii. The sequence goes on from ML798805.1 coordinate 8,919, forward strand.
AACCTCTAAAAATTTTCTGTCGTCCAAGTGTCACTCATCCCTATGGTTCTCCAAAAATTAATTTCTTTTTAATAATTAAAAGACTCAATTCCCTCATCCCCCCAAAAATCGCTTCTTAAATTACTCCTAGGGTTCCTAGATCTCCTCTCATGCTTTTAATAACTTTCCTAAAATGAAGTTGTTGATTTTTAGTAACTCCTTAATTGTTGATTCCTTTTAGCTTTTTACCCTAGGTCTCCTACTTTCCATTATTAAGTTTCCTTTATTACCAGTTTCCTATTTCTATTATTTATTTCTCTCTTGTTTTATTTTTTATTATATATATATATTTTTAATATTTTATTTTTATTTTTAAAACCCAAAAAGATAAAAGCACTCATTAAGCCTTTCATTGTATTTCTAAAATCCTAACTTTTATACTCCCACACTTTAATTAGTTTATTTCTTCTTATCATTTAAAAACCATGGGTTTCAATTAATTTATCTCCCTCATTACTTTACGCCCCCTTAATTTAAGAAGACTTTAACTAACACATAGGAGGGTTTTAGTCTACGCCTTTGCGTTTATTTTTGCAGGGTCTATTCCTAAGGCTAGTCCAAAATTTTATCTTAGAGATGTTTTTTAAAATTAGGTTTAGATTTGAACTGGGCGACATTTTAATTAGGGGAGTCATTTTGAGAATTTCTTCAGGCATTAAGGTCTTAGGGTCATCTAGGTGGTCTCACCATCATCATCAATGCAACGTTCCCTTCAGGACGCACTACGTGCTCCAAGGGTGCCACTCGCCTCATTTTCCTCTGTGGCGCGACGTGCCCTTCAGGATGCACCACGTGCTCCAAGGGTGCCACTCGCCCACTTGTGTTTCTTTTGCACGATGTGCCCTTCAGGATGCACCACATGCTCCAAGGGTGCACTCGCTGACTTGACTGTTTGGTAGACATCTATAACCCCTGGAGTCAACACTCCGCCAGGTGAACTTGTGGGAGACTAAGGGCTCTAAGGAATAAGGCCCCCGCCTTATTGCGTGCCACTTAGAATAATTGTGAGCGACTGTCGTAGTCTGCCCTCATGGCATCGTGGATCCTCTTGAACTAGGTAATCGTTAACCTACAGTTCGAGCCACGGCGGGAGTGCTAGTAGGTTGTGGCAGGGTTGTTGTCCACACCTCTCCCTCATCCTCTCTGGAAATCATGTGTGGCCCCTTTACTCCATATGTGAGTCTGGTCGGCAAGCTATCGTCATCTTGCATCATCAACCATCATGTCAGAACATGTCAACAACATATCATCAAATCAATAAATATCATGGTAAATAAATCAACTCAATATCACACTCCCTGACTCAATCCCGAGTCCAAGGGTTCCGTCGATGCCTCGACATCCTCCAGGTCAAAAACCCTGCACACTCAAATAAATTGAGTCAATAGCACCTGTATACCACAATAGTAAAACATCATGTCATGTATCATAACACCTCATCATCAAGGATAAATGTATTAATATCAGAAAGGTCCAGATCACTTTCGAGCAAGTGTCCTCAAAGAATAAGTTTTGTCAGTGCGCCAGAGCGGGATGTTACAATATCACACTTTTCAGTACTGTTGGAGGGTTCCCCATGAAGCTTAGGTACTTGCACCGGATAAGACTGGTAAGTGGAGGTCGTGATAACTTCTTCTCACTCCTTTGCATTGGTCCATGGAACTTAATAAAATTGTGCCTCTGTCCAGTAGGTCTCTTTCCGCTTTTTCATTTCTTTGGACTCGAGACCTTATCCACCTGGGATAAAGATTTGGAAAACATGTTTTCTTGCGATGTTTCTCTTAGCAATTTTTAGTAGAGTGCTACTTTGTATTGTTGGCCTTATGTTTTGTCAATAACAACTCTTTTGGATAGTTGATTCAAGGTGGTTGACCAACCGCTCCGTTGGTTGAGAAGGACACTTGGTATTTGTAACATCCCACTCTGGTGCACTGAGAAAACATATTCTTTGAGGGCACTTGCTCACAAGTGATCTGGACTTTTATGATATTAAAACATTTATCCTTGATTATGATGCGTTATGATAGATGACATGATGTTTTACTTCTTTGACATAGACAGGTGCTATTGACTCAGTTTTATTGAGTGTGTAGGGTTTTGGACCTTGAGGATGCAGAGGCATCAATGGAACCCCTTGGACTCTGTATTGAGTCAGGGAGTGTGCTATTGGGGTTGATTTATTTACTGTGATATTTCATTGATTTGATGATTGATGTGGACATGTTATGACACGATTGTTGATGATGCAGGTTGACGATAGCTTGCCGACCAGACTCACATATGGAGTAAAGGGGCCACACATGATTTCTAGAGAGGTTGAGGGAGAGGGGTGGACAATAGCCCTGCCACAGCCTACTAGAACTCCCGTCGTGGCTCGAACTATAGGTTAATGATTAACTAGTTCAAGAGGATCCACGATGCCAAGAGGGAAGATTGCGACAGTGGATCACGATGATTCTAAGGGGCGTGCAATAAGGTGGGGGCCTTATTCCTTAGAGCCCTTAGTCTCCCACAAGTTCACCTGACGGAGTGTTGACTCCAGGGGTTATAGATGTCTACCAATCAGTCAAGTTGGTGAGTGGAACCCTTGGAGCATGTGGTGCATCCTGAAGGGCACGTCGTGCTAAAGAAAAATAAGTTAGCGAGTGGCACCCTTGGAGCATGTGGTGCATCCTAAAGGGTACGTTGCGCAAAAGAAACAAACAAGGCGAGTGGCACCCTTGGAGCACGTGGTGCGTCCTGAAGGGCACATTGCATCGATGTTGATGAAGGGACAAACCTAGATGGCCCTACGAATTTTAACTCATTAAGAAATTCTTAAACAACCTCCCTAAATAATGGTCGCCCACTTCAAAATCTAAATCTAAGTCTAAAACTTCTCTAGGGTAAAATTTTGTTTAACCTTAAGAAAAAGACACTATAAAAATAAAAATAAAAATTTGGACTAAAAATCACTTAAGTAATAGTTTTAGTCTTCATAAATTTATGGGGTAAAATGAAGAGAGTAATAATTTAATTAAAAACCCGTGGTTTTAATTTGTAAAGAAGAAACAAATTATTTAACTTGTGGAAGTATAAAAAGATTTTAAATTAATAATAAAGGGAAAAGAGTAAATAGTGCAACTGCCATTTTGGCTCTAATAAAAAGGGGAAAGAAGGGGATAATA
>ML798805.1:27585-42258 GCA_009831015.1 Picea engelmannii
CCCAATTTCATGGTATGGGAAGCTACAATATTCCAGTATCCCAATTCCAAATAACAAGGGGATTTATGGGAGTGATTTGGCCCTCCCATATGGTATAAATCACACGGGATCTGCCCAAATATCCATTGGGTTCAAGCCAGAGCTTTATGATGCATGTTCTGATCAACTCTCTTGGAAATGCTTTGTATTGTATAGGTTTTTCCATTTCATGAGCACTACAAAGGTTCTTGAGTGAGTTAACATGATTGAACTTGAAATTTTATAGATTGTGGAATCGACTAGTGCCCAATACAGAGAGGCTCTGGTGGTGAACACTTGACTATTGCTCTGAGCCTTTTCAATACATTACCAATTTGCTAGAATTCTTTCATGTCATGTTGTTAATCCATTTAACCTTTTTGGTTTGCACGATGTTGATAAGCCCCACAAATCTAGTGCAAGTAGAGCAACAGAAGGTAAGTAAATGTTATGTGATTGAAATAGAAGGCTTGTCCATTGTTTTTGTGGGGATTTAAATGTGGCTAATGATCCAGAAGATAACTTTGGAGGCTTGTGATTAATATGGTATCATCATAAGAGAGATACATGGTTTAGATTGAATCTTAAATTCTCTCTTTCCAATCACAATAAGAGGAAAACTTGGTCAACCCTAAGTTTGGATCGAGCTGAGCCCAAAAATCTCTTTCCCAGAATCTGAGTCTAACTCATGACTCTCATGACATTGCAAAATATAGCCCTTGACTATAAATCTAGGGAGTATAGTAATAAAACATGAATTAGTTGTAAGCTCCCTTAACGGTTATTAAGGTCTCCTCAACTGCCGTGGATAGCTCCCATAACAACCACAGTTTATTTGGAAACCAACTGCGGTTATTTCCGTATGTTTGCGGAAACCGACTACAGTTAAATTAATTTCTTGTTGGGAGCTGCTAAAGTGGTCCATTACTTCCTCTGCAGTTCTCTACCATGATCTGTGGAACACTTGACACATAGCCAATAGAATCTTGATGGAATCTTGATGGAATATTGGCTATAAACACCTCTGTTTGGTCCCCAAGCTCGCTACTTCAATCCCCTTCAGGCTTACACAATCAAGTTAGAGTGAGCACATCTTGGAAGTGCCATACGGATGAAAGATTTGTTTTGTTGTCTATTTTATTAGTGAAGGAATGCAAGGCTAATATCAAAGTTCAAGACAAATCAAAAGGATCCCAAAGAAAATATGGTGTCAAAGTGGGCAAAACTTCCACAACAATTAGTAAAAGCAAAAGTAGCATCAATGGCCAAAGGTATGATTTATTCGGTAATTCAAGTTTTCGATTCTTTTAAGAGTTTATTCCGCATATAAAGAATTGTTAATCAGTCCAACATTTGGTATCAAAGCCAGGTTTTGATCCTGGGGCCTGTGGGTTATGGGCCCACCACGCTTCTGCTGCGCTAATGTGGTTGTGTAATTCTAATTAACAACGTGTTTGTGTCAGTTACCAAAAAAATTTTGAACATTAGGGATTGAGTATGTTCATTGTTGGGTTGTTGTGCAAATTTATTAATTATGCTCATATTTAATTTGCATGAATTGATTATTTCTGCTCTAATTAAAAACATGCTATTTTGGATGAATACAGGAGACCCATAGTTGAATGTTATGCATGAATATTATAGTTTTATTCATGCAATTTATAATTATTCTCATATTAAGTTATTTTTTATGCATAAAAGAAATAATGTCTAGCGATCCATATAATTTTTAATTGATTAGAGAATATCCACAACATTTCTAATTAAATAATATTATATATTATGATTGATTAGGATCACATAAGGAATATTTAGACATAAATTGTAATTAATTATACTAAATATAATAAATTTTATCCAACAAGAATTTTTATTATATTTATATAATTAATTAGGATAAAATATTTAATTATTCATAACTTACCCACATAAATTATGAATTAATAGTTTTATCATAAAGTTCAAATCTATGATAGAATAATTGAATCTGCTTGAATTGGAAATTTAGCCCACAGGCAATTTTTATCTCACTAGATTCAATTTTAAGCATGATTTACATTGGTAAAGCATGAAATTTTATTTAGACCTCAATTTTAACATAAGAATGTACTCTTTAATTTTATGCAGTTGTACAACCTGCAAATTTCTCTGAAATTTGTTGTGATATCCCTGAACTTAAGGCAGATAACTATAAGGTCTGGAAGGAGAGAGTTCTACTTCATTTGGGGTGGATGGACATAGACCATGCTATTAGGAGAGATGAACCACCAACACTCACTAATACCAGCACTGCTGTGGACATCACACTTTATGAACAATGGGAGCGATCTAATCGCCCAAGCATGATGTTCATTAAGACTAAAATTTCAACTGGTATTCATGGTTCCATTGATCAGCATGAAAAGGTCTGAGACTTGCTGAAAGCCATTGATGATCAATTCATCACTTCAGACAAGGCACTAGCAAGCACCCTAATCATGAATTTCTCATCCCTAAGGCTCACCAGTGTGAAAGGTGTGCGCGAGAACATCATGAAAATGAGGGACATTGTGGATCAATTGAAGAAACTCGAGGTTGAAATATCGGAGTCTTTCTTGGTGCACTACATCCTGAACACCCTTTCACACCAATACGGACCCTTCAAAATTCCATACAACACACATCATGATAAATGGTTAATTAATGAACTCATGACCATGTGTGCTCAAGGGGAAGAGAGACTGGTGATGGAACTGGGAGAAAGTGCAATGTGGCAATGCATGGAAAGGGAAAATCTCAAGCCAATAAGAAAGGGAAAGGTAAAGTACCTCCCCAAACTGATATCAAGAAGGATTCCAAGTGTTTCTTATGTAAAAAGAAGGGACACATGAAGAAGGAATGCACCAAATTTCAAAAATGGCTTGCGGACAAAGGTAATGCAATCTCGTTTGTTTGTTATGAATCTAATATAGTTAATGTCAATATTAACACCTGGTGGATTGATTCTAGATCAACAATTCACATTTTGAATTCCTTGCAGGGTTTGCAAAACCTAAGGAAGCCAGTGGGAAGTGAGAAAATCATCTTATCAGGTAACAAAATGGGCTCGAATGTGGAAGCCATAGGAACATGCTATTTAACTTTAAGTAGTGGCTTTGTTTTAGAATTAGAAAAGACCTTTTATGTTCCAAGCTTTTCTAGAAACTTGATTTCAGTTTCAAGGCTTGTACCTTTTGGATATTCCTTCAACTTTTCAGAAATATCTTTCAGTTTATTTTATAAATCTGATTGTGTTGGGAATGGTATTTTGTCTGATGGTCTTTATTGCATTAATTTACAAAACAACGCCACTTATGATTCAATGCATGTTAACACTGGCACTAAAAGATGTGTTATTAATGATGATTCCTCTAAATTATGGCACCAGAGAATAGGTCATATCTCCATAGAAAGAATTAAAAGATTGGTAAATGAAGGGGTACTTAATACTCTGGATTTTACTAGTTTTGAGACTTGTGTGGATTGCATAAAAGGAAAGAAGACCAACAAGTCAAAGAAAGGTGCCAATAGGATTTCAGACATATTAGAGATCATACATACTGATATATGTAGTCCAGACATGGACTCACATGGTCAGAGATACTTCATCTCTTTTATAGATGATTACTCATGATATATGTATCTCTACATGCTTCATAAAAGGAACGAAGCATTAGATGCCTTTAAAATCTTTAAGGCTGAAGTAGAGAAACAATGCGGCAAGCAAATTAAGATTGTGAGATCAGATAGAGGTGGAGAATATTATGGTATATACATAGAAGATGGACAAGCACCTAGGCCATTCACAAAATTTCTTCAAGAGCATGGGATTGTTGCTCAATACACCATGCCTGTTTCACCCCACTAGAATGGTGTAGCAGAAAGAAGAAACCAAACATTATTCAACATGGTGCGGAGTATGCTTAGTAGCTCCAATATTACTAAATCCTTGTGGATTGAAGCACTTAAGATGCCAGTGTATGTATTAAACCGAGTTCCAACCAAGGTTGTTCCTAAAACGCCATTTGAATTATGGAAAGGTTGGAAACCGAGTTTGTGACATATGCGCATTTGGGGATGCCCGTCTGGAGTGAGAGTATATAATACACAAGAGAAGAAGCTAGACCCAAGGGCCATTAGTGGGTATTTCATTGGATATGCTAAAAGGTCTAAAGGTTACAGATTTTATTGTCCATCTCACGGCACTAGGATTGTGGAATCAATAAATGCAAAGTTTCTTGAAAATGACTTGATCAGTGGAAGTGATCAAACAAGGAACATAGTTTCTGAGAAGGATCATTTAGAATCTCAACCTTCCACCTCAAGTGATAGATTAGCTATTGTTCATAGCACCCATCAAGTACAAACTGGTGTTGAACAACCAATTGTTAAAGTTCCACAAGCTGTTGACGGCATTCCAGTAGATCAGGTAGTTCAAGAGTTTCCAAGAAATTTTGACCAACAAGTTGAACCACATACTTCTCAGGAAGATGGTGGTACAACATTAAGAAGATATACTAGACCAAAGAGATCAACAATTCTTGATGATTATGTTGTGTATCTGCAAGAATCTGACTATAATATTGGAGCCAAAAATGATCCCTAGTCCTTTTCACAAGCCATGAGTTGCAAAGAATTAGAATTATGGTACGATGCCATTAAGGAAGAGATGAATTCTATAAAGAGTAACGAAGTATGGGATATTTTTGAGTTGCCTGATGGTGCAAAATCCATTGGATATAAATGGGTCTTTAAGACAAAGAAAGACTCATTGGGCAACATTGAGAGATACAAGGCAAGACTTGCTGCTAAAGGATTCACTCAGAAAGAAGGAATCAACTACACGGAGACTTTCTCTCCTGTATCTAAGAAATATTCCTTGCGCGTTATTTGGGCATTAGTAGCCTATTTCAACTTGGAGTTGCAACAAATGGATGTGAAAACAACATTTCTCAATGGAGATCTAGAGGAGGAGGTTTACATGAAACAACCTGAAGGATTCCCCTCTAGTGATGGTGAGCAATTGGTTTGCAAGCTCAAGAAATCCTTATATGGTTTAAAACAAGCATCCTGCCAATGGTATTTGAAATTCCATAATGTAATTTCTTCTTTCGATTTTGTAGAAAACATTATGGATCAATTTATATACCTGAAAGTTAGTGGGATTAAAATTTGTTTTCTTATTTTATATATGGATGACATTTTGCTAGCAACCAATGATAAGGGTTTGTTGCATGAGGTGAAACAATTCCTCTGTAAAAATTTTGATATGAAGGATATGGGTGAGGCATCTTATGTCATTGGCATCGAGATTCATAGAGACAGATTTCGAGTCATCTTGGGTCTGTCTTAGGAAACCTATATTAATATAATTTTAGAGAGATTTCGGATGAAGGATTGTTCACCAAGTATAGCTCCCATTGTGAAGGGTGATAGGTTCAATTGGAACCAATGCCCGAAGAATGAATTTGAAAGGGAACAAATGAAGAACATTCCATATGCTTCTGCTGTCTAAAGCCTAATGTATGCTCAGGTATGCACAAGACCTAACATTGCATTTGTTGTGGGAATGTTGGAACGATATCAGAGTGATTCAGGTATAGACCACTGGAGAGCTGCAAATAAAGTAATGAGGTACGTTCAAGGAACCAAAAACTACATGATTATGTATAGACGGACCGAAAATTTGGAAGTAATTGGCTACTCAGATTATGACTTTGTTGGATGTGTTGATTCACGCAAATCAACATCAGGATACATTTTTATGATGGTCGGTGGAGCTATATCATGGAGGACTGCCAAGCAGACCTTGATTGCCACTTCCACTATGGAAGTTGAGTTCGTCTCCTGTTTTGAGGCTACTTTACATGGTGTATGGATTAAGAGTTTCATTTCTGGGCTTAGAATTATGGATTCTATCTCTAAGCCATTGAGAATGTATTGCGACAATTTAGTTGTTGTTTTTATGGCTAAAAACAACAAAAGTGGGAGTGGAAATAAACACATCGACATTAAGTATTTAGCTATAAGGGAATGTGTTAAAGAAAAGAAAGTGGTCATTGAGCACGTTAGCGCTAAGTTGATGATCGTTGATCCTTTGACTAAGGGCATGCCACCATTTAAATTCAAAGATCATGTAATGAATATGGGACTTTGTTCCATTATGTAGTTTCTCATTGTATGGACAATGTTATTTTAATGAAATTCTTAATTATTGTGATGTTTTCCTCATATTTATGTGCACCTTAATTTGATTTAAGAGAATTCATATGTGTAGGACCAAGAATAAACATAAGCTTTATTCATTAAGAAATTGTTGCCACATAAGTTATAATAGAAATAAATACATAGTAATACATGGAAGATAATACTTGTCATAAGAGGACTTATCACCATGATTCATGTATCTATTACTTAATACAGATTTTCAATGGGTTTTAAGATGAGACATTAAGAGTGGAAGTATGGACCAAGTGGTAGAATGTAAGCTCCATTAACGGTTATTAACGACTCCTCAACTGTCGCGGATAGCTCCCATAACAGTCGCAGTTGATTTGGAAATCAACTGCAGTTATTTCCTTATGTTGACGGAAACTAACTACAGTTAAATTAATTTCTTGTTGGGAGCTCCTAAAGTGGTCCATTACTTCCTCTGCAGTTCTCTACCATGATCTGTGGAACACTTGACAAATATCCAACAAAAGCTTGATGGAAGCTTGGCTATAAACACTTATGTTTGGTCCCCAAGCTTGCCACTTCAATCCCCTTTAGTCTTACACCATCAAGTTAGAGTGAGAAGAGCTTGGAAGTGCCATATGGATGAAAGATTAGTTTTTCCGTCTATTTCAGTAGTGAAGGAATGCAAGGCTGGTATCGAAGTTCAAGACAGCTCAAAAGGAGCCCAAAGCAAATCTGGTGTCAAAGTGGGAAAACTTCCACAACAATTAGTAAAAGAAAAAGTAGCATCAATGGCCGGAGGTATGATTTATTCGGTAATTCAAGTTTTCGATTCTTTTAAGAGTTTATTCCACATATAAGGAATTGTTAATTAGTCTAATAGTAGTGACTTTGGCCATCTTGTCTTGACCATAATAAATAAAATTTCAAATGCATTTACTTTCTCATTACAGTATCTCCATTGTCCCGGTTTTGTTAAGGATGCATATGTCCAGTTTCCTCACTTGCATAAAAATTTTAATAGGAATATTATGGAAATGGAAAAACACATCATATGGCACCATCAACCTTAAGTTGCTTAAATAGCTGAAAATTTCAAGTCATACCTATATAGACCCAATGACTATTTGCTACATGATGACGATAGAGAGTGTTGACTTGATACTTTGCTTGTGTCTATGACTCTATTCAGAGCATATTTGAGAGAAATATGGAATAAATTCTTCCATTCTTCAAATAGTTCTTGTAGCAGGACAAATCATGGTACATATTTGAAGCTACAAATTAGTTAAACATCACCACAGTATTGACATTACTCCTTGACAACCATCTAAAACATAATCCTTATCTTCTTATTTCAATTAGCAAGGAATGTAGGTTATATGTAGCAATTATGTGTTATCTCTCCCATGCAGATGCATGGTGTGTAAATATGTTGTCTTCATAAGAGACAAACTAAAAACTTCCACTTCTTCCACATTCGCCCAACCTTATGTATTGGACCTTGGCACATTCATACTCATATAAACATACAATGGAAAATTCATGGGATGGGATTCAAGGTGTAGGTTGATTATTTTAATATGTAAGCTAAATTGAACATGTGCCCAATTATTTATACTGCACTAGATTTCTCTAATTGAGTGTAAAATTAGTGAAATTATATAAGAAGCAAAGGAAAGCCTACTATTGATGTTAAGATCTAAATTGTGAGTGCACATGGTAATTGTAAACCGGTTAATCTTGTGATGACAAGATTATAATTCCACCCACTTACTATTATACCTAATTGACTATCATAGAGTTTTGATCCTGTCCCTTCAATTAATTCTACTTTTTACTTAAGAAATATTCCAATAGCTTGTGAGGTAAAGTGTAGGCAAGTGGTAGAAAGTGATGTAGCTGATATGATACACTACATTTGGTAGATTGATACAATTCTGATGATTTCCTATCTATTGTTGGACAATCAGTGAATCAGTGATTTTACCAACTATGTGACAAGTGGAGACTAAATTATTTTTTCAAGGTCTTGAGAAAAACCTATGCCAGAAAATAGTTATTCCCTCAAAATTGATACAGGTAGGATGATAAGACACAAATATTCTTCATGATTTTTTTGAACAATATAAACAAGTTCTTACAGCCCAACTTTCAACTCAACACACATAGGCTTCCTTGATTGAAGTCTTCAATTAGTCCTAGTGACCCTTTCCTATAAGGATATAAATTCTTGTGATATCAACCTCTCCTTGGAAGAACTCAATAGAGATATTGATAGCATGGTAGATCCTAAGGCCCCAAGAATAAATGGGTTACCTTTCATAATTTTATAAAGCTACTTGGGACTTCACTGACCCTGCTTCTTAGAGTTTATGATGAAGACTTGCAAGTCAACATTCTAGGTATTATGGTTAATCATGGGAACATCAAACCGGTCCCAGTAGTTATTGATCTTGAATTGATCACCATTGGAGACTAATCATTTTGCTAATACTGGATTACAAAATTGTTGTCAAAGAACTAGCCTCAAGAATAAAATTTATTTCAATAGTATTTTGGAGAGACTTGTGTTGATTTATATCATCAACATTTCAAACTCTGTATATTCAATCTATCATCAAGATTAATTATTATTGCAGAGTTACTATTCATGGGTGAGAGATTACACAGAACCCCGAAATTGTAACATCCCGCTCTGGCGCACTTACAAAACTTATTCTTTGAGGACACTTGCTCGCAAGTGATTTGGATTTTATGATGATAAAACTTTTTCCTTCATTATGATGCGTTAAGTTATATGACAGGATGTTTTACTACATTGATGTAGACAGGTGCTGCTGACTCAGTTTCATTGAGTATGCAGGGTTTCGGACCTTGAGGATGCAGAGGCATCGGTGGAACTCCCTTGGACTCCGGATCGAGTCAGGGAGTGGGCTATTTGGGTCGTTTCATTACGGTGATATTGTTTTGATTTTGACGATATGCTATTGATTTTATGATATGAGGTTGACATGATCTGACATGGTGGTTGATGATGCAGGCTGACGATAGCTTGCCGACCAGACTCACATATGGAGTAAAGGGGCCACACATGAGTTCCAGAGAGATTGAGGGAGAGGTGTGGACAACAGCCCTACCACAGCCTACTAGCACTCCCGCCGTGGCTCGAACTGTAGGTTAACGATTACCTAGTTCGAGAAGATCCACGATGTCGTGAGGGCAGACTGCGACAGTCGCTCACGATGATTCTAAGGGGCGCCCAATAAGGAGGGGGCCTTATTCCTTAGAGCCCTTAGTCTCCCACAAGCTCACCTGGCGGAGTGTTGACTCTAGGGGTTATAGAGTCTACCAATCCATCAAGCCAGCGAGTGGCACCCTTGGAGCACGTGGTGCATCCTGAAGGGCACATCGCGCAAAGAAATGCAAATCAGCGAGTGGCACCCTTGGAGCACGTGGTGCATCCTGAAGGGCACGTCGCACAACCGAAGCAAACAAGGCGAGTGGCACTCTTGGAGCACGTAGTGCGTCCTGAAGGGCACGTCGTGTTGATGATGAGGATGAGACAACCTAGATGACCCTAGACCTTAACGCCTGATAAAATTAAAAAAAAAAAAAATGACTCCCCTAATTAAATTGTCGCCCTGTTCAAATCAAAAACTAAATTAAAAAATCTCTAAGATAAAATTTGACCAAGCCCTAAGAAAAGATCCTACAAAAATAAACCTAGGGCATAAACTAGAACCCACCTAGGTGTTAATTAAAGTCTTCTTAAAAGTAAAGGGGGTAAAGTAATGGGGGAAATAAATTAAACAAAATCGTTGGCTTTTAAATGATAAAGAGGAAATAAAAATTTATTAAAAGTATGGCAGTATAAAAGCTAGGAATAAAAAATATATATGTATATCTATTGAAAAGATTAAAAATCCACATTTATCTTTTGGGTTTAAATAATAATAAAATAATAATAAAAGAGAGGAATAAAAATGGAATTAGGGAAACTAAAAATAAAGGAAACTTAAATTTGGAAAGTAGGGGACATAGGGTAAAAAGCAAAAAGGAATCTGCATTTAAGGAGTTACTAAAATTCAGAAAATTCATTTTAGGAAAGTGATTAAAAGCGGGAGAGGGGATCTAGGAACCCTAGGAGTAACTTAAGGAGCGATTTTGGGGGAGTGAGGGAATTTAGTCTTTTAATTATTAAAAAGAAATTAATTTTTGGAGAACTCTAGGGATGAGTGACACTTGGACGGTGGAGATTGTTTAGAGTGTTGTCATTAAAAAATTTAATTAATTAATGATTAGGAAAGGAGGTGGGTCTCATTTTTCTATAAAATAAATGGAAAGGAAGGAAGAGGGGATGAACGGTTAGCGTAACATTACGCTGCCGAATTGTGGTTTGACGGATTTTCTTGTGAGAAGTTGGGTGTATCTCAGCTGTGTTGGAGTGGTAGCTCAGCCGTGGAGGTGAGCTGAGACGCTAGTCTATCTTTGGTTCTTGTGTGGCCCCTTTGCGGCTCGGGGGGCTAAGGGGGAAGCATAGTACCCCTAGCGTTTGGCTGGGAGGTACCGGTGAGCCTTTTGCGGTCGGCGAGCGGGAGCGGCAAGGAGCATGGGACACGACACGGAGCGAGGGACGTCTCCGAAGCGGGCGAGTGGCTAAGGTATGATTTTAATTCTAGAAAAATTGTTTAAAAAGGGTTAGTGAATTTGTTTTTGATGTCTTGCTGAAAAAAAGGAACTTATTCTTGGCAATTTGTTTTATAAATGGTTAGCGTCAAATTGGTTCTGGTGATTCGTCTTATTTAAATGGTTACTGAACAAAACAATGTTTATCGCTGGATACCTCCGTCAATTCAGTTTCACTTCAGACAATTGTTATCTTCTGGAATCATTGTAACCTGGCATGCAATTTATCTTCTGTCATTTTGTCATCTTCTGGCAATGCTTTTGGGGGTTTGGTCTGCGTTTTAAAGGGTTAATGAGCTGCGCTTTCTTTTTGTTTTTGGCGTTTTGCCACTGTGTATTGGGCGTTTCCGTTGGGGGTTAATGGTCGATTTTATATTACATAGTGAGTCTCCATCATGGGTCGATTTTATATTTTATACAGTGAGTTTCCCGTCAAATGATCGATTTTATGTTATACGGGGAGCTTTCCATCACTGGCGATTTTACTTTGGTCGTTGATCTTGAATTTTGGGCATTTGGCACCATCCCTGGGTGTTTTGGGTTTTTGTATATTGGCATTTCTGCCACTACTTTGGGGCGTATGTGTACACTATTTTAATGGGCGTTGCACACTGGTATGGGGCGTGTTGGGTTACTGTCATATTGGGCGTGTACACAGATGCGTTGGGGTTACCGCTGTCGTGGCTGAAGAATGAAAATTTCTTTGACTGTTGTCTTGATTGAATGTCTGTGCTTCCATGGATATCGTTGGCATATTAGAGTCTCAAGGGCGTTCTGATTTCCGGATTCGTTACTGCACGCACGGATTCGGCGGCATTTCGTTTCCCTTCGGGCATGTCTGTAAACCGTGTGCTTTTCGTTTCTTTTTCCTTGTGTTCCTGCAGTCGCTTGGCCCTTCGTTTTCACCATTGTTGCATGGCGTGTTGTTGCTGTGATTGCACCGTAGTGTGGCTTAATGCTGCGCCCCCCCCCGTGGAAAGTCTTCCCCATTGTGCTATCTCCGTCCACAATAATTCCGGGAATGGAGACTCGCGACAGAGCCATGACCTTAGTCATTTTGAAAGCACCAAAATTAGTGCCTCGGATGCCTCTCACCCTACAAAACTTGCATTGTTGCCTTTCGTATAAGCTGATGTTAAACCTAACAGTTGTGGTCTGCGACCTTCCAACTAACCTCTGCCATTGGTTATAACTCCTCGGCGATTGGGAAAGTAACGACCAACGTGGAAGGTGGGAATCATGCCTACAATTTTGGGGCAGCCAACTGCTGTTTCCAGAATTTAACTTCCTCCCCCCTCCGCCCCGCAGGGTTCCATAATTACAAATTCCCATTTATTGTTAATAGCTAATTTTAGAAACCAATTCCTGCACAGTCGCCATTGGTCAAATTTTGGTTGTGAATTTTAATTATTGTTGCCTCGTTTACCACTGACAGCTTTTGGAATGTTGACACGACTGCTTGGTTGATAAAAAGAACGACATTTTATAATTTCTGTTGCAAAAATTGGTTATTAACTGCCACATAATTACTGGAACGATATTGATATTAATGGCTTATTAAATGTAAATTATTTAATTGTTAGAACTGCCATGCGGCATAAATTGCATTATTACTTAGTCACATGCATTATTGTATCATTACTACCGTGGGGTTGTACGATCGCCGTTACCACAGGGTAGTAACATTGTAGGTTTTAATGTCACCAATGATATGTAAATTGATGTAAATTCTAGGTATGGACCCTTGTTAAATATTGCTATTTAAATGTATGGTCCCCTTTTTATTATTGTTAAATTGTCAATTCAAATCGTGTCCCTTGTCATTTTAGAGGTGGTCTTAATACGTATTGCCATTCTAGGTATGATGATATTTAAAAATTTCCATTATGATGTTATTTTGGAACATGATATGATAGGGTAATTTCCAATTTATGAAGTTAACTTAATGATGATGTTATTTTAAATGTGAGTGCATATTGACATTGGGAGCCTATACTTTAATTACAATGACATTTTTGTCCCTTTGAATATGGATATTTTAGGGGTGACCTTTTAAAAGGTCTTTACATAGGGTCCCTCCTAGTTATTAGATCATGTCATTTTAATATTGTAATTGCTATAGCTTGTCTTT
Source organism: Picea engelmannii (assembly GCA_009831015.1). Lineage (NCBI taxonomy): Eukaryota > Viridiplantae > Streptophyta > Pinopsida > Pinales > Pinaceae > Picea > Picea engelmannii. The sequence goes on from ML798805.1 coordinate 40,619, forward strand.
AGTAAATATGAGGGTTATTGATTATTCAATTATGATGATAAATTTATTGCTATAGGTGAAGGATAATGTTATGGCTTACCGATGTCAGGGAAATATTGTTTATAAATTCATAATATTATGATCAATAATGTTGTAATTAGTTAAGCGTGTTACCTATGCATTGAACCTTTACATTCACCGTAAGATTTTACCATTGCAGCCAATTAGTGGCTAATTGATTGAACTTAGAAGAAGGGGGCAGATTGAGAGATTATTTCATGACCACCTTGTGGAAGCAACCTTTTACTTATGTAGTTAGTATTCAATTTAAGCAAGCCTTTAATTCAGATAAATGTTTAAATGAGGTTTTTACTAGCTATGGAAGTAAATGCAATTAGATGTAATGGATGTATATTGATTCTATATGGAAGTCATGCACTTTAAGTTAAATAAGTTTAAAGGGTAGTTTATGCATTAATTTGTGGTTCTAAATTTTCTAGCTATTAGATGTGTATTGAGATTATGCAATAAATGTAATTCTAACTAGCGGTAATTACAAGTAGTAATGGATCAGAAATTAATGTTGGTTAAGTCATGGATAATGCCTCGACATTGTTGGTAGGTTGTTGTCCGGGTTCCTTGGGAATGCGCCTTCCGGAGGGGTCAGGGATTTCTTTACGTATTATGGTACTTGGTTGTCTTGCAATGCTTGGTCTGCTGGTGTCGGGCGGGATGTAGACACCTCCATGTTCCTTAGAACAGTTGCCAGCCTCGAGACCTTAAATGGTTAAAATCGATGGGAACCTGGGCTTGAGCGTTGATTATGTGTCTTGGAGGTCCTAACCTTGCAGGGTAGGATGGGCGGGTGGTCAGTTTACCTTGTCGCTAAAGGTCTGCGTTGTGCACCTCTGCCTAGGGTCGTATTTGTTGCAGTTTCTCGTTGAGGCCTTCCGTCTTCTTGTGCTGAACTTCGTGGTTGAGTCTGGTTGTTTGTAAAGTGGCGTCGTACAGTTTAGTGTGTTGCTACTTCTACACGTGCACACACACCTTAAACCAAAAAAACAAAAAAAAAATTGCACCTGTTACTAGAATGGTTGTCGTAACGACGCAGTTCGTTACATATGGTATCAGAGCGGGATCGACCCGCGACTTGGGATTCACTACGAGTTTCGTTGACATGATTATGTTGATTCTTCTGTTGCTGATCGAGTTGATTGTGTGTGTGCAGGTAATCGTGGTTAGAGGACGCCGCGGAGGCAGACGACGGGGTGCTAGGGGAGGAGGCGCAACGCCTCCGGCAGCATCCATGCCTGAGGGGTCTAAATCCCAAGGAGGCGAGCAGGTCCTTGGACAAGAGAAGATCGCAGTTGCCGATTTGTTTCTTTATGAGATGATTAGTGGACTTGAGCAGAGTGTGATTATTGGAGTGGGATTTGTTTTGGAAAACCTCCTCGTAGTTTGGGAAGGGATGGAATGGGATGAGAAACTTTGGTCAAGGAATCCTATTAACAAAAATATACTTTGAAAAATCTTATGATGGAGATGAGTGGCACTTTGTTAATTCTATGCTTAAAGAAATTGGCTTTGAGCCCAAGTTCATTAAAGTAGTCTCCACCTTGTTTGTTGATACATATTAAATTTGAACAAATATTCCTCTAATA
>ML798805.1:42358-82373 GCA_009831015.1 Picea engelmannii
GGGGAAAATTTTAGGGGGTATATATCGCCCATGGGCTAATTTTCCATGTTTTTTCCAAAAAAAGATTAGCCAATCCATTTTATTTTGAAAGTGATTCGCCCAAATTCTCTAAAATAAAATTATTTTACCTCAAAAATAGCCCAAATTTTATGGAAAACATATAACATGCTTAGAAATTCGAATATTTTTACAAAAATATCCTTAAAGTATCCATGTTACTCATGATTTTGTTTCCTATGTTCATTGCTCCCTACCCACATTGTACCTCCTTGTCATTGTCACATGCAAGACAACAAGATTGCGTCAGGTTTGCACGATTCAGGTGGAGAGGTGTGATCCCAACCCATTCTCATGTGATTAAACATGTCAACAACAAAAAGGGTGTGTCGATTAGGGAATCTTCTTGAACAACTCTTTCATGTTATCCGCACTCCAAATTACAATGCCTATATATAGTTTACACATGCATTTTTCTGAGTTGAAAGTTATGAATCAATCAATCGCCAATTATTAATGATGATTCATCAATCAAAGGGGCCATCATTCCTCACCTCTCAATTGAACTCAACTCTACTAGATTGACCAAACCCTCCTCAAGATTCATTTCTACTCCTTTGTGCACATCTCGATAGTGGTTTAAAAGATAATATTCGTAGACTCCCAAACAACCACATAAGACCAAAAATTGTTAGTTATGATCCATTGCACAAGTTTTAACCTTGGTCGGCTTCCACCAGTGTAGATCTATGTTGAACCAGAATCTATCAAGCATCTAGAGGGATCCAATTTCTTAATGTGGGATCCTTTGTTTTTCTATTATTTTTTAACCTACATTCCAATGTGTATTTATTCATGCTCAAACACAATGGATGCCTCAAACATATCACTTCTGTTGTTTATTAATAAATTTAACATAGTTGGTCACTGTGAAAAAAATCCCCATAATTGTTGGTCACTTCATAACCAATAGGTGAAAAAAAAACCCATAATTGTTGGTCACTTCATAACCAATAGGTGAAAAAAACTTGCATAAGAGTTATTAACTTTTAATTTTCATAATAGGAATTGCCAACAAGGAGTTGGTTTCATTGGTGAGGTTGAAAAAGTGTCAAGCCATCTACGAAGGTTCCACTCCTGCTGCATTTTCGCCACCTGTATGAAATGAGTTCAAGAAGGGATGAGGCCAGGAGTAAGATGCAGGTTGATTTGGCAAAATAAATACCCCATAGACATGGCTTTTAAGATGACAAAAGTGTGTTCTTTGCAGTGCGGCCCCCATGTTTCTTTAAGCAGTTCCAACAAAAAATTCTTGAATAAGAGCCTACTTATTCATCAAAGAAATAATTTGTCATGTCACTGTTCATTTGTTCATTTTTAAGTGCTCGCAGACCCTTCCATGTTTCTTTTTTTTCTACACATATCTAGAAAACTTGTTTCAATTTTATTCTTAAAGCCGAGACCAATATTTTAAGCAATTCCATTTCATATAAAAAATTTATTTGTATTTTCATTGAATTGTTCACTTACCATTTTGGTTGTATCATTGACAACCATAAACTTTCATCACAGAATTACCAACATGAATTACCAACATGCTGATAAGTTAGGATGTGATCTTGCAAAATATACCACTTTATGTAACTTCTCCCTGAGATACATTTCACATTAACCAATAGCTTGGATAAATAAAACGTTTAATATTTCTAGGAGTATGAAGGCATGCATATCAAGCCTGAAGGGCATCACCATTGCATATAATATTAGGAGTATGAAGGCATGCATATCAAGCCTAAGGGCATCACCATTGCATATAATATTAGGAGTATGAAGGCATGCATATCAAGCCTGAAGGGCATCACCATTGCATATAATATAATGAGTAAATATTTGAAGTTTAGGGACCACTCACTTCTTTTGGGCTATGAACTCCAAAGCATGCAGGACAAGAGCATACAGGTATTCGACCTTTCTGTTGTATATCTTTATTGATCCTTGTATCAATAATGCAGTTGTAAAACATGAGCATCGGATAAGAACAAATATTTTTCATACAACAAAAGTTAGACAAGAAAAAAGAAAAAAAAAATCTAAAAGCACAACCACCCAACCATGTGGCAACACTAGTTAGAACAACAATTACAAGAGGGCATTGAAGATGCTAGAAATGTGTAGATGCAATTTTCCCTAAGTAAATACAAAGTAATAACTTGCATGCCAAAAGAGTGTTTGCACTATATTAACATTTTAAGAGTCGTGGAGGGTTGGTAAACATCAGTTTGCAAGTATCCTTAGGATGGCAGTTAAATGACTTCTCATAGAACAGTTTGTCAAAATAAGATAGAACAAAGAAGGGAAGAGGCATGGTCGGGTGCTCACATAATGAACCTATAGAGGCTGTTCATTGAGGGCAATCTCATGAAAGTTTTACATTCAAAAACTTTGGGCAACTTCACAAAAGAACAGTTTATGTGGCACGATAAATACAACCTGGAATGGTATTTTCCATAGGTTGAGACAACAAGGGTCTGGAAAATGACAATAAGTTTTTTCTCTAGTGCATGTTTCACCAAAACTATCAAATTATTTAGTTGCAATTTCATCTTATTTAAAGTATCCAGCTACTTGGAAGTAGCTTTTTCTGTTTATGGTATCCAGTGTTATCGTGCATGCTTTTTCTGTTTATGGTATCCAGTGTTATCGTGCATGCTTTTTCTGTTTATGTTATCATGTGTTTCTGTTTATCTTGTCCTGTGTTACTTGGAAGTAGCTTTAAAGTATCTTATGTCATCATGCATGCTTCTATTCTATTTCTGTTCATGTTTTTCTGCATATTCACTGTGAATAAATTATAAATCAGCAAGAAGTATTTTAAGAAATATTGCAGATCTGATGTATATTTAAATTTCAACAGTAATACTATATTGCATCTAAGAAAGGATGATGATGATTTAATTCGATTGCAGTAGTTGGAACAAAATGCTTGCTTCAGGAAAAATTACGACCAGAAGGGCTGGGAAATTCCTGCACATAAAGCCAACTCTAAAAGAAATATTACCCTCCAGTGCAGAGAGTGCAAAAATGAGACAAAGTAGTGTAATGAGCTAACCTTGTAAAGAGATCTAGCAAAGCCACACTCCCTAAAGAAAGGGAAGTTTTGAAAGTAGCAAGTGTTCATATGGAAATTCTTTCTTTGAAAGTTGTGTTACATGGGTTAATGGGTAAGCTTCATCTTATGCATCTTTAACCAAAACTCTCCAATTATTTATTTGCATTCTTATCTCACTGAAAATATCCAGCTACTAGGAAGTAGCTTTTTATCATAACAGGAATGGTTGACTTGCACTGGTCGCTGAGTGAACCAGGTAATACTATATTGCATCTAGAAAGGATCACATTGATTTGAATCGATTGATGTAGTTGAATAGAAATGCCTGCTCCGGGACATAATTAGTATTACAACCAAAAGGGATGAAAATTTATGCACGTAAAGATGACTCTACAAGAAGGATTACGCCCCAGTGTAGAGGGTAGAAAAACAATACAGAAGAGTGTGATGAGTTGTCCTTCGAAATAGATCTGGCAAAACCTCACTGGAAGTTTTGAAGGTAGCAAGTGTTCATATAGAAGTGGTGTCTTTCAAAATTGTTTTCCATGGGTTAATGCATAAGCTTCCTCTTGTGCATGTTTCACCAAAACTGTCAAATTATTTATTTGTATTCTTATCTCACTGAAAGTATCCAGCCACTTGGAAGTATATTTTTATGATAACTCCAATGATTAAGCTTCAGTTAAGGACTTGCATTGTTCGCTGAGTCATGAGTGTACCAGGTAATACTATGTTGCGTCTAAGAAAAGATCACAATGATTTAATTTAATTGGTGTCATTCAATACTATGTTCCATCTAAGAAAGTACATTATTGCATTTAAGCAAGGAGAAAACTGATTTCATTAGACTGGTGTCATTTGATAAAATCCCCGCTCCAAGACAAAATTAGTAATATGACCAGAAGGGCTGGCAAATTTCTGCACACAAAGCTGAGTCTCCAAGAAGAATTGGCCCTCCAGAGAAGAGAACCAAAAAACAAGACAAGACAATATGATGAGCTGCCCTTCCAAAGAGATCTAGCAAAGCCCCACTTCCAAGAGGAAGGGAAGTTTTAAATGTAACAAAAGTGTTCATATGGAAATCTTTCGTTCCATGAGTTAATGGGTAAACTTGCAATACAACTATCTGCAAAGTTTTTTTCCCTTGGAAAGTACAACAGTGATTCAGATTACAGTGCCCAGTCTTCTAACATGCGTTGGAAGTTTATAATATGACGCTCGGTTTTTCCAAACCACGAAAAAGTAAAGTGGCCCTTCGAAGAATTTGTTGTTATTAGCCCAACAAATTGGGGCTGAAGCTGATATTTATCTGATTTAACCTATTTTATCCTATTCTTGTTCTCCAGAGGGAAGGAAGGTGTGGATCTGAAGCAAGGGTAACTCCAACCCCGAGCTCAGTTTCGAGATGACCCACGGTGTTTCACATTGTACTAATGTAACTTGACATCTCATCCTAGCCTTGAGGACAACACTTCTTATGGTTATTTATTTGTAAACAAGGAAATGGAATTACTCGTGAATATTGTCATGGTGCCCAGTCTTCTAACATACGTTGGAAGTTTATAATATGACACTCGGATTTTCCAAACCACGAAAAAGTAAAGTGGCCCTTCGAATAATTTGTTGTTATTAGCCCAACAAATTGCGGTTGAAGCTGGTATTTATCTGATTTAACCCATTTTATCCTATTCCTGTTCTCCAGAGGGAAGGAAGGTGTGGATCTGAAGCAAGGATAACCCCAACCCCGAGATCAGTTTGGAGATGACCCACGGTGTTTCACATTGTACTAATGTAACTTGACATCTCATCCTAGCCTTGAGGACAACACTTCATATGGTTATTTATTTGTAAACAAGAAAATGGAATTACTCATGAATATTGTCATGGTAACCACAATAAATATGTTGATTGCCTTTCTAAGAAAGTTGAAGAGAGTTGTTTCTAGTCACAAAATCAATGAATGTGTGAAACCATGAATTTTCAAGGTTAAAGGTTTTATTTAGTTGTCTTATAATCTTCTTAATATAAGATATATTAAAACTATAGAATTTTACAGTGTAGCTAAGCAATATAGTATGGGTCCTGTCAATGCATTCAAGAAGTTTAGTTGATAGGTAGAAATTTATTTTGTGTTCAATATTTTTAATATGGTGATAAAAAAGGAATAGTGGCTTTGATCCTACATTACCAGGTTCCATGTATAGATACACTAGATTTCTGAAAAATCAGGATTTAGAATCAAGGAAGGGACACACATACGCGTGTCTATGTCGAATGCTTCATTTATCATTTTTCTTGGAAATATTAGTGGATGCCCCTCAACTGTATTTACTAATAGTTTTATTAGTTCCTTCATATGTTATATTCCCCTCATATTATGTATCATCATGTGGACATGTGCTAAGACAAGGGTCATGGTTGTTATAACCACCTCTTTAAAAACATATATGCCTGAACATTTGTAGAATCAAAAATCAATGGTCATTAGATCCTCCACACAATATGGATATAGGATTGGGATGTGTGCCAAAATGATCCTATATGTTGTTACAACAATCATCTAAAGCTGGAATGACCTCTAATGATATGCCAATGAATCCCTCAAGTGACACCTCTCCTCAAAAGGGTAACAAAATCTAGCTCAAAGATGTTTGTTCCATTAATGATGGAGTGGATATCCATAACCATAAGGTCACCCTACTAGATTACCAAAAAGAAACATAGACATTAATATATATATAGAAAAGCATGCTTGTCTCTAATGTTTATTTATGTTGTCATATCATTCTAGGGTTATTGTAGATAAGCCTATAAATGAAAAATGGTTGAAACAAATCTGCAATGCCTTAACTTACAAGAACCAAACCTTCCTATTACTTGTATTTCAATGAAAAACATAGGATGGTACAAGTATGAAGAAAATCATCTACCCTCAACAAATGGCATTATATAGATGGTGCATTTCAAAATCTGGAAAACACACTACTTTGTATTGGTATTTTTTGACCTCGTAACATCTACCTCAACCATAAAAAAGACACCCCATACAACTATATAAACACACGATATGATCAAAAAATAAGTGGATTCATCCCCAAAATGTATTAGAGATAGGCCAGTCATGGCCTTTTGCTTGGAACAAGTCATCCCTCTTCACAAAATTTGAAACAATTAATCCAAATCGACCTCCTTTTGACTTTCCAACATTTTTTTTTGAGGAAAATTTTAATAACAATCTGGGAAAGAATTACAGTATGGGTGTGCCTTGCAGCCCTTTGAAAGAATCTTTCGCATTATATTTTTCCTCTAGAATAGAATGAAGAAAATTTTTCTTCGATTGCATGCTTGAAAAAACTAGGTCCATTGAATATTCAAGTATTTTGAACCTTGGTGATTGTTGAAGACCTCCATATCATTACTACATAAAACTCTTCAACTTCTTAACCAAGTTCATCAATATGCATTTTCAATGGTGTCTAGCAAAAAAAGATTAGATTTGACCTGAAAATAATGTGAAAAGTATAACAGACATATTGTTAAAATAGGCATGAAAATAGTGATGACTATTAAAATCTTCCATATCAAGATATCAATATACAAATAAATTTGGATCACACTATTCTTTTCTTCCTAATGAAGCCTATTTTTTACCATGATTAATAAATAATATGGTTTTGTGTAATTAAGTGATGAATGGAATGTGTTGATTGATAAAGTATATGTGTTGCATCTAATTTTAGCGCTTGAATTTATGATGCTGTGGATATTTGCATGCCTACTATACCATGCTTCAAGTAGGTTGAATCTCCAACGGAATCCTACTCCAACATGTCATGATGGAAAAGGGGGTTTGTGTCCCCTTATCCTCTTTCATAAGATATCAAGGCTTCAATACATCATATCTATCCTAACCCATTCAAATTCTTAACTCAAGAGAGGCAATATCTCAAATGATTTGATCCCTAGAACTAGGGACCTTGATTATAGGTATCTTGGGGGATACAAGCCCTTCAATGAAGGAGTGATTGAAGGGCTTACTGATGTGCCCTCTTAGTATAAGTAGATGTTATGGGATAGCTCTCAGAAGTTAGTCAATTTGTAATCATTTTGTTAAGAATTTGATATTTCTAGAGAACTTGAATTTCCTGAGATGTATTTATGTCTTTGGGATAATATTCTAATGAAGAATTTGCACTTTCATATTTGTTATCATTAGTAGTTTTTAAGGTTCCTTGTAGGAGATTTGGGTATGGCCCACTCAAGCTTACCCAAGGGAACTCAGTATTGATATTGTATTTTTTTTAAATACCTACAACACAGTCGATATTGCGACGTCTTGGAGTGTCGCTCCCATAGCAACTACGTAGTAGATTACTTCTTAACGTCTCTATTTCCACGTCCAATATGTCACTCTTTCCACCTCCAAGACGTTGGTCTTGCCACCTCCAAGAGTGTCGCTCCCATAGCAACCACGTCGAAGATAATCTCTCTTAACGTCACGCTTGCCATGTCCAAGACGTTGCTCTTGCCACATCCAAGATGTCTCTCTTGCCACGTCAAAGACGTTGCTATTACCACGTCTAAGACGTCGCTCTTGCCACATCCAAGACGTCTCTCTTGCCACATCAAATACATCTCTCTTGCCACATCCAATATGTCACTCTTGCCACATCCAAGACGTCTCTCTTGCCATGTCTAAGACATTGTTCTTGCCATCTCCAAGACGTCACTCTTGCCACCTCCAAGACGTCGCAATAAAAACGAAATCTATGTTGTCAGAAAAGAGACGTGATGTGAAATGACGTTTGAGGGGGTCTGTTGTTTTTCATTCTCCCGACAATATAAAGTGGCAATTGTGTCGAACACGTCATCGAAATTTGACCCAAATGTATTAGTGTGTGCAACTACCTAGCAATCATATTCTAAAAGGACTAGTTCCTTTGGAAAGATTATTTGACGGGAACGATGTGGCAGTGAAAGGGAAAGTATCCATTGATGATGTTGACATAACTAACTGCAATTTGGGCACATAAGAGAATCCAAAATATGTCAAGTTTTCAAGCAGATTATCAAAAGAGCATAGGGAAGAATATACTAAGTTGTTGAAGGCATTTGTTGATATATTCTCTTGGACTCATGAAGATCTCATAAATTATGACACAAGCATTATAGAGCACAAGATTCCATTAAAAGAAGACACCAAACCCTTCAGGAAAAAGTTCAGGAAAAGCAATCATATGTTGTTGCCTATCATGGAGAAAGAGGTAAAAAATATTTTAGATGCAAAAATGATCATTCCTTTGAGGTATTATGAATCGGTGGCCAGTTTTTTCCTAGTGAGAAAAAAGAATCGAGAAATAAGACTTTGCGTTGATTTCTGAAATCTGAACAAAAGCTCTAAAAAGGATAATTACCCTTTGCCCAAGATGGAACACATATTACAGAGGGTGACTGGAGCAGCTAGGATGTCCATGGTTGATGGTTTTTTTGGATACAATCAAGTCTCTATTTTTCCAGAAGATAGAGAGAAGATGACCCTTACCACTCCTTGGGGTACATTTATGTACGTCAAGATGCCCTTTTGTTTGATGAACGCAGGGGCGACTTTTTAGCGAGCTATGGACATAGCATTTATGGGAGAGAGGGACAAGTTTGTTGTTATCTATTTAGATGAAATAGCAGTGTTCTCTCGGTCTGATAAAGAACACTGTGATCATTTAAGAAAGGTTTTCTTGAAATGCAGAAAATTTGGTTTCTCTTTGAATCCGAAAAAATCATTGTTTGCCAAGAAAGAAGGAAAATTATTGGGTCATATTCTATGAGATGAAGGGGTAAGGATTGATTCTAGTAGGGTTGAAACTATACAAACATTTTCACTTCCTAGATCCAAAAAAGAGGTTCAATCTTTTCCAGGAAAAATTAAGTTTTTGAGAAGGTTTGTGTCAAATTTTGTTGAGTTGATTAAGTATACACAGCCATGTTGAGGAAGGCTAGTGAAATCAAATGGACTGTTGAGTCCCGTAAATCTTTTGATCAGATAAAGAAACATTTGACTGAAGCCCCGATCCTTATCAACCTAGACTACTCCAGGTGCTTTCTTATTGTTTCTTTTTCTTATTTTGATACTGTAGCAACAATTTTATTACAGAAGAATGTAGAAGGCTTATAGAAACCCATTGCCTTTTTCAGTAGGGCATTGAGAGATGTTGAATTAAAACATGACATCATGGATAAGCAAGCCTATGAAATGGTTAAAGATCTCAATTCCTTCAGAGTTTATGTGCTGCATTCAAGAGTCATTACTTATGTCCCATCAACTGTTGTAAAAGAAATTCATATTTACACTGATATAGACGGAAAAATGATCAAGTGGATTGCAAAAATCCTTGAATTTGATTTGGAAATTAAGCCTACCAAATTGGTTAAAGGTCAAGGTTTATCCAATATGTTGGTTGGATCAAATTGCTCAGCATTGGGGGTAAATTTCATCCACTTGTGTTCAGAAAATCAGCAGGTTGAATTAACTTATAAAGGTTCTTAAGTCACCCATGCATTGGCAGATTGCAATTGGTACAAGGACATTATATTTTTCCTACAGAATTTACATCCTCCAAATGGTATGGAAAAGAACAAGGTGAGAGCCTTAAAACTCAAATCAATAAAATATTTCCTTGTTGATCAAGATTTGTATTGGAAAGACCCATTAGCAGTGCTTTTGAGGTGCCTAGACCCACAAGAAGCCCAAAAGATTATGTCTGATTTTCATGACAGTTTATGTCGGGGGAATCATTATTGGAGAACCACAACATACAATATCCTCAGGACTAGGTACTTCTGGCCTAGTTTGTTCACCGATGTTTGTGCTAAGATCAAAGCCTGTGTTAAATATCAGAAGCTCTCTAGAAAGCAGTAGTTGAAGTCTTTGCCATTAAAGTCTGTGGCAGCTTTAGGACCCTTTAAATAGTGGGGCCTAGATTTTATCGGGGAAATTCATCCCGCTTCCAGTGGTCAACATAGATGGATATTGACTACTACAAATTACTTTACTAAGTGTATTGAAGCTATTCCTACACAGAATGCTTCCCACAAAGTGATCATTGGTTTCCTTGAGGACATTATGGCAAGGTTTGGGTGTCCAAAAAGAATCGTCATTGATAATGTCGCATCTATCAAGGCTGAACCATTGATTCAGTTTGTGAACATTTTGGAATCACATTGATTCACTCTACTCCTTACTACCCTTAGGGGAATGGGCTTGCAGAATCCTCAAACAAAATCCTTATAAATATCATTAAAAGTTGTTAGAGGAGAAAAAAAAGGCATGGGACTCAAAACTCAAGTTTTCTCTATGGGATGATAGAGTGACAATAAAGAGGTCCCTAGTAATTTCCCCTTTCTAGCTGGTGTATGGAGTTGAGGCCATTTTTCCTTCTCAGCTTGCCTTACCTATGGAAAAATTCTTCCAAGATTACCAAGGGGAGCCTGATCATATGATCAGAAGGATTCAGGAGTTGTCTGAAGTGCATCAGACTCGAGAGAAGCTTGTAGATAAATCACATGATCATTAACTAAATATAAAGCAGGCATTCGACAAGAAAGTGAACAAAGAGGATTTTCAACTGGGCAATTTGGTGCTCAAGTGGGATGCACCGAAGCAAGATAAAGGCAAGCACAGTAAATTTGAAGATTTATGGATTGGTCCCTTCAAAATCTCTAAGGTATTCTCTAATAACACTTTCAACTTGCAGAATATGGAGAATGAAGAAGTTTTTGGTGGCCTTGTCAATGGGCATTTTTTGAAAAATTACTTTGTTTGAGCCTTGAGTGGTTTTCCATTCCATTTTTAATATCATATTCATTTTATTTTTGTTTCAATAACTAACCCCATGGCTCTAGGATAAGGCACAGAATCTACTCATTCTTGGCAGCCCACAAGGGGCATGCCATCCCCTATGGAGCCAATGTTATCACACTAAGTTGCCTTGGGCCTTTTAGTCTGTTTCCTTCTTTTCCTAGGCCTTAGATTTTAATTTTTTTAATTTCACCCCTTTTAAAATTGTGTTTTTTAGGACCCCCTTGATAAATAATGTATTGATTCATAACTTATGTTTTGATCCTCATTTGATTTTTGGACTTGGAACCGTTTTTGTTCATGACTTAAAATTTGGTCCCCCTCATGACTTGTCACTAGGATCGATCCTCTCCATGACTAGATTGATTTGACAGACCATTTTACTCATCCATGCCCTCATATCCATGCCTTGTTGTCCTTTTCCTACCTGTCCAATCAATTTTTGAAATTCAAGTTGGATATAGAAGCTAGCCCTCAATCACAGAATGCAAGCCTTTTATCATCCACCAGTGCTGCTAAAGAAGGTACCAACAAGAAGATAAAGGGAAGAGTTATTGTTAAATCTTCAAAGGTCATCAAGGAGGTCACAGGAACTAAGGAGGAAGCTTTTCATTCCCCACAAAGATATTTTTCACCTCCTCCTCCACCAGAGTTAGAGGAAGTTCCTTCTACTACTAAAACTACAACAAAGAAAGGGAAGAAGATACACTTCTCCTCCAGCAGCCAATACCAAGGGCAGGAAACCTTTCAATAGATCATCAGTTCCTAAAGAGGTTTTTGAAGAACAGTCCCTACCAAAATCCTCTATCCTACAAAATAACAAGGGTAAAGGCATTGAAAACCCTGTGGAGAGGAAAGAAGAAACCCCTGCGCAAAAGAAGAAAGATAAAGACAGAAGTTTAAATAATCCCGATGAGACAGACAAGGCAATTACTATGTAGCAGGAAGAGGTGACCATGAAGAAGCCTGTTGAGATTGTTCATGTCACTACTCCAACTGTCAACCAGACATTCAAAACATTAATCGGACAACTTAGGGATGCTAGGAAGGAGGTGGCTCAGTTAAAAACAAAATCCATGTATGACGGGGTTAAGATGAAAGAACTCATTGATGGCTACATCCACACCCTTGACTTGGAAAGGTTTGGAGCAAGAAAGTCCCAGACTATCCATAGAAAGCTCAAAAACATTTATAGGCAGAACAAAGGCTTCTAGTCTTAGAATAAGAAGTTCAAAGCAGAGTTGCAACATTTTCAAGATGAAGTGGCTCAAAGAAAATTCCAAGTATTGGTTGGAGCTGCTATTGAAAAGGAGATAGAAATAGCCAAGGAGAGCATAGCTCCATTGAAGAATCCTGTCACCACTAAAATAAAGAAGCCTGATGTGCTAAAGGAGGATCCTCCTTCTACAAGAAAGAGTGTCAGGGTAACAAAATAGTTGGTGAAAGGTGAGCCCCATTTTTGAAGATGGTTCCTTTTTGTGAGGATAAGTTGTTGTTGAAACATTATCTCTACCACCTATATAGGATCCTAAGTGCTTATTTTTCAGATCTTTTGGATTTTCGTGAAGAATTAACTCCTTCAGCAGTAAGATTGCAGACATTCCATAGCACTATGGCACTACGTAATAGTCTATATTGGTGTTCCACTGGTGTGCTACCTATAGTGCTCCCAAATCACCTAAAGATAATTGTGCTGATATTACTCAAGGTTGTTACTCTCTCTGCACATGTCCAAGTGGAGGTGTCATACTTTTTATGGCACTACCTAAAATTTGCATAGAGACACACATTGGCGCTACCGAAATTCTCTACCTAATTTTTGGCTGAGACATAATTTGCACAGAGATGCACCAGAGTGGCACTATAAAAATTCACTACCTAAAATCTCATAGAGACCGAAGTTTGCACAGGGGATAGGAAGGTTTGGAGCTACCTTTTCTACTTATCTAGTTTTGAAGTGGGCTACTCAGAGTGCTACCTAAAGAGGCTAACAACAGACACTAGGAATTCAGGAGGGTCAAGCTAACAACTTTTTGGATAACTGATGATGGAGAGAACTGTAGAAACAAAAGATGGTAGCATAATTACGACCACATGCTCCTGAAGGACACATGAAAAACAAGGAGTTGTGCAATAAAGATGGATCAAGTTAGTTTGAAGATTGGTTGGATTAGTCACCAACACTTTCCTATTTTATAGCATAGGTTGTTAGTCAAGTTGTTGATGCAATAAATTCTTAGAGATTTTTATAGGAAGGAGGCCACCTCGTACCTCCAGTTGTTGCCTCCCTTTTTTTATAAATATATAGATGAAATTCTTTAGTAGGTTCAGATGGTTGAGAAAGGCTCCCTTATACTGTAATATTTTGATGAAGTGACTATAAACTAGCCATGTACTTTATTGTTGGCACAGGGGAAGACCCATGGTTCAGCTCCAAGAGCACACCAACAATCCCTAACTATTGGCCCTTTTGGAAATTCCTGCAAAGCAGATGCAATCTCACCCGAAGCAGTTATGGGGGAGTTGCAGGACAGAGATGTCTACAACCGAAGGGAATATCAAGTGGATCTAATACAATAACAACACAACATTCATATATCACTTATCAACTAAGATCTACTCTGCACATCTACTTATCATATCTAACATAGTATTGCAATCACATTATATCAATGACAGAGACAGAATACCAATCACACATGACACAAAATATATGTGGTTCACCATCTCTCTAGGGCTACGTCCATAGAACTGTGCTTTATAATATATTAAGATGAAGCATACAGTTCTTGTTTGCGCTCTTAGCTATCATATATTCTCTCTTCTCCTCTCTTTCTCTCCCATCCCTACACACCCATCTGTATGGATGACCTTCGCACCCAGGTGAAGGTCTTACAATACCAAAAGGCTCTCACACTTAGCACTTCTCTCTCACACAACAATAATCTCTCACAACATACCAACAACAACTAGATCGAAAAACTCAAACCTGAACGAACCCTCTTCCCTCATATAGGTTCTTATTTATACATTAAAATCACTCACCAACATCCTTAGGTCGAAACCTAGGTGTCCAAAACCCTAGATACAAAAACCCTAGATGTCTAAAACCCTAGGTCAACTTGACCCACATTTTCAGGGATTCATCAGCATGTCTTTCCTTCCTTCTTGTGCAGTGCTCCAAAGCATCTAATGGTAGATTTTTATTCTTTATTAGTTGTCCATGATCCTTCTTTATTTCTTATCTGTCATCCTCGATATTCTCATTCAACAGCTTGATTCCTCAGGATTTTCTCCATCTTTTCTACTCTTTTGCTTAGTTCAACCCAGTAATAGTCACTGCATCTTCCGTGAAGTTCGCATTCTCCCTTTTCTTCCTTGATATTCACGTACTTCCATAACTAAGGGCCAACAGGCCCCCAACACTCACATGTGACTCATCCTAAGGCACTTTAGATGTGATTCTTTTGTTTTACTTTGAATTCAGACTGTGCAATGCAACCTTTTCTTTCTACTCTATACCTCCTCTCCTTCCCTGTGAAGAATTTATTTTTTGTGTCTGGTACCCAGTTTCAACTACACCTGGTACCTAGACCCTTTTCCTCTTGCATTTACTGAGAACTGCAAGGCGACTAGTTTTCATAATACAACTTCAGCCAGCTCCCATTCACTAATCCTTCCTTCCATTCTCCCTTCAAGGTCTTCAACTGCACAACTCCTCCTTCTGTAACATAGGTGATCTCATATGCCCTGAGCCAATGCATTCTAAACTTCCCATGATGCTTGATAAACTTACTATCATATACCAGTACTAGATCACCTTGTTTGAATGCCTTCTTCTTGATGTGTCTGTCATGATAGGCCTTCTCTCTTTCCTTCTATACCTGATGATGAAATCCTGCAACAAATATGTCTTCTTCTAATTCAACCAACTGTGCAAGCCTCTCTTGAAGAACTCTGGTGTCATCCATATCTGTAAAAGCAACAATTCTTAGGCTTAGTACCAAATATTCCATTGGAAAAATAGCTTCAAGACCATATACCAACTTAAAAGGTGTCTTCATTGTCATATTTTTGCAAGTGGTTCTATAGGCCCATAATACTGTTGGTACTCTTAAATCCCAATCATCCCTGTTCACACTACAAATCGTCGTCAGCATTGTCTCCAAGATTTTTTTGAATGCTTCGACTGTCCCATTTTCTTGTGCATGGTAAGGCATGCTCTTTTGATGGTGGACTGCAAATTCTTCAGTCAGGGCTTCAATTATCTTATTGATGAAATATGTTCCTTGATCACTCAGAAGGATATTTGGGAATCCAAACCTGGTTATGATGTGATCAAATATGAAGCGCACAACTGTAGTTGCACTACAGTCCTTGACTTATCTTACTTTGGCTCATCTGGTCAAGTACTATGTTGTTCTAATTATGTACCTTGCTCCCGTGCGCTTTCATGGTGGGTTTATAGGTCCAACGAAGTCAATGGCACATTTCTCGAATGCTTGTAGAGTTAGTTGTGGTGCTAATGGAATTTAATCTCTTCTAGATGGTTTCCCAACTCTTTGGCATACTGTTATCACCCTATAAGTTATAGGATCAACTGATGACTGGAATATTATCTATCTCTAGTGTTTTTGTTGACAAATGATTTTTCATTCTGCAAATAATTTGAAAAAAAGAAAAGAAAAAAGAAAAAGAAAAGAAAAGAAAAAAGAAAAAAGAAAAGAAAAGAAAAAGAAAAGAGGGCATAAAAGAATTTCAATAAAAGGCCCATGCAATAACAGTAACTTGGTCCATACCTTTCAAGCATGGCCAAGTTCTTTTTAAATTGATGTTGATAGGATTAGTGAATAATCTTGGTTAAACTGTTCAATCTTAGCCAAGCGATCTAGGGTAGATTAGTGAATAAATCTGGTCAGACTGTCTAATCTTCGTCAGATAGCCCCAGGGTAGAGTAAATTCTTAACCCAATAGTCTAATCTAGGTTAGTTGTCATAGGAAACTAGGTTATAATATAGGCTACTATATTTACTTCAATAAAACCAGCTTGACGATCAATGTTATACCATGATTTGGATACCCAAAAGGTTGTTTGGCTAACCCCTTGGTGGTGTAGACATGAAAGGCCTTGGGAAAAAACCCGTGAAATGCACTTATCCTAAGTTTCTCGGCTCATGTATTTTCCGCGCTCTCACTTATGGTTCGTTCATATATCAATGGTCCGGATGATTGCACCCAGATCTATGGTGAGCAGATCTTTCCGAACCACCCCCCCCCCCTGACCGTTCTTTCTTTAATGAACAGGGGGGGGGTCCAGAATTGCTGATAAGACCCACGTGCATCTGCATGGCTCAAGTTTAAGCGCACAGATCTATGATCAATATTAGATTCCAGACCCCTTCGTTCATTCTGCCTTTAATGGAGGGGGGGGTCTGGAATGTGTGATAAAGAACGCACATAGATCTGTGGCCCAAAAAAAAGCACACAGATCAACGGCTCAAGGTGTTTTTCGGACCCCTCGACTAATCTACTTTTAACTGAGGGGGGGTTCTGGAATGGAATTTTTCCTTTGGTGGGACCCTATCTATACATGGCATTAATCTACCGGTCCTGAATCCCACCACCTCCTACCGTCTGACATACCTTCTTCACCTCCTAATGTCATCATCCACCTTTTTTGAAAGAGTCACGTCCCATAATTTATGTCAGTCCTTCCCCCTCATTCGCTTGTGGCAAGCCCCCTCACCATGATTTTTACCCCAATTGGTAAACGCCACTTCACCTATCCATATTCCCTCAGTTGTTGTCACCTGCCATCTCACATCCTAAATGATCCGTTGGCCATTTATTACTGGATAACCTATCCGTTAACCAGCTGACCTATCTCTCGCACCCAACGAACACCTATTTACTCAAAACTACCCTCACCCTGCTTTCTTTCACCATTTACCCGCTTATCACACCAGAGAATGTTTACCCCATTTTCTCCATTTTTTCAGTCACCCCCACCTATAGTCGTCCCCTCTGACATTTTTTTTTGCAGGTATTGTTGTAGTAATGGAGCCAAAGTCAAAACAAGCAGAAGGAGAGGAGAATCTGTTTCTCCCACCTCCTGTCAACCTCGACAGAATACCACTGGCCAAAAAAAATTATTTAATCGCAGACACTAAGTTCGATTTCGCTTTCACAGACCTCCAGTCATAGCTCAAAGAAGTTTTCCTGGACCAGAGTGACGAAATTGGACTCTGGGAGTCCAATCTACCCCTGTATCTCTTTCCTCAGATTCAATCTTTTCCAGAGTTTGCCCTCAAATGCCAAGCCCACTACATTCCTGAGCAAAGAGTTGTTGTTTCCTTGTCTGGAGAAATTATGTTCCTCATCATGCCTGAATCCATCGACCAAATGATGCAAATCCCTCGAGCTAACTCTGCATCACCTTTCAACCTTGAAATTCTTACAGAATTATACCAGAAAATGGCCTTCCCCAAAAGAGCTCAAATATTTGAGCTTTTCCTCCCACCATCCGCTCAATTTCCCTCCACAAATCCCCCTTATCCTTCTTCCATGTTTTCGACCAAAGGAAACCAGATCATCTCATCCCTATTCGCCTTGTTGGGATATTATTCAGATCAGTGGGTAGATGAACCCATTCTGGGATTTTTATCCATTTTCTCCACCGATGAGAAGCCCACTACCCAGTTTGACTTCAGCACGTTCCTGGTGAACAATATTCATGAACAGTTGGTTAATTTTGCCATGGAAGGCATGTTCTGGTACTCTTCCATACTAGCATACTTGTTCGTTTTCTTCCAAGCAGAAGATGGATGGAGATGGTAGACCCCAAGCAGTGACAGCATGGACCTCCCTGCTCAAGCAACTCAAGCATAACTCCATAGAGTTTAGTTTCAAGGAGTTCATCGATCATTTCTACCACCCAGTGGTAAGTATGCTTAGCGACAGGGATGAGCCTAGGATAAATGATGAAGTTCAGAGGATCTTGCATCTCTCAAATCACAGAAATATAGGTGACTGGTATTTATACAAAAATCACACTGAAATCAGAGTATATGGGTGCGATTTGGCACCGTATAAGCTGCCCAAATACCTGCTTGTCATAATTTTTTCCCTAGAGTACATAAGGTAGATGATAAACTCTGATGATATTCACTTCATGTCACTAAAGAAAAAGCAACAACTCAGAATCAAAGGGCAGATTGGCTCTTTCATTTGCAACAATCGTGGCGTTGGAGAAGAAGCAGACATGCTACTGAAGGAAATGAAGTTCTTCATGAGTTTCCCATGGAATTATGATCCGTGTGGGATTATCTCTGAGATGAGGGTGAAAAACAAGAACATCCCATATGTACATGAATCCAGGCCTGAAATTGAGAAATTTGCAAACCAGACAGTATGGGAACCTAACACTTTGGTCAAAGTAGAATAGCAGGATCCCCTGGCCATTGTATCACAAACAACCACACCACAGGTTCCGAAAGAGAAAAGGCCTAGGCAAGATTTATCTCCGCCTATCACTGAGGTGCCGTCAGAATAATTCCAATTGCATACCAAGAGGTCTAAAACCATTTTAGCTCCTGACCTGACTGGGGAAAAGGAAGTCCCGTCTACTACAATGACTAAGGTTGATAGGCCACCCCTCAATGCAAACCTCCATCATATCATAACCTCAGCATTGCGTAAGAAATATATAGATACTCCACCGATCACCCAGCCAGGAAAGGTAGGATCGAAGTTGAGCATCTTTGAAAAATATGATCTGATCAAGAAAAGGAATCAGACCCTGACCAACAACACTTGTGCCCAGTTATGGAAGAAGACGTCGACTGCACAACATAGGCTGCTATCGGAATTTGACACTGAGAAGGGCAAAATGCATATGGAATTCCTCCAAGCATAGGTGCCAGATCCAAAGGTAATCACTGATTACAAAAGGGTCTCCTTTGAATTTCAGACTAAGGATGTGCATTCGGCCGATCAGATGGATTTGCACAAGTAAACAGGGGAAATGGTTTTCTATACGTTGGCACATGCTTCCATGACTGCATCCAAATTGCAAGTGTCCCTGAACAACGTCCAAACATAGTTGAAGTTGGAAGAGATATCATCTTTTGCCAAGGACAATAGGATGAAGACTTTGTAGGAACTGGTCCTCAAGATCGGTTACGATCCTTCGAATGTGAAAGCAGTCGAGGATATGATTAAGAAAAATGTTGACATAGCCTCCTTAAGGAAACAACTAAAACTTCTGCCAACAGAGGATTCACAGGAAAAGGAGATAGCAGAGGCAGAAGGAGAAAAAGATGAAATGCTCAAGCTACTCATGGATTAGAATGCACAACTAAAGGAAATGGAAGCTGAGATGGAGAAGTTAGTAAAAGAGAGAGAACAACTAAATCCAATGGAAGTAATTCCATTGAGTGCCATTCCACTTTCGGGAGTGAGCACATCATTAGTAACAGAAGTCCCATCCGCTACTCCACTGACATCCCTGGAAAAGAAAGCCGAATTGGCTAAGTCTATGGAAAAGATGAACCTGCAAGAAACAGAGATCAACAGGCTCAAAAAGGAGATTGAGAACCTTCAGGAACTCAAATCTTCCTTTCAAATCAGCCTCTCCAAGGAAAAGTAGGTGTCAGACCAACTCAAACAAGAGTTACAACAGCTTCGAAAGCAAACAATGGCAGGTAAAACTTTGGCCGAGGTTAAAGAAAGTGTCTGGACAGACATCACCAAGTCTATGAATGAGATATGGCCCATGATACAGATCATGTTTGAGCAGAATGAATTGGTGCAGAGAAGCAAATAGGCCATTGAGAAGATCAGATTGGAATTGGGGGAGATGCCTACACAGGCTAATGAAATCATCAAGTTACTAAATTCTAAGACCAGGGAGGAGCTGGAAGAGCTTAAAATTGAGGATAGAATAGAGACCATCCTTGAGGTCAAAAGAGTTTTGACCAAGAGAGGATTAATGCTTCAGCTGGAAGAAAAGGTCCAAGCCATGCACCTAGGGGTACAAAGGTTTTTTAGTAAGATTGAGGCTCTACAAAAGAAAGGTCTTCCTGGTCTGAACGTAATTAATGACAAATTGATGACACTCCTAGACTACAAAAAGAGACTGGCCGATGTGGCTAAGGACAGTTCAAAGTTTTATGGAATTCAAGGCAGCATCACTGGCAAGGAATTTCTAGATGCGCTTCAGTGGGACATCAGTATTTAGCATGAGATTCGATACATCTTTGTCAGCAAACCTACCTTTGCCAAATACACAAAAATGGATGAAGTTTATCGAAGGCTACTCAAAGTCAACATGCCCAGTCATCTTCAATGGGAAGAACTCTATGATCTGATTGAGTAGCTGATGATTTGTCCCAGCCCAGTCATTTTTCCAGTCAGATAAAGTCGTGCAGAGGCGTCACCAATGGTCCACCCAAAAAACAGCATGCATTTGTGACACATCATCAAGCAGTTCCTATATTTACAAACTTTGTTAAGTTAGTTAGGCTAAAAATAGATTTAGCACATCCTGGTCATTAATGACAGGATCATTTTGTAATTTTGAGTTATAAATACTTCATCTTTCGAAGTATTGAAGGTTGTTGATATTCATGCCTCGAAGCTATTAGACTGTAATATTTTTGAAGAGATCTTCCATTAATACAAAAGGCATTTTATAGGATTCTTGCATGTATTCACTGGTGATGTTTTTCTCTCTAAGTTAAATGTTATTTCGCTTTGTTATCACACTGTCTTCTAAATCTAATCTTTGGAAGTAACGAATGTTGCAAGATTTATCCTGTATACCCTGTTTCTGACTTGAAAGATTTTAGTGTTTTATCTTCTCATTTTACAAAAAAGAAATTCTTAGTTGCTTCTTTGTTGTGATTGTCTTTCTCATCTTTTCTACTATACCTCATTTATTCTACTAAAGAATCCAGTGATTATATTATCTCTCCCTGTGAAAAGTTCCTTTGTTTTTTTTGTTAGGATTTCATCTTTACGACACGGACCCCATAGCACAATGGATGTGTAAACTCCCTCAACCAACTTGACAAACACTACGACAACAAAACCGACTTATTTATTTACCTAGCCTAATATTTAAAAATTTGAAACATATCTATATCATATAGAGAAATCCCTCTCTGAAGTTGGAAGGGCTAGATCCCACCTTCAAAAGCGGTTGGATAAAGTTACCTCACGTAGATTTCTTCTTCTGAACAACCTCTAGGAAATTTATAGAGTGCTAACATAGTGGTGACTCTACTGGGGAAAGAACATAACTAAAAATTTATAGCTTCACCTTTTCTTTTCCTTAGAAGAAAAGCTCGTTCCTTAAATATTGCAAATTTGAGAAGAAAGTAATGTTTAGAGGTTGATTAAAATGTGTACATATTATCTTCAGACTCGTAAAACTAAAAAGTATATATATATATAATCAAAAGAAATCTAGCTCCCAAGAAAGTTTATACTTGATCTCATCTAGACCCAAAACCTGTGATAATAACAGATAACCCAGAACAATTGCTCAAGAAAAAGACCGTTGTTGAAGGTTCAGTAAGTCATACTCCCTTTCATAAGTCCCTTTCCTTTTCAAGGGAGCTCGTTACTTTTCAAAACCATGAATTTGACACCCTTTCCGAACAAAGCCTGGTTAGAACACGATCCAATAGTTTTATGACTGAAATCATTTTCGACCCAAACATTTTGCAACCCCAGACTCCTGAAGTTCTATCCCCCACTGCTAAACTACAAACCACTCCCTCGGTGCTATCCAGTCCCTCCTTGTCCTCTTCTTCAGTCGCTACCTTGCCTATCATCCAGTTTGTTATCCCACCTCCTCCACCCATCATGGCAGCTAGATATGCTCCCTTGGTGTTGGCCATGCCTCTTCATGCCATGCCCCAAGACTATCAAATGAGACTCCCACAGTTTGATGGAACAGGACCTTTGAACGCCCAACAACACGTTGATAAAATGAATGATTATTTTTACCTTCACGAAGTAGATGAGGCTGACGTTCAAATGAGATTGTTTGCCCAAAGTTTGACAAGTGATGTTAAAAAATGGTATAAAGGTTTACGTGCCGCCTCAGACCTTGACCTTACCGCATTCCAAAGGAGTTTTCTGGACAAATGGGAGGTAAATAAAAACCCTCTCCAAATACTGTTAGAATACGAAAATATCAGAAGAAATCAAGGTGAGACAGTACAAGATTACTGCACTCATTTCAATAACCTTTACAACGCAATCCCAGCCAAAATCAAACCTCCGCAGGGTTTGGCATTGATAAAATTCCCTGATGGTTTTGACGTTGATATGTCGTACCAACTAAGGGAAATAAATTCTACCACCATGGAAGACATGTATAAAAGCGCAATAAGTGTGGAAGCCAATTTGTTGGCAAAAAGGGCACAACAGAGGTCAGAGAGAAGAGTCACCATTAAAGAGGAACCTTCCACATCAACCTCCGATTCTAAATTGGATTCCTTGGCTAGAGAAATGGAAAGAATGATGGAAATACTTACGGTATCAAAAAGAAACCCACCAAGAGAAAATCCACCAGCCCCTCAAGTTCGGAATCCTAACTTCAAGAGAAACCCTCCTCAAATAAGAAAGAGAGATCCTAGGGATCAAAGAGATCAGAGAGGTCTGGATCAACAGATCAGACCCCCCCATAAGAGAATTATGCTGATGAAGGAGAGGAGGTGATCAAGGAACTAGAGGATACTCACATAAATCTCATGGGCATTCATGATAACGAAGTTATTTTCCTTACCCAAGAAGAGCAAGAACTTTTTCTTCTTAATCAAACAAAAGTAAGTGAAGAAGCTGAAGATGTCGAACAATAGGCATTCGAAAATCCCATTTTGGAGGTACACTGGCAGTACAATCTGCGAAGTAAAAAGACTGAAGGAAGTTCCCCGAAAAAGATGTTTGAAATGAAGAAAGTAGTCGAAGCCAAAAAATCCTCTGAGCCATCTGCTGAGAAGATTCATGAGAAGAGTAATGTCGAAGTTCCAACAAAAATAAACCTTGCTATTCTGAAAATATCGTCACAGCCTGAAGATTCATCAATTAATCAACCAAGTACTTCTGGCTAGAAGAATGTGGTAGAGAAACCAGAATTGATGAACCAAAGTAGAGCCCCTACACCTTTCAGCCTCAAAGGGGAATTATCCAAAGTAAAAATTCCCATTCCACCTTCCGAGTTGATGAACAAAGATGCTTATCATTCACAAGTGATTAAAGCACTAACCATTGAACCTAATATAGGTACGAAAGCCTTAACTATTGGATCAGCAAATTATTCAGACATTGTGAACCTTGCAGATGACCAACCTGAACTTCTGTTCAGAACTGAAGTGGATGGCCAAGCCGATAATGGTGTTATCGCTCCTTTTTACATCAGCCTGAATATACATGACCTGATCTTGCATAATGCTATACTAGACTCAGGTGCTTCCCATAATCTAATGCCTAAAGCAGGGATGCAGAAACTGGGATTGGAGGTCACCAGACCTTGCAAGGATTTACACTCATTTGACTCCAGTAAAGTTAGATGTATTGGTTTGATCAAGGACCTATGTATCACCCTAGTTCAGATCCCTGCAAAGAGCATGGTCATGGATGTAGTAATTGCAGACATCCCCCTGAAGTACGGAATGTTGCTATCCCGGTCTTGGGGAGCTAAATTGAGATGTACCCTATAGTTGGATATGTCGTATGCCACTATCCTAGTTTTCGGGCAACAAAGAAGTCTATACAAAGAAACATTGATGAAATACATGGTCAGTAGACAAGAAAAACCGCACAATTATCCTCTTTACTCCACACATTCTGACTTGGATTATTTTATCCTGTATAACGATGGTGACATGGAGGAACAAATCACTTAGCTGGGAGAAGATACATCTGGTCCGGATGAAGGCTAATAAATCATTGAGGTAGACAGAAAGAAAAATGCGATAACGGAAGAATTACCAACAGATTTTTGGAGCATGGATTTTGATGGAGTAGTAAGAAAAGAAGGAGCCGGAGCAGGAGTTTTGCACAATCATAGAACCAGGTATTCAGAAAACCATTCTTACAAATTAAATTTCCAATGCATTAACAATATCACCAAGTATGAAGCCTTGATGCTCGATCTGAAACTTTTGAAAAGAGTTGGTGCCAAACAAATTATGGTAAGAGGTGATTCTAAGTTAATAATCAATCAAATTAAAGGTGAGTATGCTGCGAAACATCCCCATATTAGAGCTTATAGGAATGTTGTTCTTGATGCCCTGAGATGTTTCACTGAAGTTGATTTGCAGGTAATGCCGAGGGGACAAAACATTTTGGCAGACGGATTGGCTACGTCAGCAGCCACATGTAAGATTCATTTTCGCTCGACTCACCCATACACGGTAGAGGTAAAAGTGTCGACCAATTGTTCCCGACAATATCAGGTACTGGAAAGTGTTTGGTAATGATGATCAAATCGAAGACTTTCTGCAGTGTAAAAATGATTTTGAATGTACAAATATAGATTTAGAGAGCGAACATGAAAATGTAAATAGATCTGATTTCGAAAATGATAGTGTAAATACCGTAGATTCAGGAGAATTAGTCGATGATGAGATGGAGACTGATATTTTTCATTTGAAAAGTAATGTTTTACCTAGGGGTCTAGTTCCTTTATAGGACTTGTTTGATTTTAACGATGTAGCCAAAAAACCGAAAATCGAAGCTAGTGGACAAGAAGTAGAAGATTGTAATATAGGGACAGAAGAGGAACCCAGGGTGGTCAAATTGTCCAAATCACTACCCCCTGAGAAAAAACTCAAATACATTGAGCTATTCAAGCAATATTCATATGTGTTTGCCTGGGGCTATGAGGATTTGAAAGCTTATGATACCAGCATCATACAACATAGGATTCCAATAAAAGAAGACCAAAAATAGTTCAGACAGAAACTTAGGAGAATCAATCCCAAGTTACTCCCCCTGATAGAAAAGGAAATCAAAAAAATGTACGATGCCAAAATCATAGTCCTGTTGTGTTTTTCCAAATGGGTCTCCAATTTGGTCCCAACATGTAAGAAATCTGGGGAAACCAGGCTTTGCATTGATTTCTAAAATCTTAATAAGGTCTCCCTGAAGAACAATTACCCCTTGCCAAAAATGGACCACATAATACAAAGGGTAGTCAGATCCAGTCGAATCTCTTTGTTGGATGGGTTCTCAGGTTATAATTAGGTCCTCATTCACCCACATGACCAAGACAAAACCGCTTTCACTACACCATGGGGCACTTTCATGTATGTGAAAATGCCTTTCGGTTTGATGAACGCTGGAGCTACTTTCCTGAGAGCGATGGACATCGCCTTTGTGGAAGAGTTAGGTAAATTTATCGTCATCTATCTGGACGATGTAACTGTGTTTTCCCAATCTGATGACGATCACCTGTGACATCTCAGACGAGTCTTTGAGAAATGCAGGAGGTTTGGGATTTCTTTAAATCCTAAGAAAATCCTTTTCGGACTAGAGGAAGGCAAACTGCTAGGGCACATAATCTCCAAGGATGGAATCAAAATAGACCCCAAGAGAATCGAGGCCATACAAAAATTAGAACACCCAAGAAACATCAAAGAATTACAGTCTTTTATCGGGAAAATAAACTTTCTACGAAGATTCATACCCAATATGGCTGAGCTCCTCAGAAACATTACAAATATGTTAAAAAAGGATGTAAAAATAAAATGGGCACCGAGTCCAGGCAGTCTTTCAAACAAGTCAAACGAACACTCACACAGGGCCCCGTCCTGATCAGTCCTGATTTTACCAAGGATTTCTATCTTTTTCCGTTCGCTTCCGAACATACCATTGCAGCAGTATTACTACAAAAGAACAGTGAAGGGTATGAACAACCCATAGCCTTCTTCAGCAAAGCATTAAGAGATGCTACTTTGAATTACAAGATAACGGAGAAACAATCTTTTTCCTTGGTAAAAGACATAAAAGATTTTAGAGTCTACATTATCCATTCCCACACCATTGCATATGTTTCGAATGTGATAGTAAAAGACATTTTGACCCAGGACAATCCGGATGGAAGAAGAGGAAAATGGATTGTTGTCATTTTAGAATATGACATAGAGATTATGCCTACAAAACTAATTAAAGGTCAAGGCCTAGAAAAATTAATGGCTAAATCAAATTTCCATGCTCTTGACAATAATTTCTTAGCTGCAGCAGATGAACATGGCGAGACGGTGACTCCAAGCGTGAGAGAGGTATTTATCAACTCTCCATGGTATGCAAACCTAATATTTTTTTTGCATAATTTACAAGCTCCCCCTGGTTTGACTAAGACTAAAGCTAGATTTTTGAAGTTGAAAGCATTAAAATTTTGTATTCTAGAAGGCAATTTGTATTGGAAAGATCCTGGAGGTATTCTGTTAAATTGTTTATTGAAAGATGAAGATGAAAAAGTGTTACAAGAATTTCATGCAGGAGAATGTGGTGGCCATCTGAACTGGAAGGTCACAACCAACAAAATCCTCAGAGCTGGATTCTATTGGCCCACCCTATTCGTTGATGTACATCATACAGTGACTTCATGTCATCAATGTCAGTTGTTTGAAGGCAAAAGGAAACTCCTTCCTCTCCCCCTGAAACCGATCTCAGTTGAATCCCCTTTCTAGCAATGGGGATTGGACTTCATTGGAGAAATATGGCCCCCTTCTTCAGGCCAGCACAGGTGGATTCTCACTGCCACAGATTATTTTATAAAATGGATCGAAGTAGTACCTAGTAGGCAAGCCACTGATTCTGTTATTATCAAATTCCTTGAAAATAATATCTTGTCTCGTTTTGGATGTCCTAGAAAGATTATAACCGATAATGTAGTTGCTTTTTGATTGAAGAAACTCATAGATTTATGCAACTAGTATCACATTGGTTTGGGACATTCCACAGCTTACTACCCTCAGGGGAATGGGCTGGCGGAATCTTCAAACAAAACCCTGGTAAACATCATCAAGAAAACGTTGCAAGAAAACAAGAAATCGTGGCATAACAAGTTGGTGTTCACATTATGGGCTGATAAACTGACAACCAAAAGGTCAATCAGTATGTCACCATATCATCTGGTCTATGGCACAACAATTTTTCCCACTTCCTTAGGAGTCCCTGTCATGAAATTGCTTCAAGATATACAAGCCGAGCCAAATGACTCACAAAGAAGGATCAATCAGATGATCCATTTGCAGCAGTCTAGGGAAGAAGTATTCAACAAGACTTAGGTAGTCCAAGAAAGCATCAAGAAGATTTTTGACAAAAGAACCAAGGAAGATGATTTTGAGCTAGGAGATTTGGTACTGAGATGGGACGCCAGAATTTAAGACAAGGGAAAGCATGGAAAATTCGATAGTCTGTGGAAGGGACCATTCATGATTCAAGCATTTAGAGGAAACAACACATTCTTGCTAAACAACGTTGATGGGACAAATCTGCCAGGAAGACCGGTAAATGGCAGAATGTTGAAGCATTATTTGCCGCCACAGTAGAGACTCGATGTTACACACTCCATTGTACATACCATCTTTATTTTTCACCTTCATTTTATGAGTGAATAACTTTAGTCAGTTGGTTGAATCCCAAAGAGAAGGCCCTAAGCCGCTGACCACTATTCTTCCATGTTTTTTGAGAATAAAACCAATCAAATGACAAAGGCAACTAGGGAGGAATTTTCAGAGAATCAAGAACCCGGATTCTTGGCACTTCATAAAGAAAGTACCATCCCCATGTGGAGCCTCTGCTATCACCCTATAAGTTATAGGATCAACTGATGATTAGAATATTATCTATCTCTAGTGTTTTTGTTGACAAATGATTTTTCATTCTGCAAATAATTTGAAAAAAAGAAAAGAAAAAAGAAAAAGAAAAGAAAAGAAAAAAGAAAAAAGAAAAGAAAAGAAAAGAAAAAGAAAAGAGGGCATAAAAGAATTTCAATAAAAGCCCCATGCAATAATAGTAACTTGGTCCATACCTTTCAAGCAGGGCCAAGTTCTTTTTAGATTGATGTTGATAGGATTAGTGAATAAGCTTGGCTAAACTGTTCAATCTTAGCCAAGCGATCTAGGGTAGATTAGTGAATAAATATGGTCATATTGTCTAATATTGGTCAGATAGCCTCGAGGTAGAGTAAATTCTTAACCCAACAGTCTAATCTGGGTTAATTGTCATAGGAAACTAGGTTATAATATAGGCTACTGTCTTTACTTCAATAAAACCAGCTTGATGATCAATGTTATACCATGATTTGGATACCCAAAAGGTTTTTTGGCTAACACCTTGGTGGTGTAGACATGAAAGGCCTTGGGAAAAAACCCATGAAATGCACTTATCCTAAGTTTCTCGGCGCATGTATTTTACGCGCTCTCACTTATGCTCTGTTCATATATCAATGGTCTGGATGATTGCACCCAGATCTACAGTGAACAAATCTTTCCAGAACCCCCGACCATTCTATCTTTAACGGAGTGGGGGAGGGGGGGTCTGGAATTTCTGATAAGACCCATGCGCATCTGGACAACTCGGGTTTAAGCGTACAGATCTATGATCAATATTGGATTCCGGACACCACCGTCCATTTTGCCTTTAATGGAGGGGGGGGTCAGGAATGTGTGATAAATAACGCGCACAGATCTACGGCCCAGAAACAAGCACACAGATCAATGGCTCAAGGTGTTTTTCAGACCCCCCCCCAACTGATTTGATTTTAACTTAGGGGGGGGGGTCTGAAATAGAATTTTTCCTCTGGTGGGCCCCTATCTATACGTGGCATTAATCTACCGGTCCCAAATCCCACCACCTTCTACCATCTGACATACCTTCATCACCTCCTGATGTCATCATCCACCTTTTTTGAAAGAGTCATGTCCCATAATTTATGTCAATCCTTCCCCCTCATTCGCTTGTGGCAAGCCCCCTCACCACGATTTTTACCCCAATCGGTAAATGCCACTTCACCTGTTCGTATTCCCTTAGTTGTTGTCACCTACCATTTCACATCCTAAATGATCCGTTGGACATTTATTACTAGATAACCTATCTGTTAACCAGTTGATTGTCTCCCGAGCCCAACGGACACCCGTTTACTCAAAACTACCCTCACTCTGCTTTCTTTCACCATTTACCCGCTCATCGCACCAGAGAATTTTTACCCCATTTTCTCCATTTTTTCAGTCACCCCCACCTACAGTCGCCCCCTCTAACGTTGTTTTTTGTAGGTACTGTTGCAGTAATGGCACCAAAGTCAAAATGAACAGAAGGAGAGGAGAATCTGTTTCTCCCACCTCTTATTGACCTCAACAGGATACCACTGGCTGACAAAGATTATTTAATCACAGATACTAAGTGCGATTTTGATTTCGCAGACCTCTAGTCATGGATCAAAAAAGTTTTCCTGGACCAGAGTGACAAAATTGGACTATGGGATTCCAATCTACCACTGTATCTTTTTCCTCAGATTCACTCTTTTCCATAGTTTTCCTTCAAATTCCAAGCCCACTATATTCCCAAGCAAAGAGCCATTGTTTCCTCGTCTGGAGAAATTTTGTTCCTCATCACGCCTAAATATATCGACCAAATGATGCAAATCCCCCAAGCTGACTCTGCATCACCTTTCAACCTTGAAATTCTTACAGAATTATACTAGAAAATGACCTTCCCCTAAAGAGCTCAAATATTTGAGCTTTTCCTCCCACCATCTACTCAATTTCCCTCCACAAATCCCCCTTATCCTTCTTCCATGTTTTCGACCAAAGGAAACTAGATCATCTTGTCCCTATGTGCCTTGTTGGGATACTATTCAGATCAGTGGGTAGATAAACCCATTCTGGGATTTTTATCCATTTTCTCCACCGATGAGAAGCCCACTACCTAGTTTGACTTCAGCATGTTCCTGGCGAACAATATTCATGAACAATTGGTTAATTTCTCCACGGAAGGCATGTTTCGGTACTCTTCCATACTCGCGTACTTGTTCATTTTCTTCCAAGTGGACAAATTCATTTTTTCCATGCAGAATATGGATGGAGATGGTAGACCCTAGGCAGTGACCGCATGGACCTCCCTGCTCAAGCATAACTCCACAGAGTTCAGTTTCAAGGAGTTCATCGATCATTTCTACCACCCAGTGGTAAGTATTCTTAGCGGCAAGCCCGAGCCTAGGATAAATGATGAAGTTCATGGAATCCTGCATGTCTCAAATCACACAAAGACAGGTGATCGGTATTTATACCAAAATCACACTGAAATCAGAGTATATGAGTGTGAGTTGGCACCGTATAAGTTGCCCAAATACTTTCCTGTCAGAATTTTTTCCTTGGAGTAAATAAGGAAGATGATAAACTCTGATGATATTCACTTCGTTTCACTAAAGAAAAAGAAACAGCTCAGAATCAAAGGGAAGATTGGCTCTTTCATTTGCAACAATCATGGCGGTGGAGAAGAAGCATATGGGTTGCTGAAGGAAATGAAGTTCTTCATGAGTTTCCCATGGAATTATGATCCATGTGGGATTATCTCTGAGATGAGGGTGAAAAACAAGAACATCCCATATGTCCACAAATCCAGGCCTGAAATCGAGAAATTTGTAAACCAGATGGTATGGGAACCTAACACTTTGGTTGAAGCAGAACAACAAGATCCCCCGGCCACTGTATCACAAACAACCACAACACAGGTTCCAAAAGAGAAAATTCCTAGGTAATATTTATCTCCGCCTGTCATTGAGGTGCCGTCAGAAGAATTCCAATTGCATACCAAGAGGTCTAAAACCATTTTAGCTCCTGACCCGACTGGGGAAAAGGAAGTCCCGTCTACTACAGTGACCAAGGTTGATAGGGCACCCCTCAGTGCAAACCTCCAGCATATCATAACCTTAGCGTTGCCAAAGAAATCTATAGATACTCCATTGACCACCCAGCCAGGCAAGGTTGGACCAAAGCTGAGCATCTTTGAAAAATATGATCTGATCAAGAAAAGGAATAAGACCCTAGCCAGCAGCACTTGCGCCCAGTTCTGGAAGTAGACGTCGACTGCACAACATAGGCTGGTATCGTCATTTGACACTGAGAAGGGAAGAATGCATATGGTGTTCCTCCAAGCGCAGGTGCCATATCCAAAGGTAATCATTGATTACAAAAGGGCCACCTTTGAATTTCAGACTAAGGATGTGCATCCGACCGATCAGATGGATTTGCACAAGCAAACAGGGGAAATGGTTTTCTATATGTTGGTGCATGCTTCCACGATTACGTCTAAATTGCAAGTGTCCTTGAACAACATCCAAACATAGTTGAAGTTGGAAAAGATATCATCTTTTTCCAAGGACAACAGGATCAAGACTTTGGAGGAACTGGTCCTCAAGATCGGTTACGATCCTTCGAACGTGAAAGCAACTGAGGAGATTATTAAGAAGAAAAATGATGACATAGCCTCCTTAAGGAAACAATTGAAACTACCACCAACAAAGGATTCACAGGCGAAGGAGATAGCAGAGGTAGAAGGAGAAAAAGATGAAATGTTCAAGCTACTCATGGAGTAGAATGCACAACTAAAGGAAATGGAAGCTGAGATGGAGAAGCTAGTAAAAGAGAGAGAACAAATGAAGCCAATGGAATTCATTCCATTGAGTGCCATTCCACTTTCGGGAGTGAGTACAACGTCAGTAAAAGAAGTCCCATCCGTGACTCCACTGACATCCCTAGAAAAGACAGTCGAATTGGCTAAGTCTATGGAAAAAATGAACCTGCAGGAAACATAAATCAGCAGACTCAAAAAGGGTTGAGAACCTTCAGGAACTCAAATATTCCTTTCAGATCAGCCTCTCCAAGGAAAAGCAGGTGTCAGACCAGCTTAAACAAGAGTTACAATAGCTCTGGAAGAAAACAATGGCAGGTAAAACTTTGGCCGAGGTTAAAGAAAGTGTCTGGACAGACATCACCAAGCCTATGAATGAGATATGGTCCATGATACAAATCATGTTTGAGCAGAATGAATTGGTGTAGAGAAGAAAACAGGCCATTGAGAAGATCATATCAGAATTGGGGGAGATGCCTACACAGGCTAATGAAATCATCAAGTTCCTAAATTCTAAGACCAGGGAGGAGCTGGAAGAGCTTAAAATTGAGGATAGAACAGATACCATCCTTGAGGTCAAAATAGTTTTGACCAAGAGAGGATTAATGCTTCAGCTGGAAGAAAAGGTCTAGGCCATGGACCTAGGGGTACAAAAGTTTTTTAGTAAGATTGAGCCTCTATAGAAGAGAGGTCTTCCTGTTCTGAAGGTAATTAATGACAAATTGATGACACTCCCAAACTACAAAAAGAGACTGGCCGATGTGGCTAAGGATAGTTCAAATTTTTTAGGAATTCAAGGCAGCATCATTGGCAAGGCATTTCTAGATGCACTTCAGTGGGACATCAGTATTCAGCATGAGATTCGATACATCTTCATCACCAAACCTACCTTCACCAAATACACAGAAATGGATGAAGTTTATCAAAGGCTACTCAAAGTCAACGTGCCCAGTCATCTTCGATGGGAAGAACTTTGTGATCTGATCGAGTAGATGATGAGTTTTCCTAGCCCAGTCATTTGTCCAGTCAGATGAGGTCGTGCAGAGGCCTCACCAATGGTCCACCCAGAAAATAGCATGCAGTTGTGACACATCATCAAGAAATTCCTAGATCTACGAAATTTGTTAAGTTAGTTAGGCTAAAAATAGATTTAGCACTTCCTAGTCATTAATGACAGGATCGTTTTGTAATTTTGAGTTATAAATACTTCATCTTTCGAAGTATTGAAGGTTGTTGATCTTCACACCCCGAAGCTATAAGACTGTAATATTTTTGAAGAGATATTCCATTAATATAAAGGGGCATTTTATAGGATTCTTGCGTGTATTTACTGGTGATGTTTTTCTCTCTAAGTTAAATGTTATTTCTCTTTGTTATCACACTGTCTTCTAAATCTAATCTTTGGAAGTAACAAATTTTGCAAGATTTATCCTGTATACCCTGTTTCTGACTTGAAAGATTTTAGTGTTTTATCTTCTCATTTTACAATAAAGAAATTCTTAGTTACTTCTTTGTTGTGATTGTCTTTCTCATCTTTTCTGCTATACCTCATTTATGCTACTAAAGAATCCAGTCATTATATTATCTTGCCCTGTGAAAAGTTCCTTCATTTTTCTGGTTTGGATTTCATCTTTACGACACAGAATCCATAGCCCAATGGATGTGTAAACTGTCTCAACCAACTCGACAAACACTATGAAAAAAAAACCGACTTATTTATTTACCTAGCCTAATATTTAAACATTTGAAACATATCTATATCATATAGAGAGATCTCTCTCTGAAGTTGGAAGGGCTAGATCCCAGCTTCAAAAGCAGTTGGATAAAGTTACCTCGTGTAGATTTCTTCTTCTGAACAACCTCTAGGAAATTTACAGAGTGCTAACACATACAATGCAGGCTCTGGAATAGTATTTATCATCTCTGTGTAAGGTAGGCCACCAAAGGCCAGCTCTCATAACCTTCTACGCAGTTTCTTTCTCTGCATAATGTCCTACTGCGATGCCTTCATGAGCTTCTGTGAGGATCAATGGTCTCTATGCCTCCATAACACACCTTCTCAATATATCATCAGGTACCATCTTGTATATATGTCCAACTATAAGTGAGAAGTCTGCAGTTCACACTACTAATTGTTTCTTCTAAGGAATTATATACTCACTAGGTGCCATTCTTATTTATAGGAACTGTATTATCTCTGCGAAGTGGTCATCAAGCATTCTAATGGCTAGCAGTTGTGCATAAGCTAGTGTGTCCTCCAATCTAGTGGGATCTTCTCCATGTTCCAACCTCGACAGGTGATCAGGACCTTTGTTCGTTCTTCCTGGCTTTACTATGATCTCAAAGTCATATTCTTGAAATAGCATAAGCCATCTGCATATTCTCCCCCCCAAAACTGGCTTGTTGACTAGGTATTTCAACATGGAGTGATCAGTAAACATTTTAAAGTGCCCTCCCAACAAGTAGTGCATACACCATGGCTAACCCTTCTCGCTCAGTGGTGTTGTAATTGATCTCAACAATTGATAGCTTCCTGCTAGAAAAAGATAATGGATGATCAATCTCTCCTTCACCAGGTTGTGCTAACACTTCTCCTAAGGCAATGGAAGATGCATTGACATGTACATGAAACTCCTTGGTCCAATCTGGGAGAACCATAATGGGAACAATGACCATATTTTGTTTCAGTGTGTCGAAGCTCTACTCACATTCTTCTGTCCAACTAAACTGACAATCCTTCTTCAACAGTTTCTCCATGGGTGATGTAATCTGAGCATATCCTTTAATGTACTTCCTATAGTATCCAATGTCTCCTAGTGCAGTGCACAACTGTTTGATTGAAGTATGAGGTGGCAGATCAACTATAATGGAAATTTTGGATGGGTTGACCAACAACCCTTGCTTGCATACACTATGACCTAAAAACACTCCAAATGGTGAAAAGAAGATGCATTTCTTCAGGTTTAAGACAATTTGACACTGCCTGCATTTATCCAACATTAGCCTTAGACATTCAATATGATTCTTCAATAAACTAAAAACAATCAAATAATCAAAATATGCTTCTAGAAATTTATGCAAAAACTCCTTGAATGGTTTGACCACCACCCTGGAAAATATGGATGGGGCATTCTTCAATCCAAATGGAATCACTTTATATTGGTAGGATCCCCATTCTGTTGCAAATGTGGTCTTGTGGTGATCTTCCTTGGCAATCTGGATCTAATGGTATCTTGAAAATCCATCTGTAAAAGAATATACTTTGTTAAGAACCAAATATCAATATAGCATATAAAAACCTCAGAAAAAGTACTCAATGCCTTGAAAAAGAGATAATTTCATATAATAAGCCTCTTCAAGGGGGAAACCTCCTTTTACCCCACTTAATCATTCAAGTGCAAGATGATTCAAAATGAAAATGTCTCCTTGGTATATATAGGAGACTAGGTCTAATTATAGCTAATGTCCTAAAGCCGACATAAATAAAATAACATTACTAATATAATATGCCCCAATTAAGGGGTAATGAACCAATATTAGGGCTTAACATGCCCCTCCCCTTGAGACAAGTGGTGTCTGCAATGCTTGAGTAACTCTAGATGCTTCTGTATAAAGGACTCATCTTCTCAAGTGGAATCTTCAGCCGGTAGTTTCCTCCATTTAATGAGATACTCTGAAATGGATCTATTCCTTAGCTGGTGAATTCTTGTGTCAGTGATGGCTTTAGTCTCCAATATGATTTTTCATTTCTCGTCAAGTTCCGGCAATATAGTTTGAACTGGGATCTTATCGCTTATAACCTTATTTAAGAATGAAACATGGAAAACTGGGTGTATTCGTGAAGATGCAGGCAACGCCAATTTGTATGCCATAGTACCAATCTTTTGCAACACCTTATAAGGTCCATAGTACTTTGGTGATAAATTATTATCCTTCTTGGTTTTCTTGAGGGACATCTGTTTGTATGGTTGTAGTCTTAAAAACACCCAAACCCCTACTTCAAAACTTCTTTCACTATGATGTTGATCTGCTTATTGTTTCATGCGATTTTGTGCCATGGTCAGGTTGTGCTTTAAGATGTAGACAACTTGTTGTTGATTCTCGATGTGATCTTCCACTGCTTGAACGTTAGATTTTTCTTTTAGAGGAGAAGTGATGGAAGGAGGGTGGTATCCATAAAGTTTCATAAATGGTGTCATTTTTGTTGCAGTATGAAAGGAAGTGTTATACCACCATTCTGTCAAGGGTGACCATTTGAACCATTGTGTTTGTTTATTAGAAACAAAGAAACGAAGGTAGCCTTCCAGACATTTTTTCACTATCTTGGTTTGTCCATGAGATTGAGGATGATAGGATGAGATATGAGCCAATTGAGTACCCAAACAAGAAAATAATTATGTCCAAAAATGTCCAATGAATATGGGATCTCTGTCAGTTACAATAATCTTTGGGCTACGATGTAGCTTTTGAAGTGTCTCCATGAATGTGGTGGCAACTGTACTAGCTTTGAAGGGATGAGAGAGTGCACAAAAGTGTGCATACTCACTCAGTCTATCAACAATCACCATGATGATGCGCTTTCCTTTAGACTTTGGTAACCCTGTGATGGTAACTTTTATTTGGGCCCAACTTGCATCGATCATCATCAAGATCCATTCCTCACAACTAGGCTTTGGTTTCGTTGCATTCCAACGATTTCCGTAATTTTGAGTTATTATGGGTCATATATTAATTAAATTCACTAAGAAGGTCATAATGGGCATATTACTTGGATAAACCTCTTAGTGTAATAGCTCATCGGAATCGGGAGGAAGAGCACTATAGGATAAGATGATGAAAAGTGACTTTCAGTGGCTGGAGAAGCCATCAGGATGGATAAATCACTTTTTAGAGGTAAAGTGGTTAATTAATTAATTAATTAAGTGATTTAATAAAGGAATAATAAAGTAAAGTAAAAGTCACATGGAGGGAAAAGTTCAACAATGAATTAGGGTTTTGGGAATCTATAAAGGAAGGGTAAAGAAACCTAATTCATTATGCACTGTTATGATTTGATGTTGAGAGTTCCCAAAGGAGGAGAGACAACCTTACTGTTTTGTGGATTTCTGGAGGAAACCACCACCATTGATCAATTTCGGTGTTGAGAGACACACTCTAGCCCATCGGAGATACCATCCAGGTATTTCACGTACTTTTCAGGAGTATCCATTACAGAGTGCACAGCTCAACCAGTGAGGGCGCAAGCTAGTTTGAGGGTTTGGAGAGCTGCACGAGACCCGTATCCAGATTGCAGTTTGCTTCCAACCCATTTGAGATCCAGCCAGGGTGATTCTATTGAGCCATATATCATCATATTATGACAATGGAATCTTGTAGATCGACTCATTCATCCATTTAGGGCGGAACTCTTCCGGACAGACATTTGGTGTTGCATGCAGAGTTTCAGAGCAGATCCGGACAAATCCTTCTGACCCATTTCCTTATTTGGCAAGATGATCATTTTGAGCCATATAGCGGTAGATTTTGTTGGTGGAATCCTTTTGGGCACATCCAGTGCTCTAGGAGGGGCGCAAACCCCCCAGGGGTCTAGATCCAGTGCCTTAGAGACTAGATCCGAGATCCGACACTCATCCATTTCATTCTAGAGGCCAGGGTGCTTCTATTGGAGCAGTTTCTGGTTCATTCTGATGGTCCATTCTTCTGGATGAGTTTTTCCAGCTGGTAGCGATTACCGTATTTCTCCGGAACCACATATTTTTTACGATCTATCCGTGCATGCATTAGATCTGCCATCATCTTCTGATCATGGGTATTTTTATGTTATTTGATTGTATTCCAGTACTGATCCATGAGATCCGAGTGACGTTTATATTCTATATTTCCAGTAGGTTATTGTATTTCCATGCTCGAACCGTTATTTTACATGATATTGGGCAGTTGATGTTCTCTACTTTTGCATGCATCCTTTATATGTTGTTTAAACCTTAAATATGCAACATGCACATGTAATAACCAACATGCACATGCAATGACCAACATGCACTTGCAATAACCCACATGCACATGCAATAACCATTAAGATCTCAAACATACAACTGAAACGCATCCAAAAACCCCCAGTGTATCAGATCTGCAAAACAGAATAGTAGATCAGTAGCAAATATCTCGATCGACGGAATCAAGGATATTTCATGGAGACAGTTCAAAAGCTACATGGTGTAATGTCCCCATTTTGGGAAATTATAACATTACAACATTTCAGAGTGTTATGCCTACTCGAGTAGCCAGATAGGGGTGACAGAGAGTTCGGGAGATATTGAGAGGTTTATTTAGGCCTGACTTGCATCGATCATCACCAGGATCCATTCCGCACAGCTAGGCTTTGGTTTCGTTGCATTCCGACGATTTCTGTAATTTTGAGTTATTATGGGTCATATCTTAATTAAATTCACTAAGAAGGTCATAATGAGCATATTACTTAGAGAAACCTCTTAGTGTAATATCTCATCATAATCGAGAGGAAGAGCACTACAGGATAATATGATGAAAAGTGACTTTCAGTGGCCGGAGAATCCATGAGGATGGATAAATCACTTTTTAGAGGTAAAGTGGTTAATTAATTAATTAATTAAGTGATTTAATAAAGGAATAATAAAATAAAGTAAAAGTCACATGGAGGGAAAAGGTAAACAATGAATTAGGGTTTCGGGAAGCTATAAAGTAAGGGTAAAGCAACCTAATTCGTTATGCATTGTTATGATTTGATGTTGAGAGCTTCCAGAGGAGGAGGAGAGACGACCTTACTGTTTTGTGGATTTATGGAGGAAACCACCACCCTTGATCGGTTTCAGTGTTGAGAGACACACCCTAGCCCATCGGAGATACCATCCAGGTATTTCACCATTCATTTCAAGAGTATTCAGTGTGGAGGGCACAGCTCAGCCAAGGAGGGCGCAAGCTATTTTGAGGATTCAGAGATCTGCAGTAGACCTGTGTCCCGATTGCAGATTCATTCCGACCCAGTAGAGATCCAGCCAAGGCACTTCCATTGAGCCATCTATCATCAAATTTTGATGGTGGAATCTTTCATATCGATCCACCCAGCCATTTTGGGTGTAGTCATTCCGGACAAACGTTTGGTTTTTCATGCATATGTTCCAGGGCAGATCTGGCCAAACTCTTCCGACCCATTTCATCATTTGACGAGACGATCGTTTTGAGCCATATATCATCCGATTCCGATGGTGGAATCTTCTGGGGTGCATTCAGTGTCCAAGGAGGGGCACAAACCCCCCAGGGGTCCAAATCCGGTGTCGTAGAGGTCCGATCGAAGTTCCGACAGACATCTATTCCAGTATAGAGACTAGGGCGCATCTATTGGAGCAGTTCCAAGCACATTCTGATGGTGGGTTCTTCAGATTGGGTTTTCCAGCTGGTAGCGGTTACTGTATTTCTCCGGGATCTCCCATTTTTTCCGATCTATCCGTGCATGCATCAGATCTACTATCTTCGTATGATCACGGGTATTTTTTGTTATTCTATTGTATTCCAGTATAGATGCAAGAGATTTTACTAATGTCTAGATTCTATATTTCCAGTAGGCTATTGTATTTCCATGCTTGAACCGTTATTATTCATGATATTGAGTAGTTGACATTCTATACTCTTGCATCCACTCTTTTATGATTGTTAAAAATTAAATATGCAACATGCACATGTAATAACCCACATGCACCTGCAATAACCAACATGAAACCACAATAACCGAAGAACACCTCAAACACACAGCTAAAATGCATCCAGAAACCCCTAGTGTATCAGATCTGCATAACAAAGCATTAGAACCATAGTAAATATCTTGATCAGCCAGATGAGAGATATTTGCTACGGTTCTAATGCCATGATGGCGCGCTTTCCTTTAGACTTTCGTAACCCTGTGATGACATCCATGGAAACCTCCTCCCAACACTGACTTGGGATGGATAATGGTTGTAAAAGACCTGGGGTCTTAATTGTTTCCACCTTATTTTGTTGGCAAACCAAACATTCTACCACTAACCTTTGAACATTAGTTTTAAGGCCATCCCAAAAAAAATCCTTCTTGACTCTATGGTAGGTTTTCAAAAATCTCGAGTGCCCTCCTACTGGAGAGTTGTGCAATTCCAATAGTACCTTTTGTTTGCGTTGGGAGTTCTTACATAAATATAAGAGATCTTTGTACCATAGTGAATCATTTTTCCATGTAAATGTATCTGATGCACAGGAATCCTGCTACAACCTTTGAATGAGAGTCCACACTTTTTTGTCATTCTTCCATTCATCCCTTGCTTCTATTATCCAATCGGGTTGGATGATTGAGATAGCACAGAGAAAGGCCTCAACATATTCATCCTTTCTTGAGAGTG